>VXBT01002032.1:185560-281152 GCA_013400235.1 Oriolus oriolus
CGGTTTGGCTGCTGCTCGTGAGAGTGGACCCACGGCGGGACGTTCACGGAGAACTGTCTCCCGTGGGAGGGACCCCACGACCTCAGAGTGAAGGACTCTTCTGCCGAAGCAGTGGAAGAAAATCTTGGTGATGGACTGACCAAAACCACCCTGCCCTGCCTCCCTGTGTTGTCGGTGAGAAAGAGGGAGGGCCTGGGGGGCGGAAGGTGTTTTAAGGGCTTGTTTTACTTCTCATTACCTTCCTCTGATTCTGTTAGTAATAAATTTCACTTAGTAATTAAGATTGAGCCTGTTTTGCCCTTGAAATATTTTCTCCCACTCTCCTTATCTCACTCCTGAAGTCTCCGTTAACCCTTTCTCCTCTGCTCCCTCCGTTTGCCCAGCTGGGGTAAGGGAAGGTGAGCCAGTGACTCTCGTGGGTGCCTGGCATTGGGCCAGTGTCAAACCGTGACAGCACCTTTTTTCTCTCCCTAGATTAGCACTAAGTGATGCAGTACAGTTCCTCAACCACACTCTTACACTGTCTTCTGTTGACTACGACTTTTACATTTGCATTCAACGTAAGCTCTGGTTCAACACCTCAGCAAGTCAAGTTCCCTGCTTGTGAGGCTCCTTGTGGCACCACAGGCTCTGCTCCTACATTCTCTTCTGCACATAAACATCCTTCTCTTGAGCAGAAAAGTACCCAGCTGCAACCATGGCAGCATTGCTCCAGAAACCTCTGCCTTGCTACGTCTCCTCTGTTGACCTCTCAAGTGCGCATCACTTATGTGACGGGAGTTCTCCAGGGGAAAACAGTGCCAGAGCAGCTCTCAGGGCTCTGCAGCACAGCACTGCAGCAACACGGCCTCTCTGTGTACTGCCCTGGCTGCCTGAGTAATACATAATTATTCAAAAGGAGAAGAGAGGTTTCTGCAAGCTTCCCTAAAGGACGGGATAACCACAACTTACACAAACTTTAGCTGGACTACCAGAACTTTGTGACTGGTGAGACATGCAGCACTGAGAACTTACTTAGACTGCTTTTGTAGTTGTATGGCATCAGCTTTTCAGTGGCAGCATACTAATACTGGTCATATCTCATAGAGAGACACTGATTTTTTTCTTTTTATATTCAGTTTTTGTATATGTGTAAATATGATTATTTTTACAATAGAAAGTATCCAGAAACTAAGGCTCTCTTCTACTGCTTGATATTGTAGCTCTGACAATGAATGATTTATTGCATTGTAAACCCCCAATCTTAATTTTGCTGTGTAATATGAACTGTGGGTTTTGCTTTGATTTTGGAAGCTACTAATTCCCTTTACAATGTACAAAATTCACTGAAACCATCTGCATCTTATAATCACATGACTTTACAGAGCTCAATCAAAGTTAGAGGCTCTTTACAGCTCAAAAGTAACTCAGACAATGTTTTTGTTCTGGGAAATCAAGTCATGAAAGATTAAAATCCGAGTCCCATTTTATTTAAATGAACACATTTCATTCTTCAGCCACTAGTAGCAAGCAACGAGCTGTGCACTAAGCTCATTTCTTTCTCCATCATTGATTTTATTACCTCCACAACTCACCCGTAATCTGGATCTATCAGCTGCTATCATATTGCTTCTGATCTGCTACATGTTGCACTGTGTAAAAGATTTCAGCCTCATGGATCTTCTCCAAGCAAATAAAAAGAAACCAATGAAATACTTATTTTCATTCATAGCTATTCATACTCTACTAAGCAGGGCTCAGGGCATCACGATGAGGAAGGCTGCAGGTTGACAGTTCAGCAATAAATACCCCGCCAATAAAAATGCATTTTGTTATACATACCAAATTCTGTTGGAAAACACTCATCTGAAAGATGACACAATGTGGGATTTACTGTCTCAAGGTGTTTCCTATGGCCCTGTCCCCCCACCCCACTCACTATCTTTACACAGGACCAAGCTACTGAATATACATGCACTTTCCTTAAGAGGTTTGGAATAGGGGTGGCACAGCCCAGCCACAGTAAAAAGCAAACATAAGGATGGGCCATAAGAATGTACAACATGAAACTGCTGTTCATGCTGGGGACAGTACTGCGTACTTTGTGGGGGCATTTAGCAAAGAGAATGCAAGACGCTGCTAGTGATGCCATCAAAATGATCCATTTTGCTGATTTATGACATCACTGCACATACTAAAACTCTCTTGCTTTCTCTTTCTCACTACATTTTTACCCTCAAACTTGAATTGCCGATCTGATTCACTGTCCCGTAAGCTGACGACTCTTTGCTCCTCAAGCCATTCATGCGCCGCACGGACTCAACGCTCTCATTCCCAACAGCCACAGTCTGTGCCTGTCCCCAGAGTGTCAGCATAGATAGCAGCAGCAAGAATGGGAATACCACAGCAGCAACGTGACGACACACACACACACACACAACAGGCAAAGAGAAGAATGGCTCGGTTAGAGAAGACCATCATGCAAAACAATGAGAATCACTTTCAAGGCAGAATAAACTGAGAAAATCATGAGAGACAAAATTAAGTACAGAGATGCAGAAAATACCTCCTAAAGAAACTGCCGTAGTAACACTGTTCCCTATTTTGAAATTCATGCAACCAGATTCATAGGAAAAAAGCAAGCCTATGCAAATGGATAAGTGTCTCTTACTCTGCTGCGTATTTCCTTGTATTTAATTAGGTCGTTACCTATTTTGCAAAGAATCCATGCACCACCTGGCTTAGGATAAACACAAGTTTCCTGATGATTTGGTTTTAAATAACTTTCTTCTAATAGCCACCAAAATAATAGTTTGCAAAGCCGATGAATGACCACTTCCATGGACCAAAATCTCGTAAGTGTGAGTAATGTCACTGGATACTCATACTTACCAAGAATGGCTTCTTACCTACTTGTTCACCTCTAAAAAAGACCTTGCATCCAAAAATGAAATTACAGACGCCATACAGAAGCTTCTGCTGCTGCCATGCTGGGTTTGAAAACAAAGGCTTCCAGTGGCAGTGCATGTGGTCTGTGTGCCGGTAGACAGGCAAGCGTCTCTGCTTTCTCCTGTAATCTAATCTTCATTGGAATCTCAATTCATCTGACAATAATATTAAACTAGAGAACAGCGCTGGATTGCTTCCCAGAGCATCCATCAAATATTACGTTAGCTGCAGAACATTTATTAGACAGACCTGTCAAAACACAAATGCCCTGTGCCATTGTTGTCATCCCTCTTGTAAAGGAAACCATTATTTGTGGCTTGAAGCGCTCGTGCAGCTCAAGCAAATATTTACTTTACCTAGCAAATGTATATGTACAGTTTATAGTTCCCACATTCCCTAGACCTGGGAACGATCATAACTGGACTAAAACTGAGTTTAATGCCTACTCTTGTCTTCCCATTTACTGAATAAAAAAAGCAATCCAGGATAGATGGACAGATTTCCTAAAATTATTTCTAGACTGACATCTAGGTTACAAGCAATCCCCTCTTCTACATTGCAGTCACTGGTGTAAAATTATGTGATAATGACACTCACAAAGAGGTCTTTTGCTAAAATTTTGAAGTTTACATCATCAGCAAACTGTGAAATTATACAATCCAGAGAGGAAATCCTCCTAATCCTTCTCCCTTTTTTAAAATGGCCATGTTTCCTGGTTCCAGCTGGGAAAGACACCAGTTGCTGGTGGTCTAAAAGTGAGGGCAGAACTGCCAATCATTGCAATTGGCTATCCTAGGGAATCTCCCATTTTAGCATAGCTAGCTGGGGCAGCACTAGAAAAGACAGGTCTCAGGCATGTTCTGATGACAGCACATCTGGATAATATTGTTCCTCTGTCTATGTCACTGCACCCAACAATTCCTTATCCACTGGGGGTGCCATACAGTAGCACACTCAGCAACTGCACCAAGAGAAGAAAATTCTTGGAACTGGTGACCAATTACGGACATCTGTCAATATCTTCATAAACTGCAAATAAACCCAGCAGCCAATTATCAGCTCTTTATCAAGGAGCAAATCACTCAAAAGGAAACTTTAGAATGAGACTCTTCTGCAAGACCAAGAAGAAATGAGGCAAGAAATCAACTGCACATGAGCAGGGCTGTCAGGGCGGACCCGGTCACCCCAGGTAAAGAGCAGCCGTACCTTATTTTGTCTCCTTTGTCTTCTTCGAAGCCTCAGAAACTCTTTGTGCTGCCGTGATACAAAGTTGACTGCTGCATATTCCAGCAAAGCAGCAAAGACAAAGAGAAGACACACGGCCATCCAGATGTCGATAGCTTTTACATAGGAGACCTAGAAAGAAATAGGTCACAGCATGTTATATCTCAAACTATTTCATAAGCCGAAGATATCAATGTGAAAAAAATAAACACATTTTTACACAGCATGAGTTCCATGAGGTGGGGTTTTTCTTGTTCTGTGTTTTGATTTGTTAATTCATTGGCTGATAACCAATATGTAATTCAACTATTAATGAAAACGAATGTCCACAAAGAATGCACAAATGAGCTACTGCCTTCAGGGAAAGATCAGGATTACTGTAACAAAATACAAGTGTTCTTTTACTCCCAATCAAAGTTTGGAAAAAAGAATACAAACACAAATGTGATAAAATACCTATTGAAAAACAATTGCAGAAAGTTTATGGGTTTCACCTTTTTAATTTTTTATGAACCTATTACCACATTGTTTAATTAGCTATATTTGGTATCTGCAACCTCAAAGTAAACTCAGGGTATCCTATTGTATGGGCTGATAAAACTTTACCAATTAAATATTCAATCCTAGTTGCTTGACCTTCATCCAACATCTCTATAAGAAAAAATAAATCTTTATAGATATTATCCACTAAAATTACCCAAATACCAGCTGCCTCTGTTCTAGTAAAAAACTATTCTGATTTGAGTTGACTGGTCCACAACAAAGTCAGATATATTACAGCACTGCAATGTCACAAGACTTTTATCATATTTCCCACACTGGGCCAAACAATAGCCAATTAATTAGCTACACATTATGTATATCAAAGGTACATTCTCCATAGGTGTGTTTGGTCTCTGCCTTTTTTTGTAGTCTTGCAGTTTTTAAGCAGAAATCTTATGATTAGGCAACAGCAGGTTGTCTCTGTTGTTTATCAGGTACTACCTCCTGAGTGGAATTACAATGATCTGACTTAATGTCTACGATGTACATGTGAGCTAGTTGCATAAACTACTTTGACATAAATAAATCAAGGAATGAAGAAGAATGGGCATATCTAGGATGCAAAGCATTTGAATTGTTTTACACGTCTTCTCTACAATGAGATTAATAACACCCAAACAGTTTCTTCTTCCTCCTGTCTGTAAAGAGGAGCTTAGAACTTCTCTGTAAACAGAGGCACCCGGGTGCCTGTTTACTCAGTTATCTAAATAACAGCATCACAAATTGACACATTAGGTACCTAGTGTCCATTTGCTAATGCAGCAGAGCACAAATCTTCAGTATCTCATATTAATCAGTCCTCTAGAGATATCTCAGATACTCAAGGTCACCTCAGTTTGGCAGAGACCCATGGCAGCCCCACACAGATGAATCAAGATAAACAAAATGGGTTGTACCTAAACCCTGAAATATTATAAACATTCAAATAATATCCTGCAGGCCAAGCATTTCAATTCAGTCAAAACATATAGTGGTCTGAAAAGGCTGCAGAAAAGGATGTGCTATGTTCCTAACACTCATGTTTAGGAGACCAAATCTCCACCTTGGAAAACTCCACCTCTACCCTTTGCATACACTATGCAAAATGACCTCGCTCTTCTGGCAGGACAACCATTTCATGATGGAAGAAATCACACCAATTCTATCAGTGGCTTTTTCTCCTATTTGCCATGTGCTTGAATAGCATCATTGTCAAAAGTCCACAGAACATCTTTTGTTAGTGTCAAATGGAATATACTGCACTATGTGCTTCAGCAAGCTGTAAGAGCAGAGGATCTGGCATTTAAAGCACAACAGAAAGGATACAGAGCTTCATCCTGCAGATCCTGAACACTGAGAAAGACATTTTAGAGGAACCAAGCACTGTTATTCAGCCTGCATCAGTGCCTTTCAGCAGCAATAGTGCAGCTCCACGTGGTAATGCCCAACTTGCACAGGCTGACACGTAGCAGGCTGAGGTGACACCATGAATCTGTGCCTTTCAATTAGATGCACAGCAGGTATGTAGTTCACTCTCCCACACGTAAAAAATTGTACAAGTTACATCTTTACTGAGCAGCTGTGGGATCCAGAGAAAACTCGACAATGTCCCAGACACTGTGCCACAGGCTGAGGCGCAGTAGGAATCAAGTCACTGTAATTTGTGTAAAATGCAGCTTTGTTTGTTGCTTTCCTTGAAGGGGCAGCTTGTTTTCCTTTACAAATGCCCTTAGGAGATGTATTAGACATGCATAAACAGCTGGACTGTGCTGCCAGAGACAGCACAATGCAGGAGCTGAAGTCAGAAGAATCAGCATTTCTGACTGTGCAAATCCTGTCCTGGTGGGCTTAAAGCAGGGACGGCAAAATGATAAAGGAAGCCCTGAGTTAGCCATCCTGCCACTTAGACTGTGCTGCCATAAATGGCATCCACATAGCTGCTGAGCCAGCTGGATTATTTTAACTCCAGCCTGCTGGGCTGGAATCAGAGAATCATGATATCCTTGGCAGATACGTAGCTTGTTCTACTGTTTAGCTAGTGCCACTCCATGACACAGCTTTAAAAGAGAAAACAGAAAGGAATTGCTTCCAGCACCATATTAAAAGTAAATAAATGGTAAAATCTTGCAATGAGTGAAAGATAACACCTTTGTTTTCAAATCAATTTAGTTTACCTATGGATCTCCAGTATGTACAGAGTTGTGCTGCTAAAAGCCTAAAAACATATGGAATTTTCTGATGTGCTCATAGAAGCTGGAGTGAAAATGATAGCATAGACACATCCATTGCTCAGGGAAGTTCTTCCATCAAATTCAAAAACAATGTTATCAGCTAGGGTTTTTTTTCCTCCCTAGATCGTAGTATAGCATGAAAACTCACATGTTTATTCAGCTTAGAGGCTTACAGCATCTGCTTTGGTAAGGACTCATCAAACAGTACTGTATCTCCAGCTTCCTTAACTACCATATCCATGCTTCATGCTCCATGTTCACTACTGGGTACATGTAGGACAGTACAGACTGATTTTTTGTTGGAGGTTTGTTCTCACCGAACTCAAAAAGCACTGTGTACATGTGGTGATTTCTTTCAATTAATGCTGAGAAACAAGCAATTTTAGGACAAAATTCTTCCCAGTGGAATGTAGATATCTACACTATAGTCAAATGAACCATACCCTAAAAATGCTAGTCTCTCCTTTTTGACCAAAACTGGAGTTCTGGAAAGCTATTTCAGGTATATATGTATGCTTAATATACACCAACTTGGGCTAGATAAAGCCTATGAATTATCTCTGTTAGCCAGTACCTTCATGTAATCCTAATCAGAGCAGAGCAGAATAACAGAAATGATGCCACATAAGCCTTATGTAATAGAGACTGTTACCTGAGCATTTGACACCTTTCCCATAATTTCACTAGCAGCACGGAATCCAGGAACAATACAAATTCCAAGTTGGCATGATTAAGCCATTATGTATAAAATGAAAAATAAGTGGGGTTTTTTCCAAACGTAGGCCTTGGAAAACTTCCTCTGAAAAGCCTGTAACACTGACAGCACACTGGCTCCATTTACTATAAAATACTTTTAGAAGTGGATATTTGGAAGCTCTGCCTTCTTCAGCGTTATCATGCTCAGAAAGCTCAGTAAGATTTTCTTGTCCTTTTCTTTCTTTAAATAGCTGCTCCATTTTATACTGCATGTTGCCAAGCTTCCTCCCTAATGCTGTTTGGGAGGAGGGGATTTAATGGCTCCCACCAATAAAACCATAAATTATATCAATAATTCAGATGCTTTGTAAATGTTTTAGGGCCAGCTAATGAGGGAACTTTTTCAGAATTAGAGCTGTCTGTATCAAGAGCCAAGTATGGTAAGGCTAAGTATAGTAAATGTGACAAAGCTGCTTCTTTCCCTTCGTAATTTTCCTCATTTGTTATTTGGCCATACCCACTATATAAAAAAGACCAGTTTGTTCTCTGTACAGCACTGCTGTAGCATCAATGACGCCAGTGAAGTTCCTGGAAATGGAAGTACAAGAAGAATTACACTGTTCATGAAGTACTTGCAGGGATTAAACCTTCCACCTCTCAAGCTCTTTTTATCACCGTGGCTCTGCCACAGCTCTCAGGCCCCTTTCAGCACATTGCCATGTGTCACCACCAGAATGAAGAATGCTTTTGTGGAGAGAATCCAGGGGAAAACATGGTCATGGGTCCTGCAGCTCAGTAGCTGTCATTTGCTGACATTTGTGAATCAACCCAAATGTGAGCTCTGTTTTTGCTGCAATGCCAGTCTCATGAGAATCCAGACAACTGCTTTAACTCTGAGTCTGTCAAACAAGTGTAAAATGGAAATAAAGACACACCTATCCTCTCTCAGGGTTCTGCATTGTGAAAATAACTTCAATATGCAGCGAAAGGGACTCAGTTTGTGTTAAAAAACATATATCCACTTATTTTGGTAGGTGGAATCTTATGAAAAAATATCTTTTACTCATGGTATGAAGCCCCAAACTTCTGCTTTTACACAATACCATATTCTAGGCAAGGTTTTTTGAAAGAATAAAATTTTCAGCTACCACGAAATCTTACAATTGGAAATTAACTTCTCCTATGCATTAAAATAAACTCTTGAGGAAAAAGGTTTCAGAGAATTTTTCAGATTGGAAAGATGGAAATAGAATGAAGTATCATTTTAAATCAAAATTGAAACGAAAGTTACTTTAAATGAAAAGTGGGCAATTTTCAAAACAAAACAAGAAACAAGCAGGAAATACTTAATTTAAACAGAGTAAAAAAATCCACTATCCTCCCTCTATTATTCAGATTCCATATGAAAGTATCCACCTAACTCAGCAGGGATTCACAAGTTGTTCCAGCCACCCAAAACTGCCTTTTTTTAGTGAATAAACTATTCATCCAAAATTTTGTGCTCTATTTCTATTGCTGGTTGTGCCAAGTCATGAGATGCTAAACCTCCCACTCACTGCTGATGCAGAAATAAATGCTGACTGCACTCAAGCCAGGAAATGTATGGGAAACATTTATGGTTTGTTTTCCCTTCAAAGATAAAAGGAAATTTTCTTCAAGTCTTCGAAGAAGATCAGTGAGTTAAGGTATTTCCAAAGATGTTCAGAGAGCCCCCTGGGCAGGGGCCAGAAGAGGTGATCACAGGCAGGTAACAAAATTCACAAGTAGGGCTAATAGCTATTTTTGTTGTGCTAACCAGGCCAAGATGCCAAAAATACAGGCCTGGTTTGTGAGTGGTCACAGCCACCTCTGTGCCAGCTCCATCCGGCTCCCACTGAAGAGAGAAAGCAAGATGCTCCCCAGCTTCAGAGTGGGGCTGGCCCCCAAGAAACTGCAGGAATTATCTAACCCTCTGCAGGACGTGGCTAACACCTGGTTCAGATGACACAGGGCTGTGTTACAGTACATCCTGCTGGATGGGAAAAACGGAGGACAGAGCAATAACTGCACACCGGAGACTGACATTTCTTTAAATTATCTAACTATATTCTATATGAAACATCACCAAAAAAAGGAGTAAACTTGCCTTCCAGGTAAAGTAAAGCCACTTTAGAAAAGCAATAAAATATTTCTTTTTAGCAGGGGCAGTGTCTATTGATACATTTTGATCTCTTCTCAAATGGCGTATTTCCACCTTTGAAAAATGTAATACCGTGAATACAAAATCAGTTAGCAGATTGGTGAAGCCAATATTGCTTGGGGTTTTTTACCAAGGCCATATGAAGTATTGGCACACTCATCATGTGTCATTTTGTGCAATCATGTGGTGTAGTTGCCTTGTATTTCCCATTCCTGACAATTCATTCTTTCTGTACAGTAAATTTAAGACAGGATGTAGCATTTTCACTTCATCCTGCTTGCACCAGATGACCCCATGTGGTCCCTTCCAATCTTACCCATTTTGTGATTCTGTGATTTAAAAGCCCTCAACTTCCCTAAAAATAGTATGACTATTTTGCAGACAAAGAAAAAGAAGTCTGAGTGATAGCTTAAGGCAGTTTTTCTAACTGAGCAGGTTACAACTGAGAAAACAAAGACTTGTGATTTGGACAGATAATGGTGCTGGCGCTCAGCTTGGGAGTAAACTGTGAGATTTTCTTATCCATTGATGATGCAGGGACAGGCTGACCTCTGCCACTGAGCATCAAGTAACACTAATTGAAATTGTAACTGGGATCAAAAGCCCACTTTGGCACATTGATAGTCAACTGCATGTTGTAACACTTCTCTCTAAGATGACAATAAAGTGGAAATGTCTCATATCTCACCAGTTCAATTCTAGCTGAGACCACTGCAGAAATAGTCAACAAGAAGGTATAGAAGCAAAATGCTAAATTATTCAGAAACTGAACGTTCTGGTGGCCCCGCCCAAGAAGTGTGTTGAGTTCATGCCTTGTAAACAATGGTAGAGCGCAACTAAGATTGAACAGAGCCTTAGCCCCCTGTGGAAACAGATTAACCCTATAAAAAATGAGAGGGGAAAAAATACACGTTCCTCTGCTCATTACTTATTAGGACTTTGGCACGCACCAGAGCACTGACGACTTTGCTCATTGCCCTGATCCTGAACAACGCTGGGGAGGAACAGGCTGGGGACACCACCACTCTCCCAGCTCAGACACATCCTTCACACTGTGTGTAAATGGGAATTTGTGGTTCCTGCAACTCTTCAGCCTGGTTGCCTCTCTCTGCCCTCTCGGTGAAACGATTCTGACTTGGCTGGCCAACAAGTATGTGCTCTACAGTAGTGTCGCAGACCAAGAGGCACCTCACCCTCCCAGTGTCATGGGCAGAGGCAGTACTGTTTGGTCAGACTTCAGAGAAGCCAGTAAGACCCACAGTCTGTGCCTGAGCTGTCCCAGGAATAAACCTGCAACATCAAACATCAGCTTCTCACCACTCGTATTCTGCACGTCTTTGCTATTTCCCTTGGTCTCACTTTGCATGTCTTGTCTTCTTCTGTCTTCAAGAAATTGGTCTTGAATAAGCACTTACAACCATTTGATTAAGTATTTTTCTTTTTTTTTCTCCTTGAAAACCAACTAGACTTCCAATAAAGCTTTCTACAGTCAAAGGGAGAAGAAATATTCCTGCCCCGCAAAAACCTCAGGACTCTGTGCTCACACAGCCCCCACAGGTTACTACAGCCCCACCATCTCAGCACATCTCAGTGCCCTCCATTTGGCTTGTAAATAAAGCAAGCTCACACTGGCAGAAATAACATAAATAATACCAATATTTGGGACGTTTCTTGTGTATGAACCAAAGAAAGTAATCAACAGATTGGTGGAGCCATGGTGATCAGTTTACAAAGGTGACAAATAAGGATTGATGTCTCTGCTACAAGGAAGCAGCTTCTTATTGCTAGGAAATTGAAAGACATTTATCACACAGAAACACCCCCACATATGAGCTGAGCTCAGTGCAAATTGAGAATTATATGTTGCTGCATTAAACCATGGGTAAAAACATATCTTGTCAGCCTTTGCAGATAGATGACAATGTCAGCCTTGGGTCTTGTTTACAACGAGAAGACTTTGGATCTTCCTTCCCAGTGAAATAAACAGGTAATACTTCTTTAACGTCATTAAATGCTCACTTGAATACTTGGACTCTAAGTGGTAAATTTTTCAGTGGATGAGAGCTTGGATAAAAACAATCACTAAGGAGAAAAAACTGAGAAAGATTGCATGATTGCTAGCAAGAACCACTGGCAGAATCTTTGAACAATGTCATTGAATTCCTAAATAGAGTCAAATGCTGATATTGACCAAAGAAGCATTTATATTTAAGATTCATTTGAAATCAGAATTCAATGTGTATCTGAGCAGAGCCAGAGTGCCTATTTCTGTAAGGCCAGCTTTCCTGCAGTGATTACGCTTTTCTGAATTTTTTTTTTTGTTGTCAACTCAGCTTTAGAAAACTCTTTTTGTTTGTAGATCCAAAAGTTCTTTAGCTGCCTCAGGTGAAAAGTAATATTCATTCAGCTCAGCCACAGCCATGCAGGTTCAGTTATTACCTCTGCCATACAGTTAGGAAGAATTGCACCAAATTGCATTATTCACTGACCTTTGAAGAGTTAACTGACTCAGTGCATGACTGTTATCAAATAACAAGTCAGGATTTCACTTTTGTAGGAACAAATCTCTTCCAAGTAAAGCAGGTAAGGATCACAGAAGTGGCATATGTCACTGTAGCTACCGTGATCAATATCAAGAACATGTGCACCTATACATACATATTCTGGTATTATTTCTTCATTGGATAGCATAAAAATTGTGTTAAATTCTGAAGGTGACTTTAGAACATTCTACAACATCTTCTCTGTGCTGTATTTCCTATTGCAGTCACAACTAAGTGAACCACTAAAAGGTATCTAATTCACTGAACCAAACAACCAAATCCTAACATTAGAAAAGGATGCCTAGGGCAATATGGCTTTTTTCTTCCACTTTTGGTCTCTGCTGTTTGTAAATAGAGAGTTAATTTTCTAATTCTTCTCTAAGATTATACTTCTAATTCCTGGATTTCCTAGGACTTCCAGCAATTTCATCTGGTGTGAAAAGGCATTTGTTTATTTTTATGACTGCCAGTCTCTCTAGATTAGAGATGGGTAAATCAAAGTAATCCTTTGGTCAGAGAAAATTGCCTTATCAATAATAAATGTAAGATCAGACTAAAAAAACTGAGAATGGGATGGGTCATTACATTACTCAGTAACTCCATATGCTTCTTTCTTGACTATTACTTGATCAGCTACTTACTATTCCTCAGCCACTCGTCATTCTTATCTCAGCATATCTTCTGGCTCTGGATTCTGAATTGTTTTTTTCATCTGATTAAACTGAAAGGGGAAAAAATGCTTTATATGTGGATAATTTAAGCAATTTGTAACTGACAATAATGGTATAATAAATAGATCTGTATATACAGTCCATGAAATTTCTACCTTTTTATATTTCTTCTCTTTCTATCTTTGAAAAAAAAAGTTTCACAATGAAAAACAAAAACATCTGTAAAAACAGATTTTGAAGCTGAGCTGATGTCAAAGAAAACATAGGCTCTGGCAAGATAATGTGGTCCAATTCCAATTTCAAGTGTGAGTGAGTCACATTTCATGTACAGTAAAGCACTTAAGGAAATGCAGAATTGAAAGAGGATGAACAATGGGAATAATAGAATATGGCAAAGGTGAAAATGTACATTGAAAGAAATTGATGGTCTGAATATTAATAAACAGAAAGAAAGAAAATGGGATAAAGAGGGCAGGTTAGAGGAAAGGAAATGGAATTCAAATAAAGGGGAATGAACAGCAGCATTTAGCAAGATTCACACAAAGATTTCTTTTTTTAATTTAACTGAATCAGTTCCCATATTCTGAAGGGATCAGAACTGCCACATTAACGTAAATGTACCTATCACACCCAAATTAGCTCGAGCCTGTAGGCTCAAGACCTGGGATCAACACTGCCTGTGGTGAAACACAGGTTGCATGCCCAGACCTCTGTTTTTCACCTCACTTGGGATGGGGGAGAAAGCCAAGTGATCCATACTTCCCCACGGACTCTTCGAACCAAGGACCTGCCTGCCCCACTCTGTGGGTCCCACTAACCAACTACAGACCATGAAACCTGCACCATCTCTTTTGAAGAAAACCCCTGGGCCTGAGGGCTCCTGGAGCACCAGGCTTTGTGGTAGAAGTAGACCTGCACAGTTTGAAACTACTGGCATGTACTTCCTTCCTTGTTTTTCCTATTCACATTCTTTGAAATGCAATGATTTTTTGTCCCCTTTTCTGTAGTACTTCCTAATCAAGATCCACCTGTCCTTTCCAGACAGAGATGTCTGACCAGTCGACATTGTTAAGTAAATTATGCTTTCAATCCCTTCGTGGAAGACCAGCCCTAGAACAAAAAAAGCAGGAAAAACCTGCAGAGGAACACATCACTGTACGCTCCCTTTTGTGTTCGTGTGGAACCACCAGGAACACCTGCAAGGACTCATGAGGCTACTCCAGCACAGAAGAGAGAGTCACCTTTCATGCTCATTTTCTGATGCAGATTTTGATTGTTGTAGTAACTTGGTGATGGGCTGCTGCACAATTGTCTCCTTGGCAATTCAAAAGGCAAAAAGAAAATTATGTTGATTTAGAGTAAAAATTGGCTGTCCCAAATCCTGAACCTTTGCTTCCAAGCAGAGCCTTGTACTAAGGTTTTGTTTGCAGCTATCATGTTTTTCACATAATTTCATTTTCACCTGAGCTATAAATCCAAGAACTTCCTGAACCATACTGTAATGTTAAACTGTCTCCAGGACTCTTATACCAAGAGCTTTGTTCAAAACATTGTCATCACACATTTCACTCAGGCTGAGTGAAATCATTTTCAGTCACAATAGTTGGGAACTTGGTGCAAATATATAATCGAAGCAATAACTAAGAACACCACTGCTTCTCACTGAAAGACGTCAGTGCAGAAGCCTTTTTTTAGCCATGCAGTCTCATGTATGGAGCACATCTATATTCCCTTCTCAACTTAACTTTGAGCCAAAGTAGTGGACTTTTGTAACAGGAAAATTGTCCCCTGAAGTTAATTTGATTGCTTAGCCTGAAGGCCAGTGTTGGCTCCTATAAACTGCTCTTTTTCCCTCGTCCCTTTTCTAAAGCCACAGTGGCTATATTTGTTCTCTACAGTCTGCAGCTGTAGTTAAAGTAGCCAAAGACTCTCCAAGGGGCCACACACCACTGAGCACCAGCAGTGCCCACAACACTCAGTACCAGTGACAGAAGCAGTCTGGAGTACAGATGGAGAGCTCTTTGAAGGACAGCACAGGCACCTCTCAGAAAGACTGCTGGATGGCCCCCAAGGTTCAAAGCAGTGCAGCACAAGTAAAGGGAATGCTTTTCATGTCAGCCTCATACCACACGCTCAAGGCTTGTTGAACTCTGTTGCCTCATGGCAAGCAAAATCTTGCTGCCAGAATGACTTCATGATACTGAGGGATGAATGTTCACCTTATGAAAAGGCTGGAGACAACCAGGAGGGAGCTAGCTATCCTGGAGGGAGCTGCTGAGGATATCACCACTGCTCAGTGAAGATTCACAGTGAAGACTGCTCATCTGTGCAGGAAATAAGGACCAGATAACTTCTGATTTTCTTATTTCTATTTGCAAATTTATAGGGTCTTGCATACAATGTGTTGGGTTACATCCTTTCTACAAGAATGGCGTTATAACTGATGGTATAGTCCCTTTACTTCTCTTTGTGTGTGTGTTTGTGTGTTCCTAATTTGTGTCACATATTGTGTCTGTAAAACAGTAAATAGATGAGGGTGAAACACCTACAAGGAAGAGACACTTCTGCATCCTTGGGGAACTGCTAATCCTGCTCAGACAGAGAAGGTTCAAAAGCTTAAATGATATGGGACCTGGAGAAACAGTACTGAGAAACTCCCAGAGATGATGAACAGAACAATTTCCCGAAAGCTCAGGAGGGACCAAACTGAGTTTTCTGCCACTTAAAATCATTGGGATGGCTGTAGCTGAGGACACAGTAGGTGGGAGGAGGGCTGTGCATGAACTTTTGCACTCCTGCTTAGTCTTATCTAGTTGCTCTGATTTCTGTTCATTTAAAAAATAATTAAAAATTAACTTTTCTTGTTTTATTCATGTTCTGATGAAACATGGGTAATTTTTAAGTTCAGCTAAAACTTTTAATCTCTCGTGGCATCTCATTGCAAGAAGAAGATAAAGACATCCACTTCAAAGCTCTGGCTCGGGACTGTTCCTCTCGCACAGTCACAGACCTGGTGCCCCAGAGCCTGTTTTCTGCTGTCCCTCCAATCGTGGGGACATCCGGCACAGCCACTGCACAAGCCCAAGTTCCCCAGGCTGGGCACAGCACATGTCAGAGGTGGGAGAGGAAGGGAAAAATGGAACAGCTTTTGTGACTCAGGCAATTCTGGCATGCTCAGCTGACTCGTGTAACTTAAAAGAAGCTGCAAAACCGAGTCAGCCTACGCAAGAGAAGAAAACAGCCTATATATAAATATCAACCTATATAGCTTTCCCCCTGTCAGTTCCATAAGTAGCTGGAGAAGAACAAAGCTTTGAAGTGAGTCATGTTACCCCCCACCCCACCCCCAGTCTCTCTCTCTCTCTCTCTGAAAGTTCTAAGGAAGCTCAGAAAACACATTGGTCAGAATTTTAAGTCATGAAGATAAGGGTCAAACTATAACTCTTTCAGGAGATTTTAATGAACTGCCTAAGCCAGGAATTCTATCTGCATAATTGGAAATGAACATGTGTCTTTCTTGTATCATTCTGTAGGCATTTGCCTTACTGGTAAGTCCAGGGCAGTAATAGCTCACCACCAGGTTTCTTTCCAGCACTAAATATTCTTACAACATTGTTCTGTTCCTGCTACTAACTTAAATGTAGGACTGCACACCTACATCATTTATATCCACGTGGTCATTACAACCTCAATTTCCATTATGGCTCAGCACATATTACACAGATTTGACTCCTTTTAGATCAAAAGATCTGCTGGTCCTGTACTGAAGCCTGGATTGTATTGCCTTGTTACCCAGTATTCATGTTCAGCATAAATAAATGAATCTTTTGAAAAATCCTCTCTCTTAATAACTCTAACCTCACTATCACGTTTCTGAGGAGAGTCATACATGGCTAGAAATACAAAGAGACACACTTCATATTATATTTAAGAACTATCTTTCAGTTTGATAAGTTATTAATAGATGTCAGAAATTGCACTTACACTTGCTCCATCATTACTTAGAGCCGTGGGGAAGTACTTGCCTGGCTGGTGAACCCTGTTACATGTTTCTCACATTAACGGACATTTAATCACTTGCAATTATGGTGGAGATAGAAAATAAACAAAAAAAAAAAATTAGAGAACTATTTTGCATGGAGCACCACAAGTTAGCAGAGAATAGATTGCATCCAATGAGACTCAAAGACGAAGGTGTATTTCAAATTACAAGTATTTCATAAAAGGAGTATTTCTCTGCCTCTTTCTTCTGAAAGATCTTAATGAGGAGTCTTAAAAAAGCTAATCCACCTGCTTCTCAAAGGGGGTGTGCAACGTAGGGAAATATTCCCAGCTCCATTTTACAAATAGGGAAATGAAGGTGTGTATATGGTAAGTACATTGCCCAGGTTTTCCGGAGGGGCCAGTGGCAGAGCTGTGAATGAAATCTTAATCCGTGTTTTAGAGTTCAGATCATCCTTCCCGGATCCACATCGCTGACTGTTCCACAGAACTGACTAAATCCACGAGAGTTTTCCTGAGGAGACTCTGCATCACCAACATACTACAAATGGGATTTTGCAAAAAATGTGTATCTGTACCACTGTCAGACACATCAGGGGGAGAACGGGAGACAGACAGGGGAAAAACGTGCAGTAATAGTGCCCACTCCTTCTTGGCTGTTGCTGTCAGCTTGGTTTTGGACATAATAAGAAGCAGTGAAGAGAAATTAAAACAGATTTAGGTTTTTTTCAGAGTAGGCCATACTCATGGGTAAGGTGGGGGGAGGGCAAGGGAGATGTTCCAGCATATGCAGCTGAAAGAGAGATTTTTTGCTTAAGTTGTCAATACAATGTTTATTTTGTAAACATATTTGTCAATTTTGCAACACTTACTCTGCCTAAAGGGTACCTTGCATCTAATGTTATTTCAGCAGCCATGACTTTGATTGATTGCACATCAGGAAGCTTAAGTGCAGAAAACTCCTACACACAAACACTTTAAAGTATGAAAATTAAAATTTAAAGGCTGCTTTTTTAACATCCTTTGTGTGCCAGAGGAGCCCAGCCCCAGTCTGAACTGTGAGGGCAGCAAGGAGGAAGGGCATCACAACCACTCAGTCCTACTCACACAGGACATGGCCTAGGCACAAACATTACATTAAGTGGTGTTAAGGTGGGAGGGGAGCAAAGGAACAGAGCCGACAGAGCCTGCTGTTTCTAGCAAACCCACACCTGTTTAACATCCCCAGCTGCCAAATAACTGCAGAAGAGCAGAGAAAAAGCCACAGGCAGGACCTGGTTCTCCAGCAAATATGCTCACCACATTTCTTTTCATGCACATCCCATCAAAATCCATCAGTGCCATTCAGTCAGTGTTAATATGCTTTTACCAGAGGAAGGGGCGCACAAAGCATCCTCAGGAAAAGCTTCTTATCCTTAGTGAATACCATCAGAGCTGCCCTGCACGTTTGGCAGCAGCCATTCCTGCACAGAATGGTCTCCACAGAAGATCTGCTGAGCTCTTGGGAAGCTCTCTGCATTCTTATCTGAGGGCTGTTATTTTTTGAGTACTCCTCAGTATATCTTCAGAAAGGCTGAAAGTCAACATTCCTCTCGGCACTGGCATTGCCATGCAGCAGGTGCATTGGCACTGATTTTCCACTGCTGCAATAAAACCTCACAATCTCTTTCCTGAGGAAAATAACCCACTTTTACAGGGCAGGTGATTTCTCGTGGCTTCATTAGGTCCAACGGCCTGTAAAGTAATTTGCTGTATCATAGTATGTTCTTTCTTTCAACTTGACTCAAGCGATGTTCCCCTCTTGGCCTTAACAACCCAGTTCTCCTAAGTATTTACTCTTTTCTTTTCCACCCAGTACCTGTACAAAGGGATAAAAATTAACTGGAGGGGAGTGTTTATTTCATCTTTCCTCTCCATCCAATCCCTTTGATCACAGATACAGAAAAGATCTAAGTGCTTAAGTGCAAACACCTTGCCCTTGTTCAGCTGCTGTTTAGCTCTGGAGATAACTTAAGTTCAGTAGGTCCTTCCCTGTGTAACTTCAACATTTTCTGGGCAGCTGAGTTCTGCTCATGTCCAGAATCCCTCTTTCTATGTGCAGGGAGGTATCTAGCTCCAACCTGGGTCAAACATGATTTGAGAGCTACCATGAGAACATACAAGGACTGTGCACAGGAGTTTATTCAGAGTCCACCAAGCACATACTGACAGCCTTGGGTCCTTTAAAAAAATGCCTCAGTAACTGCAGGAATAGTAAAAAAAAATCATGCCAATCTTTCTGTTGGAAGCTTTGTGGTACTGGCACTCATCAAGGAAGAGGGAAATACACCTTAAATGCCTTCCCAAGCCTGACAGGATATTAGTGCATCTCTTCTGCCTCCCTCAATACGTATAGTAGGCCACAAGCCAGGCTGAGAAGGGATTTTGAAGCTCAAATGGAACTGTTCTGCTGCACAGAAAAGAAAGCAAAATTCCTGAATTTTGTTCCAACGAGGAGGAGAAAAGGAGCTATGCTTTAGTTGCCCCTTACATATTTTCACTCACTGGCTAGAATGAAGAAGCAGTTTATTTGATTGGTAAGTTATTTGCTGTCTGTTCAATTTGCAATAATGCTACAGCTGCTGTCCAAGGAAAGGATCCTCAGCTATGTGAATGATGAGGGGAGGATTCAGCTCACCATTTGAACAGATAGGGAGCTCCAGGGGAGACTTCAACCCATCCACTTTAGATGTTGATTGGCCATAGGGATGAACCGAATCTCTGGAAGCATCCATTTCTGCCCACTGAAGAGGGCATTATGATAAAGGATACCTGCTGACCAAATGGATTTGAGAAACCAGGTCACGCATTCAAAGGAGGAGGAAGGAAGGGATAGAAATACTGGGGAGAAGAATCCAATTAAGTTAACTTGGGGTTCAGTTCAGAAACTACAAAGTCATAGGGTTCCCTGATTCATTCTGCCCTCCTCCTTGCTGTGAACAGTCTTTTAACTGGAAGAGAAGTTCCCAAGTTTTATACTGGTTTGTCCACTTATCTCCAATGCTCAACAGAGACAAACATTATTAAAACACATTTTGGAAAAGCCTTTCAACACTGCCATTTATTTTAAATATTATTGTTTAATCACTGATTTCCCTCTGGTAATTATGCTATCTTTAGGCTTTGGAGTTTTTTAATCGGTGTTTTCCTGTGGCTTGGGTGGGATTCCTGCAGAAGCCTTGTAATAACCAAATAACTAGGACAGTCTAATCTAATAATTTGTGCATGCATATGATGTTCAGGAAGATTATTAAAGTTATTTTCTCACTAAAATGTTATCATCTTAGAAAGCTGAGCTGTTGCAGGCCGATGGCTTTTTATTGCAAAAATGTTTAATACTGTTGTATGCACCAGACTGCAGTTGCACATGTTAATGTCATTTATTCCATTGATTTTGCCTTTTGAAAGGAACCTTCCTGGTCCCTATTTTTGCTTAAAAATATCCTAACAACCAAGACAATTTTGCTCAAGTGGCAAATGTTTTCTGAAACTGAAACCAGAGTATTTATTTAGACTAGAAGGGTTGGATAGGCTTTAGTTTGACAGGACTTGTTATTAGCTTAGGGCGTGAAGCCTTGAGAATTTTCTCCTGCTATAACAGCATTTTATTTCAGGCCCCCAGCACAATTAATTTAAATGGTTCCAGGGGTAGAACATAATCAATTTTACAATCAAGATGGAAGTCAGTTCCTTAGTAGTAATTTTCCTGAAGGATAAAACCAGTGATAACAAAACAAACAAGAAAAAAAAGACAAAAAAAAAAAAGAAACAGCATGAATGCAAATAGCATTACTCAGACTTTTTTGTTCTGCTGGAGTAGTCTAAATTTCAGAGCCACCTCCCACACATATACTTATATATAACATTCAGAAATACAATACTTCCTTAGATGTTGCATTCATTGTCACACAGTTTGTTCCTAGATATGGTGTATTTTGCTACAGAAATCAAGACTACATCAGTATTTTTCTGCACTTATGATTCATTCTGGACACTGAGAGAAAGACCTGGTATATGATAAAATAGGAGCACAAGCAAAGGGAAAGAGATAAAGATATGGGCAGACAAATGTCAGATACTATTCAGTGGTTTGGGCCATGATATGCACAATATGTCATGACTCTGCAGTTATACATGCCTCATATTTCACATTTGAATGATAATCCCTCTTGGTGTAATTGCAGCAAATAGAGTCATGCTGCAATTAACATTGTATCCATTATTCTTTCAGTGAATTATCATAAGATTTTTTTTTTTTTAAGTTTCAGAACCCACACTAGGAAGGCTTTGTTTAATCAGCTGGAGAGACCACAGCACTGCGACAAGCCTTTCTTAGATTCTCTAAGGAGACAAAGGCTTAACCTGCTGTTCATATATCATTGTTGCTTAGCTTTGATTATTGCAGAAATAATGATTACTGCAGAAAAGTTCAAATAAAGCATTGCTTTCTAACATTCAGTTGCAGCTGAAATGTTGGCCCGTTCTTTTGAGACTGTTTGTTTAACAAAGCCTCTTGTTGAACAAGGTCAGTAGCAAATGTGGAAGGGAATATGAAGATACTGTCTGGTCCCTGGGGGCTCCAGGGAGGTGGGGACTGGTCGCCCTGACCAGTCTCACTTGAGGCCCCAGCCCAGTTTGGGCTGTGTCAGACAAAGCCCATGGTCAGCCAGGTCTCCTGCATGGACCTTTGACCTGTGATCAGTGCTACAGTTGGCCTTGCCACCAGCCTGGCCTCCAGCTGGCCGTGAACCATTGGCTACACAGATTCATGTATTAGTATGCTCAAAGCAAGGACATTGAAATCATATATATCCAATAATTAGTTGGTTTTGGTGGGGTTTAAGATGGATTACAATAAAATCAGAATGAAATTCAAGAGAAGAAAAAAAGGAGTCAGGATGATATGATTTTGACCCCCTAATATGAAACATACAAGGGGTGGTGATGAACATTTACACCACTTTTAACCTTTACAGGAACACTTATTATATATATACACAATGTGAAATGATTGTTTTTACTGCACAGTTCAACTGTAACACAAAAGGGGAATGTCAGCGATTTGTTAAGAATATGAGCCTTCATCTTTCTAAAAGTAGTCATCGGTCACAAATCTGGCGTAGAACATAAGAAGTTCCAAAATAGGGCTATTTTCAAAACTTATTTGTGCTTTCCAGTGACCTTACGGTCACAGAAATTTCTACTGCCAGGTAGAAACTCTTTTTTTTTTTGCTTCTTTACTGAGCTCCAGCACAGCAGAGATTTTTCCCTTAACTCCTGTGAGCCTGACAGAAATTCTATGTGTGAAAAGATGTCTTAACTGCAATTTGTAAGACTCTGGTATAGCTTCTTTACCTGATCTTACATTTCTTGGCTCACTGAAGCTCACTTTTGATCAATGCCGCTGTCATTTCTAGACTCATCGTAATTTACAAGTAATGGCAGAACCTCCTCTCCCAGTTTCTATCCTTAAGCAATGGTACAATATCCATGATTTTTGAGTACTGATTGTTTTGTACAAGACTAGAGATGACTACTTTGAGAAACACAACATAATATACACATCACTTCTCTGGTCCTGCTCAGACAAGTGAAACAACATAATGCTACATCTGAGGAGCCTGGTGCTATGGTAACCTGCCTCATGAAGCATCCCTAGGAAGCCCCTTATCTGCAGCAGATGGGAATCAACTGAAGTCTCCAGCAACACACAGTCTCCACATAAACACTCATCAAATCCTTGAGTCAGTGCCCAGCTGCACTGCAGGACTTCAGCTTCACAGTTCACACACTCCAAAATGAAACGTGGCTAGATTCGGACACAGGAGGAATGCTCAGCACCCAACACAATAGATTCTAACAAAGTCAGCAAGGTGACTTCTGACAAGTGGAAGTAACTTCAGTTTTCCCTACATTATTATTTTATATGCTTTCAATAAGTAATTTTTAATTCACAGTTGCATATCTCTATGCAATTTCAAACCATTTTATTTTCCCTATAAAACATGTGATTTCCCTGCCAAAAGGAGATATGAAACTCTTGAATCCCTTTTAATCTATATTTGGCCAACACAAGAACATGCTACAATCCCTAAGCACATCCTGTGCCTTACCAGCACCACAGATGAAGAAATGCTGTTTAACCTTCCCCAGCCCCCAGCTGGCTCCTTCGCTTCCAAATGCTGCATTTATGGATAATGATCTCCGAGCTACAGGAAAGCTTTGGCCAACTTTACATTTCTTGCACTGACACAGAGGGATGGGGATGCAGAAACCACCAGATCTTGGAGACGCAGGAACTGACCACGTGGGACTGGATAGTTTGGCCACTTCCAAGCTCACCTGAGCACAGTAAAATTCCAGAGCCATCCTCAAAGGTCTTCTGTTCCCTACCAAAATGAAGTCAAATGCTCAGCAGACTGAGATAGTGTCTTGTGCTGCCGGGGTGTAAAGAGTAGTCAGGGAGCATGGTCTGAGCAGGACCACACCCTGTCTCCCCTGTTTGCATACAAATCAAGCAGGAGGGCAAACAGCATTCACCTCCCACACACTTCCATCACTCAGAGCCAATGACCAAGTGCTTATAAGCCATGACCCTGTAAACTCTCCTTCCCTGGACGTGCAGCAGGCCCAGACAGTGTGTTAAAAGCTGCTTGGAAAATCCTCTTCTAGCCCAGGTCTACTTAGCATGGGGAGCACATGCACCTACAAAATGTCACAGTTTCACACCAGACAGTTCCAAGAACCTGCATTCTCCCCGGGGCTCTGCAATTTTAAAACACTTGAAATGTATTTGGATTGCGTTTAGCCTCTCCATTTTCACATCGAGGGAGCCTGTCAGCAATTTGCTGTGGGGATGGGTCCTGTGCAGAAACACTGGAAAATCACCTGCCATCTTTGTCAGCTCGATGCATAACAACCCATCGGTGCACAGCAACAGCTCGGGGGTTCTTGCTCTCAGGACAAGACAGAGCTGTGCAGGAGCTCCTAAAGCTGTGTGTCTGTAGGGACAGCAGTGGCTGCACCACCTCAGCATTCAGCTTTTAGTTTTTCAGTTTTAGGCAATGTTAAACTAGACAAGCAGCCTATACAGTAATTTTGTCTCCTGGGAATGTGCAGATTGGCTTCTGTGTGCCACAGGTCTGACCCAGAATTTTTCTAAGGGCCTGCTCGTTGTAGCTGGAAATGCTTTAGAATTAAAGCCAGGTTTTTTAGTGAGATCGTGACAGAAGACTAGAAAATTCCTGCCCTTTTGTTCTTCTGTGGAGGAGGACAAACTTGAACTTTAGTGATATCATCTATTTTGTTGTCTTGTGGAAAGTACAGCAGACAGCTCCTGCTTTAAACCATTGCTCTATTCCCATCTTTAAATCACTCAGATTTTGGAACAATTCTTTCCAAGAAACAAGATTCATGTTACTATGGGGAAATTTTTAAGAAAGTGCCCATGAAGTAGTGTTCAAAAAGAGTTTTATGAATCTATAACACTCATAATGAAGTACCTTTGAAATACCAAAGTTTGTGGGCAAAATAAAAGCTTTTTTTCAGTTTCTTTAACAAAATGGTAATCGCATTAAGATTCACAGCCAGCTGCCTATTCCTTTAGGTTTTTTACATGAATGCATGCTGAATTAAAAGATCAATGATGGTGTCATTGGCACATAATTTGCAAATGGCTTTGTGAGATTTTTCTCACATTTTGTGTAAGTATTTTTGCATGACCCATGTATTCAATGTGGGTGTGTTGTGGGAAGACAAAGAGTATGACAGCTCTATAATCTCCATACAAAAACAAGAGTAATAGGCCAAAACTAGTTATTCATACCTTGGAGAAGGACAAGAAGAACTTATTTACTCTGTACAAGTCTGAGTCATTGTTTTCTGTTCTCTGAAAAATGTCTAGCTGAAATGCTTGCTTCAATAATGATATTTTTACTGTGTTCTGATCCTGAATTTAAAAAAGAAGTAAAAATCTGCACATGCTAACATGATGTAATTTTGCTGCCTTTCTCAGCCATGACTTTTATGTACCTTACAGGTAGCTAGACCTGGAAGGGTGTCTATGCAAGTATTTCAAAGTGTTAGTCAAATTCCAGAAGACCAAAACTGGTCTCACAGTTATATTTTATCAACTTCCGATAAATATTAAAATAACAAGCAAGTTTCCAGTTCTCTCTCGTTGACTCTACCCTGACAGAAGACAGACTGCCAGCTCCATCATTTGGAGCACATCCATGTGTGCTGTGCATACCTCCTAAAAAATGGAACCCGGTTTACCACAATTTAATGACGTGACTAACCTCACTCAACCATGTAGCCAGTAATTTTCAACATTAACTGACAAGAACTCTCTCTCTGTCACCTGTTTAACCATAATTAGCTCACATGATACTGGATGTTAAGTTCCTCAGAAGAGCCAGTCAAGCAGAGCATTGTGTTAGCTAGTTTGATTTTTGGCTCCATATTCAAAGGAAAACTGATGTCTAATCAAGAAAACATATACACAGTGTTTCTCTCATTTCTCTTGTGCATGTTATAAGGTTTCAAACTGACACATTCATTTGAGACCACTCTAATCAGCACACTATTGACTATGTGAAAATGTACAACGTGTTTGAATGTCAATATAGGCAAAGAAATTCCCTGTATATACTGCAACTTTGAGAGCATGAGTTTCTGGAGTAAAGACACCTGTAACAAGGTGGCTTTACTTCTAAAGCATTGCCAACAACAATGAACAGGCCCTTAAAAAAATTTGGGGTCAGAGCCAGTCTGCACGTTCCCAAGAGACAAGATGGTTGTACAGGTCGCTTGTCTAGTTTAACATTGCCTAAAACTGAAAAACTAAAAGCTGAATGCTGAGGTGGTGCAGCCACTGCTGTCCCTACAGACACACAGCCTTAGGAGCTCCTGCACAGCTCTGTCTTGTCCTGAGAGCAAGAACCCCCGAGCTGTTGCTGTGCACCGATGGGTTGTTATGCATGGAGCTGACAAAGATGGCAGGTGATTTTCCAGTGTTTCTGCACAGGACCCATCCCCACAGCAAATTGCTGACAGGCTCCCTCGATGTGAAAATGGAGAGGCTAAACACAATCCAAATGCATTTCAAGTGTTTTAAAATTGCAGAGCCCCGGGGAGAATGCAGGTTCTTGGAACTGTCTGGTGTGAAACTGTGACATTTTGTAGGTGCATGTGCTCCCCATGCTAAGTAGACCTGGGCTAGAAGAGGATTTTCCAAGCAGCTTTTAGCACACTGCCTGGGCCTGCTGCACCTCCAGGGGTTTGTGGTATCTCCCATAGCTTCTATCTCCATAGTTACTATCTCTCTACAGGACTGCATGTAGTGGATGGAGCCTGCAGGGTGAAAACATAAGAAGAGTAAATGCAGAAGCCCTGTATTTGCAGTGTGTGTTAGCTCTACTGAGTATGGACATCTTCATAATACATCTGCTTCTGGACCTGAGCCATGCCCTGCAACCTCAGTGAAGTTGGGAGTAGGTACCCTGAATCTGAAAACACTTGGCCCAAGGAATGCTGGAATTCTTCATCTGTATCTGTACCTGTATCTACTCTGTTTCCAGAGTATCTCACACTGAAGAGATGCCCTTAATTGGTGGCAGGAGCTAAACAACAGGATTGAAACCCTTGAGCCCTGAACAATAATCACCAGGAAAATAAATTAAATTTGATGGGGATGTACTGTAAGTACCCCTCAGTGCCCAGATTGGAGACTGCTAGGCTCAGAGCCATTCCTTCAGAAGCATCTGTTTCTCACTGAGTGCCCTGTGTTGAAGCACCTCTACTGAGCATTTCTTCTCTCCCAACTAATTAATTCCCACAATGGAAAGCAAATTGAATCAACCTGGGATTCCTCTTGCCTCCTCATCTGATCCCTGCACATGTAACTAACACTCTGATGTTTTTTTTTTCTCTCTGCTCCCCACAGCCAGGTCCCTTCCCCAGTATCTCCAGCCCACTTGCCAGTTCCTTGCTCTGCATACACTCTGCTCAGGAGTTGGAGTCCATCAGAAGAGCTCTTGGCTTTCCAAGGAGCAGTATGGAGTGATGAGGGATTCCTTCAAATGGTATTTGCCTGCTGTCTCCTTCCAGTCCCTGCAGCTGAGACTACACATTTGCCTTTCTCATTTGGCTTCCCCTCTATAACAGCCTGCACCAGATGTTTGATATTTCACTCAGCACTAACTAGAGATGCATATTGTTTTAATTTCCATTAGTGAATTCTTGACACTTTCAAAGTCTTTTTCTCACGTATTTTATTACTCAGCTGATATTCAACACAATTAAAAGATCCATCTCACAGTGGCTGTTCAAAATGTGTACTGAAAGAGAAAAAGCAATTAAACTGACCAGGCAGCCTACCACAAGGGTTGCCTTGACTGAACAGTATTTTAATACAAAGCCTGCAGAAGATAATGGTGGCAGATCTTTAGTCAGAGCCACTCCAGGATATTATTCCAGGACCATCCAGAAGTAATCCCATCAATATTGAGGAAGGACTTAATTTTTAGCAGCTGAAACTTGAAATCTACTGCAATTCAGCAGAATGCAAACAAGTAACAGCAGAGGAGTTGCTGCAGACATGATAGGCTACAGATTTAAAAGGAACTGGGTTTGAGGAGATGAGTTCTCTCTTATAAGGGCAACGTTCCTGAGAAGAAGAGACTGGTTTTGGGATAAGAGACTCTTTATCAGCATAATGCTGAGAGGAAGCATCACCATCCAACAGAGCAGCACACGTACAATAAAGGTGCCTTCTGAGCCCTTCTCCCTCTCCCTGTCATGATTCTCTGCTCTTACCACTGTCATGCTGTAAGTCTGACCTCTGGTCCCTGTCTCAGAGGCTGCCCCACCAACTCAGCTCTCAACTGATCTGTGCTCATGGAGGAGGCAGGGAGGAGGTCCCCAGGGCACACAAGAACCAGATGGAAAAGTGCACTGAGGTACAGGTGCCTGTGTCTTTCCCCAGTCTTGTTTTCTTGAACCCTTTGATGGCAATGAGCCAATATTCCCACATCCTCCCCTACTTTAGCTTAGTCGAGAGGCTCCTGGAAGGAGGTGGCCACAGAGTGAACACAGGCAGGGACAGGGGTGGTCCAGAGAAGCTTCTAAGGTGAAACTAGCATGTCAGGAAGGGAACTGGAAGGTACCTTCAGTGAGGCAAAAGAGAACTTTAAATGCAGTTGCACCTTTTCTCTGACTCTTCCTCTGATTCCCATCTCATTTGGAGCAAGGATGAGGAGAGGGGGAAAAGTTCTGTGGCTGGAGAGTGGATGGCATGGAAAAGACAAAACAAAGAAGCTTCAAAAGGCTTGTTACGACCGGCTGCTGTGTGCGTGGCAGTTCGATGTGAATGTTTACACATGTGAGTTAGGAAAAGCTGCCCTTCACTTTCAACAGGAAATACATGATCTGTTCCAAAGGCAAGGAACTTTGTTCTCTCTGCCTCTTCTTGTCTGCCCTCATATTGGAAATTGTGTTTTGTCCTCCTTCAAGGTGTTTAAGTTGCACAGCACATAGATATAAGTCAAAAATTTACTTTATCCTGATCAGGCATGCATAAAATTAGTTTTCCTCCATTTAATAATAACAGAAAAAAAGTAAATATGCCAAAACATTAACATCTATTTCCTTGATGCAGTAAGTGGGTTAAATCTCATTACTGATATCCTTTTCTTATAAAAGCATCAGTTCAGTTTGTCCATTATCCCAATATTTGCTTGAATTTCTATCCCAAGGAAATATTATATGTTAAGAAAACAATTTTCTCACCAAGAACTGTTTATATGCCCTGAATGAGGAAATGGTTATTAAAGGCTTTAAAGAAAGTTTCTTGCAACAGAAAGAGTAAAAAAAATCTCAGTTATTTGAGATTGTTCCTCCGACAGACTTTCAACTCAGTATCTGCCACGGCTCAATGTTCCACCAGGAATTTGCAAGACTGCCCCTCTGTTTGCCCACCCCTCTAAACACTTTCCCTGACCTCACATGCAGTGTTAGAGCTCCTTCTTCCAGAAAGTAGAGCTTGGCTGAGTTGGGGAAGCAAAGTATGAATTTCAGGGTAAGAATTTATTTTGATTCTAAAAGTCATGAAGCATCATTAAAAGTATTACTGGTAATCAGGAAGAATTTGGAGGTGTTCTTATAGGGTTTTTCTATACTTAAATCATGCACGTAAAGGCAAATCAGCAGCAGACATTCTGTTGGGAGTTTGCAATTTCTTTTAGAGGGGGCAAAGGGCAACTCTCTTTTCCTTTTTATTTTTCTCTAAGACTTGCACAGTTATTAAAAATTGTTGTGTGCTGTTGTCCTAATGATTTTGAGGTGGCACAAATCTGTCTGACAAACAAAGAGAGGTGAGTGATGCTGTTCATAATTCTTATATAAAATCCTGCCTATCTCAAGGTGTTTTCTGCCTCAGTCCTTGCAATTTGCTTCCATCAGTGTCATCCATGGGAACTCCGCAGTTAATGTGGCTTATTTTCACACCTTTCTAAAAGTCACAATCAAAAGCAGTAGGATCTCTGCCCTGAGGGCAGGGAGGGGGACCTGCACATTGCAAAATAGTTGTTCTTTTTCTCTAAAAGGTGAAGTCACCAATTATTCTTGTCCCTTCACACAGGGCTTCCTTAGCCCAAGAAATTTTAATTACTATAATCTAAACCTCAGTTTCCTGTGTCATTCTAGCTAACCTGCAGTAGATAAGTTGCCTTCTAAAGGATTTAATGTGAGTGGGCAGGACTGACTCCTCATAGAGGCTAAAAATATTTGCTCTTTTAATGCCATGGTATGTTCTGTCCATAAGAGGATTAATTAAACCATGTCTGTGAATATACAGATACGGTCACCAACTGCAGAGCACATTGCGCACACACCCACAGTGAAATGAATTAATGTCTCCAGAGAATTGTGTCACTTTATCCACCAGCAAACTTCTCCATACAGGCCCTGTTTGGCTGCCTCTGAAATGGGGTCAAGGGACCTCAGCCTGGTTTTGGGTCCTTTCAAGCAGGACTGAGTCCTAGCACACCAGAGACAGCAGGGAGTGCTCCAAACCTCTTCTCCTGCCTCTACACTGACCCAGAGCATGCCAAGAGATGTCTGCCAAGAGATGTCCCCAAACAGCCCTCAGGAGACTGCATCTCACTGGCAGAAGTAAGCCTCACTTCACCAAGGAAGGAGTATCGCAGGTGAGTTTACAAACCAATGGCTGCAGAACTGAGGATGCCGCAGGTGCTCTCTGCAGCGCAGGGTGTCTTGGTAACCTTAGGGTGCCATAACCTCAGGTGCTAGTAGCAACAATATCTTTTTTTTTTAAGGTGGACATGCAATAGCAGGTTGGTCAGAGCAGAGCAGAGGGCAGCACTGGCTCCCATGCTGTATGTCAGCTTGTGACTGTGTTATTTCACTTGAGTGGGTTTGGAGTTCACAAGCAACATTCCATGACGCAGAGCCTAGCACAGATGTGTTAAGCCAGACAGCAACTAAGTACCATGCAGCTGCTGAGCAAACAGATGTCCTAGCTAGCTGTGGTTGGGAATTTACTTTCACTTATCAAAAGACAAAGTAGAGAAAAGAGAAGTGAAATTATTGTAAAACAATTTAGCCATCTGAATTTCAGTTCTTGATCACATCTTAGGACAAATGAAAAGGGGAGGAAACTCTGAAAAATGTTTTTATCCCTTTTGTCAGTGTGCTGTTGCTGTCTGTATAAGTGATGTGAGTGTTTGCTGATTGCAGCTACCTGCATGAATCTATCAGGCCACACAGAGCTTTGTCGTATAAGATGGCAGGACAATGTCAAAGGGTTTCAACACAGAATGTGAAAAAAAGAGGCCTGTAATCTCAGCAAAAACCAGATGAGAGTAGATCTGTATCCAGGACCGTTTCACAAAAAGTACAGATTTTAGTTTTATGAAGTAGGTAGTTCTGTTTTCCCTGGTCACATAAAAAAGGGATTATACAAGTGTTAGTCATAAAAATGCTGTATAAAGACATAAAGTTATCTTTCCATTCACATTCACGCCCATAGACCAATTTAGTCCCTTTTACGTGGTATCCGCCTGTAGGTTCTTGTGCAATTGCTTGTCCCCTATAGTTTCTAAAACTGGGATTTACTGATTTCTAGAACACATTTCCTGAAGTGTGAGCATGCATGTGTAATACTCTGAATATGTAAACTTTGTGTTGGAAATATTTGGAGTAAAAGCAGATTAAGAGCTCTCTATTTCCTGGTTTTGTGCTTCAGTCTGCTAGTTGCTCTGGGATCATAGAACAGCATCCTGTCCCTAGGAAAGTTTCCTGAACTGAATAAATCAGGTTTTTCAAATTAAAAAAAATAAGATTGTGCTGAAAAAACACCAATGAGATCAAAATCCATATTTACCACCAGACAAGTCTGGCGCTTGTCTCCACAAATGAGTCCAGAGCATCACTTGGACCTCTGTGCACTGCTGGGGATAAAGAATAGTTGGTGTCATCACCTTCTTTTTGCTCGTTCAAGAGCCATAAATGCTAGATAGTCTCAAGGTCAGTGAAGCTTATCTGAGACAAATGTGAAAGACACATTTCACATTCCATGAAAGACACGGAAGGAGCCAGTCTCAAGAAGCTCGTGATCCAGTATTCTCCTGTATTGATGTACCTCCCCCTGAGAGTGCTTGTGGAGGTGCTTCTTACACACATCTCCTGAGCCTGCCAACACAACATGGAAACACCAGGAAGAGAAGCCCTCTCCAAAGCAGCCACAGTTCTGTACCTGGTCACAGCTGGGAGCCCTGCAAAAACAGCCTTTCTCACAGTATCCTGGCAACTCTGGATGGAGTGTGCTATGTGGAAGGGAGGAGAGATAGGAGGGGGAATGATGTGGGGCTGTTTGAAAACACTTGTGTAATTATGTTCACTTCAGGTTCATTTTCACAAGTGACATGCACAGTACAATGACAGATTGCTTTGTACATTTTTTTCTCCACTGCGGCTTTGGTTTTCTATGAAACCACCAATTTGCAGATTTTCACCCAAGTTCCTATAATCAGAAATGACAGTTAAAAGCAAAAAGGATGCAGGATAATTACTTCAGTTCAATTCTAACACTGAAGTCCCAGTTGCAGTGCTCTTATCTACTGTTATTGCTGGGCATTGGTAGCAACGGTGAAATAGTTAAAGGCTTTTTGTGATGCAGCAGTAAGCAGAATTGTTGAACATGTACAAGAGCCTTGATAAAATTCTCAGAGGAGGGAAATGCTTTCTGCAGTTGGCAAAGTATGTGCTTGTTTGTTAGATAGAATGTAATTTCACTCTGGTTTAATCTCGCCACAGAATTCTTGCATTTCAATCCATTTTTGAGAGTCTGAATTACTAAACATCCTGCCTTCATCACCAAATTCATCAGTGAACAATGACATCTGAAAATTTAAATATTTGCATATGAAAAGTGAGGTGTAATGTGCCCACTGCTAGTTTTAGAGCTAAACTGTTGCACTGGAGATTACCAACTAGAATAAAATAAAAGAAAACATTTTCACAAGAACGTCATATTGGGAAGTGGCTGTGGTTTCACAGATCTGTTTTCCTTAATCAGCAAAACTTCCTTCCCAAAACTTTGGGATCCTAGATTTAGAAGTGACCAAGAGACAACACAGGGAGATGGTAAAGCACAAAAATTATTATATCAACAGTGTTGAAACATTCACAGCAGATTCTGTCTAATGGAGCACTGGAACCAGCACAAGCACACACAACAGCCTACATGTGTCACCTTTCAAATTTGCACCAAATCAAAAATCATCCAGTAAAGAAGGGCTACCACATGTTTTCTGGGGTATGGTTTAGCTCTTTGTTCTCCTGGGTTACTTGTGAACCCCTAATTTTTGCACTAAAAGAAGATACTTATCTACAGAATGTTGACTTAATTAAAGAAAAAACCTTCCATTAAAAATAAATATACTCAAATAAGTTCTCCAGTTGGTAAATTAGTCAGAGGTTTTGTGTCATTTTAAAGGAACTGAAGATTTAGCCTCCACTCTTAAAGCAGATCTCGGTTTTATGGTGTTTGCTTGCTCCCTGCATATGAAAGATCCACAGATCCACACAAAATACTGCAGAATTTAACCAGGAAAGCTCAGCTTTTTATTTTCTGTCAGGTTGTAGAGTCTCCTCACGTAGCCTGTTGGGCATACTAGAGCAAAGGACTCAATTAAATACTTTATATCAGATTCTGAGACACACTTGTAACCTTGCTCACGTACTGACCTCTACATGCATTTACACAGAAAATAGCAAACAAAACATGACCCCAGTGAGCAAGAAGCTCTAACATTATACATTTGACTCAAGCATTGATCTTCTGCACAGAGGGAAAGATACCTCCTGAGTCAGAGACTTGCATTTGCCTCTCCCTCCTTCAAACATGCATAACCACGGTGACATCCACAAAGGCCTGAAAATCCACCGTGTGAAAGGGCAACCCCAAGCTCTGATAGAACATCATATAAATGCTCTATGCATGGGAGACCTATGCATAAATGGAAAAATGATACTGCTACATCACTAAATGGTGTAAGAAAACCAATATTGGCTCCAGTCAGTATGAAACGTCACAAATTTATAAGCAGGAGGATTTGATACGTTGAGTTGATGACAATGCCTTCTTGAAATGCTTAAAATAATTTTTATCTAGAAATGCTTTCATTGAAGAAACCACTAGTATCAGCCTCTGATTTCCCCCTAGAATGCCAGTTTATGTTGAGAATTGATTTTTTAATCCATTGTGAAGTTGCACATTAGAATTATTTTTACTTCGTATGTATTCAATTTTCTTTTCTAATTTACAGCTCCAAGAGTCAAACTGAGTCTTTGTGATAACACAGTTGCAGTTCTTTGCCTAGAAAACTGGAACTAGGGACTGAATTATGCCCTGTGGGCAGCCTCACTGTCTCTGTGCAGGGTCTTAGAGTCACCTCCTGTAACCTATTTGTCTTCAAGATTAACAAATGTGTAACAGACTGAAACGAAACAAGGCTTTGGATACCACAACATCTACAATTCACTTCTTCGAATCCCTGTTGGCATGGCATGTGAAAAAGAATGAGAAGGAAAAAATTAACTTATTTTCCTAAATACAACAGGTTTGACCTTAATCCCACACAAATAGTAGATATAGGTAAGAAAATTCCTGTATAGCTACTTGTCTGAAAAAAAAAACATAGAAAGTTTTGAATATTTCTGTATTATGATGTGCTTTTTAGTACTTTTCATTTTGCATGGTGGGGATGGGATTTACCTCACATTGCTTCAGATATCTGACTTTCAGCCTGACTTCACCTGTTGACACTTGAAACAAGCAGGCCATCTAACCCGCCTCACACACCTATCTGAGTGTCAGAAGAATTTGGCAGTGGAGGTGCCTCCTTCTCTCAGGTGGCTAGAAAGACAGTCCAGAACAACCTTCAGCCCCCTCAGTTTTGACAGCTGAATCTCACTTCAGGTTTACAAGTCAGTTATTTACTTTCTGAGTTAAACTTAGTGCTAGAATACAGATGCATAAAACAAAATAGCCATCACTAGTAAAAGAAGAAAAAATGTCCCTGGCTTTCTCTGGGCAACTTCAGAAATGCAAATGCAAATGGAACACAATTTCTATTCTATTATGGGCTATTTATTATCTGAGTGCTCCAGACCCTTCACCAGCTCCTTCTCTGGACTCACTCCAGCACCTCAATGTCTTTCTTGTAGTGAGGGGCTCAAAACTGAACACAAGATTTGATGTGTGGCCTCAACATCACTAATGATGTACATCACTAGATGATTTTAAGCTATTAAAGGTCTTGTTATATATTTCTTCTTCTCTTCACCCTGCCCCATATGTTAAACAGGTTTTTCTTTTTCCTTTTTAACTTGCATGGATGAACAAGTGACTTGTTACATTTGTACAATTCCTCAAATCCAAAAACAGTTCTACATTTTTAACTTTTTACTATTTTTAACATTGTCTTTATTCACTTTAATTGATATTAGAAATTATTGCCCATCTGCTTTGCTCATGAAGAGCTTTTTCTCTCTCAGACTAATGCTGTCACTGGAACTCTTCTGTCTTATGATTAATGAAACTCACACATTTATACCTTCCATACTAATCCACGTTGTTCCTATTTGATGATACAAAGACTTCTTAAAAATTCTGACTTCACCTCTCCCATATACCCAAACCATCAGTTGTTTGTCTGGCTGGGACCTGGGAGGCTCTCAGGCAATCACACTTCTCCCAGCTGCCCTAGACTCTACTGCTATTTAAGTGGCTAAAATGAACATAAACTGCCATTTTTAACAATCCTGTCTGATACTCCTTCTAAGCTACTACTCATTTTAATCAAACTTGTCCATTTCTATTTCAAGTGGTACAGAAAGGGACTGTCAATGGAGCATCAGCTCTGAAAAGCTGTAGGGAAAAGATAAATATGACTACTGAGTCTATAAACAGAACAGAGGAGGAGGAGAAGGAAGAAGAAAGCTATATCAAGAGTTTCCACGGTACCGTATTTGTGGTTGCTATATTTTAAAAGATTATATTGGCACAGTGAGAAAGATAGAAGATTGAAGGCTGAAGAAGACAGTGAATGAGTGAGAGACAAAAAAAGCTTAATTTTTAGCTTACAAAAAAAAAAAGTTCAAAAGGTCACTTGGTTTCATGACAGGATTTCTTGAATGAGCGGACACTGGGTCTGGACAGCATTTGTAGACCAAACAAGAACTGCATTGCAAGGAACACTGGCTGGAGGGTAAAGCCAGAGCATCCTGCCTTCAAAAATACTTCCCTTTAAGAGTGTGCCTGGGTAGTTATTGAAATAACACTCCAGACTTCATTTTTGAAAGAAGACTGCACACCTCCAAGACATGCTTAAGCCACATACAGCGTATCTACAGAACACGACTACATCAGAAACTGAATGCAAAATAATAGTGTTGCCCTGGCAGGTCACATTGTCCCTTCTGGACTTTGAAAATTATTTCTACAAGTCACTAAGGCACATCAGAATTCAAGCAGGCTAAACTATGCCCCAGTGAAAGGAAGCTTCACATGCTGGCTACGACGAACGTGGCTGGAGCTCACTGCGAGGCGGTTTGATTTTACTCTCTTCTTCTCAGTGTTTGTGTGCCTGAGCTTGATCTTGTGGAGTAAGGTTTTAGTTAGAGCAATTTTTCTCTGAACTCTTAGTATTATTCATGCTTGAAAAGTACCTACCGGTATCTCAGTAAATGTTAGATCTGAGTAGGATGCGATTTTTCTCTTCCCTAGAGATTTTTGACCTTTCAGAAATGTCTTCTAAATTAGAATAAAAAAAGAAAATATAAAAAAAGTCACAAATCACAAATTTGGCGTTTTTAAATAATGTCAGTTGAATAATTTCAATAATTTCCATTTTCATGTCAAACTTTTCAGATATTTTTAGACTGATTAGCATTTGATTTCCAGGTATTGAGGCATTTCAGTAATGATAATAAATAATAAAGATGTTTTGGAGAAATCATACACTGATGGCTGGAAGTCAACAGAAATTATTTGGGAAATTTTTCCAAGAAATGAAAACATTATTCTAAAGTACCCTTTTCATAGCTTCAACGAAAGGACATGTTTTTTACAAAAAGCAGCTCCTCAGAGAAAATGCCTGACCCCACATAAAGTGTGTGTCACTGCTGGAGCACAGATCTAATACAATGTGTACTACACAGACAAAGAGGAGATAGGAAGAACTATTTATTTGATTTTAGCTGTAAACTCCAGAATTCGTTTTTAGATGAAGATAGCATATCTGAAAATTCATTTTCATTCTCCCTTCAGGGTGATCTTCACTTGCCTTTTAGAAGAGCATCTCAAAAGAATATAAATGGAAAAAAAAAAAGAAAAAAAAGAGAATCACAATGAGAACAACAGCTAGCAGTGCCAAGGATTTATTTTAAATCTCGTTCACAGATGGCAGACAGAGGAGCTGGGTAAGATGATTTTGAACTCTGCTGTGGTCAACAGCTGCTGTTGAAAACACCTTGCTTTAACTAAGAGTGAAGTACATCTGGAGGAAGTCAGCCTAATCATGGAAATCATGAATGAAACTGGCCAGACGAACTGCCATGAAGTGCAGTTCCCAGATTCAGGCAATCCACAGCCTTTAATTAGATGTGCCTTTCAATTTGGGAAAAGCTTTTACTGGAACCTCATTAATGTAAGAAGCTAATCAACTCTTATAACTGCACTCACCAAGAGAATTTCACCTTTTAACAATTCACCCTGAGTCATTTGCCAAGCTACAGGTCTTTCCTGGAAGGATGTGTAGTACACACGTTTTTAACTCGTTGTGAAACATCTGTCTCCTGTTCCAGTCAGTGAAGACTGTTCCAGTCTGTTCCAGCTGTGTGGTTCACACAGAACACTTCCAGTGTGAGCAATGCAGTGTTCATCCTGATTCTAACAGGGCACTGGAAAATTGTTAGGGAAAAAATTTCTCTTTTCTTGTTTACTGAAAATCCCCAACCATACCCAGTTAAAATCAACACTACACCATTACTAAAACATGACAAATGAACAAACTTCAGAGGGAATAATTAACCAGTTAAGAGAATAATTATGTGTTTTTCTTCCCACTCACTAGATGGGGCAGGTAAAGAAAACAAGACACCAAAAAAAAGACCACATTGCTTCCTAGAGTGGTATTTTCGCCTTTTTGAGATACATAAAAACAATGTTGGGATGGATTTTTTCATATCCAGGCACAGATATATGCATAACTGAGTTGTTCTGTCCTATTTTCATAGCATAACTCTGTCATCCTCGACTTTGGGGAGCCCTGGTAAAAATAAGGGCAGCAGTAAAGCCTGAGCATCTGAATGCTTTAAGTCACATCATTCCCGGTGACAGGATTTTGTTTTCATTCTGAACAGATTCTGTTTGTGCTAGAAGGTTCAGGAGACAGCAAAATGCAGCCAACAAACTCATAAAATAGATCCTGTCAGACATCTACAGCTTCCTTAAAAAAGCAAGTGAGTGTCTTGATTGTTTGATTTAGAAAAAGCAACAGAACACAGTGTCTAACTCTAAAGAGCTTTTATTATAATCCTGACATTTGGGCTGCTTCACTTTTTAAATTTTTCATTTTTTCTTTGTCAGTTCTATGGAAAATCAAAGTGTTTTTAAGTCATTTTTTATGAGCAGAGCACACTCAAGCATAGAGTGGTGTGGTCCAGGAGGGTGGTACTCTCATTGCTGTCTGTCACCAATCTTCGTGGTTCCCTCACAAACTAAGTGATCTTTTCAAGCTGATCATCCCCTAAAAAATGGATAGACACCAATGACTCCTAACCACAGATAAATTTAAAAAGTAGAACTGTTAATCAAATTTAATACGAATCAATCAATAAAGTGTTTCAATTGCCATTACCCACACAAAGGAAAATGCCCTCATGCAGAAAAGAGAGAGAAAATGCAATAATTTATATCAGTGAAGTAATTTAAGGCAATTTTTAGTTTCTCAGTAGACAACCCTATGATAGAAAGGGTTTCTCCAGTAAGTGACAAATATTGATATATTCCCCTTGTAACAGTGTCATTATCGATAATTAATTGTAATATAATTGTACTATCTTTTCTACGAAACAGTGAACTGAGCAACATTAGTTATGCGTTCTGCCTTTTTCATAACTGATATTTTCTGCTGTGACTTAGTCATATGTTCCTCTCTAGACATACTGAAAGTTCAGGCTCAGTTCTACAGAGCCTTAACCTTTGGGAGAATGAGGGAAGACAGCACACTATGTCTGTTTCTCACAGGCAGGGTGGCCTAACACCAGATAGAAGCTACTGAGGATCAAAGCTTTTTACTCTCATGCTCCCTTCTCTTTGAGACAAGGTATCTCAATTAATTTCAAGCTTCTAGGAAGAAGAAATAAGGAGAAAAAGTCACTATTTGATCAGGGTTTAAAACTTTAATACAAGGGTTTGTGAAAAAAGACACATTCTAGAATGCATGACCACAACTTAAAAACCAAAATTATATTGTTTTCTTGCCAATCCCTCATTTAAAACTGTTTCATTTCCAAAGCTGATTTTACTACAGCAAAGACTGTTGTGCCACATTATTGGTGAATTAAAGTTGTAGTTTTGTCGTAACACAGATACTATATGTAAAAACAAGATACACTGAATCACCAAGTTCCTGCTCCTGCAGAAGTCTGTTTGATGCATCCATGAAAAAGTAAATTGTCTCCCTCTGTTTTCTTTGCAGGGAAGAGGGAGAGCAGAAGAAGGAGTTAATACTTTTAGGTATCAATATCAACAAGCAATTCTTTTTCCCCATGAAAATGTTTCCCAAAGGGAAAAAAAGGACCTGTCATTCAAGTAACAGAATTCAAACTCCTCCATTGTCACTCAAAGACAACTTTTGGGAGTAAGATGTCAATGGCCCAGGTGCATTCAGCAGCCACATGCAGTGAGCACTGATATTCAGACTGGAAGGCGGCAGCCTTGAGGTAAACTGCAAATGAAAGTGGTTTTCCCAGACTCCAGGGGGTCACATCAACATTATTTCAAATGAAATATTAACAGAAGATATTCATAAGTAATAGTTCTAGGTGATCTAATAGAGTCAAGTCGTGCAATTACTTGAAACAGATGAGCCACAACAGCGTACATCGTTGCTTCAGAGCGGGTTTGCAGTGCTTATGTCCGTGAAAGAGCAGCACGAGGCACTCCTCAGAGAGACACTAAAAGCCACCAGAAAGTCCTGAAGGGTGTGACAACGAAGCTGAAGAGCTCCGGTATCGTGCCAGCGTTATGAAACAATCAGCAGACTGGTGTGCACAATAACATCAACCCTTCCCTGATGCTTGAAATAGGCTCTGCTGAACACCAGCCCTCCCAGATGAATGCATTACAAAACCTGCTGAGGAAGTGCCAGGAATACTCAAACTACATCCCAGAGGTATTCAGACACATCCTTATTGCATATTTTTAGCTGTCACACATGACAGCAACTACGGCTTTTGTTGTACAGTAAATACCACTGTCTTCACTATACAGAAAAGTAAACTTTAAAGTTTAGATGAGTACAGTGGAAAAGGTGACATTTACTCATTCGTTTTTCACTTTCATAGAGTAGAATCTGGTATAGATCTTAATGTACCGGTATTAATCAGACAACACACCAGTCAGTATCTCATCAGTCAGCTTTGCACAGAGTGAAGGACAGAGAGAACCACTGGAACCCACACATAACCATTTTAAGACCCAAAGATTGTCCAGGGCACCACATATCTGTGGCCAAACTAAAGAGAATAATGTGACAATTTCTAGCATCAGATTTAGGGGCTGTGCTTAACTTTTATATCCTTCTTCCTCCTGCTTTTCTCACAAGTAGCATGGATCCTGATGGATTTTGTCTTCTTACCTCTGCAGAATTGGGAAGACTTCAGTTTTACAGAACTGGAAACAGTTGTGGAATGGAAGAAAAAGAATTCTTCCTATTACAGATGCACGATCACACCATATGTAACTGTGCCAAAGCTCATCCAACATAATTTTAATTGAGATTCCTGCTCCCAGTGAAGTTGTAACTGCACAGGCTAGCTCTGTAAGTATCTACCTAGATCTCAAAGGTGCAAAATTTGCAAGAAAAGAAAGTGTCTTTTACAAGACCAGCTGCTGCAGCTGGAAGCAGCAGAGAAGTTTCTGGGCACCCCACATTCTTTTAATTGGGGCCGAGGACGTATTTTCAAGCTGGCACTAAGATGGCCACAGTGCTATCAATATTTGAAGTGGCTGGGAAATTCTCCCTGGTTCGCCACGTATCATCTGATGCATGTCCCACATCTCCCACTGCCGTTCAAACAATCTCCTGCCCTCCAGCACATTAATATCCTGCCTCGAAACCACTACTGAGAAAACATAATTAAAGGGAGAAGAAATACGAATAAAGAAATGGAATATGAAAAATTGTAGAGCAGAACCAGAAAACACCTTTTCTGAACTGTAAGTTATGAGCAGGTGATTATAAACTACTCGTCAGGAATTTTTTAATAGCGTTTTGTAGGACTGTTTATTTACACACAAAAGTCTATATTTAGTCCCAATCTGTTTGTACCCATTTAATTGTTCCAATAAGTCACAGTATGCAAAGAAATGTTAACTTACCTTTTATTTTCAGAACTTTTTTGTTGAAAATTAGGTTCAGTCAATATTATTTCCTTTGTCATATAGGGTAGAACAGATTTCTATATCCAGATTCAAAAACTGTATGGAATTCACCAATGGATATTGAAAATACTGTTTTGGTACAAAAATTAGTTGTACCCAGCTTTGTCAACCCCCTCAAAAAAGTTAAAGCAGGTTTCAAGATATTTTAATATTAGTAAAAGAAGAAATATATATGTATGTTAAAACTACAATGTGAAGAGAAAATAAAGTTATAGAAGAATGCTGGAAATTAACAAAACAAGTGAATCCTAAAATATTTCCATTAGGCACATGACTGAAGAGTAGCTCCTCATGGCTACCTGGCAGTGAAGCCTTGACTTCCCAAGAGTTTGGACAGGATACCCTTTTTCACTCTTTTAGAAAACTGACAACCAACAAAATACTTCTTTTAAAATCAACTCAAGGGTCTTGAAGAAATTTTTTAAAAGTGGAAATTTGTTTGCAGTACCACTATCACGATACACAAATATGTCATGTAAAGCAGACACATTAAAGTAGTAAGGTTTAGGACCATTAGGTCTCCAACAGGAATTTGTAAATAGCTAATAAAAATAGGCTTGTCTTAATCACTTAAGCAGTGTGTAAAATGCCCAGACACCCACATAATCCAAGTGCCAGTTAACAAATCTCATGATTGCCAAATTACTTCTATATTTCCTCTTCAGATCCTGAGACTAGACTAAAAGTAATTTGTCAAAATATTGCTTCCATTCCAAGTTACTTCATTATGGCTTTTTTACCATAATGCCATACCAAAATGTATCATCTCTGTGCTTTGCTAATGAAAGAGTAAGCAATCACTTTCGGTGCTCTACTTCCTATGAAAACAAATGAACACAGAACAAAATCATCACTGATAACAGCATCTATTCCTTTGTCATTTTTGGCATTGTTCCTTGTTCATTCTTTTTTTTCCCCCCTTTATTATAGTATCGTTTTAGCCTTAATTAAAACAAACAAACAAAAAAAACCCAAAAGTGCCATATTCTTGTATCTTCTTTACTTGATAGATTCTGTCATTCAAAAACAGGAGAGACTGGCCTGCCAGAAGCCCACGAATCTTTAAAAGTCTCCAAATATGCTGGGGATAGTGGATGGCACATAAAAACAGTCATTTCCTGCCAAAGGCGATAGACTTCATTGGCTCTGGTTTTGCAAGTCTCTGCACCTATGCTTTTATTTCATTTAGTAATGTATGTAGTGATTTAAAGCAAAATGAAGTGAATGAAAGGGCTCTCAGAAGTTTAGGTGAGCTTTGAATGAGACTTTTTTCTGCACAGATCGTTCCCTGGGGACAGAAAATGCATTCATTAAGCACTGTGCATTAAAGTAACACAATATGAATGCTATGCAACTGTGTAAAATACAGTTGCTATCACTCAGCTTAAAATATCCTGAAATGTTTTGCTTTATGGCATTAAAAGTAATTCATTTTCTTGGACTGTTGTTGCTAAGGCTTGGTTTATGTAAGTGTTTTAAGAAGAAAGCAATCTGAAAAATACACAACTAGCACAGCAGAGAACTCATTATTCTTTCAAATGCCTCTTTTGAAAATCCTTTCAAACTTTTTATTCTTTCGATTCAACAGAAGGAGAGCCATTTACAAGTAAAAAGAGTAGCAAGAAAATGGTGCTTCAATGCCCTGAAGAAATGAATTGTTTTGTAACACTTCTTAACAATTCTGCACTACTGGACCTTGAATTACCCCCCCTTACTCCCCCAGCTCATACACATATGGGCCTCTTAGGTAAAGACATATGTCTGGGTGTCCCTTGTGGTGCCCAGACAATCCTCAGTCCATATTTTGATGGATTCATAGTGCCCTTCGGGTCTGTGGGTCTGATACTGCCAGAGGACCAGCACGTGCTGAGCCCTGCATGGATGTACAGCAGGTCACATCAGATTCCTGACTGGTGTGCCCTAGAGATTGTCCTGGCTCGTGCACAGGACTCCCGTGGAAATCTCCGGGTTTCACACGGATGTCACTGTGGATGTGTGGTCACAGTGATCACCCAGCTGGCACCCAGGATTTCTGCTCAGCTGGCAGATCTGCAAGAGGCACTGGTGCAGCTGGGTGCACAAATATTACCCAGATGGAGTTTCTAAGTGGAAAGTGATGACGTGACCAGAGGAATTCAGATGTAAGAGTATCAGATGTGGGTAAGACTTATACGTGTGAACATGCGGGAAGAGGAACTGATCATAGTAATCCTGCTGGTTTGGATCACCATTCCTGGGCATCCCAGGGCTGGATTAGTCAAACTGGAAGGAGGGTATTCCATCCCAGCTTTCTGGATGAGTTCTTTACCACCCCCTAACACAGCCAACAAGGGCAATTCTGGTTACAGGACCCCTCACAAGTCTTCTGTAACAAACACAAAATAATTTCATCACTTTAAAAGAGATTGGCTCCATGGTGAATATTTCTCTGCAGATACTCCCTACACAGAAAATCATTATTTCATGGAATCATGGTGCATTATTGCTCAGTTTATGCTAAAAATGTGGAGGAAGAGAACCTTTCTGCTTTCTGAAACAGGCTCTGCAGGTCACCCTTCCTAGAACAATAGCTTGCTTTGCTGTGACGTGATCTGTCTCATAGTCTACCCTTGCCTTTGGTAAGAAAGAAATTAACTTTGCAGAAGAATAAGGGGAAAAAAAAAGTCATATTGATTTCTTTATTACTATGTTGCTGATATTGGAATTTCACCCTGTATTCTTAGACAGAATTACAAAATACTCCAAATATAGTAATTCCACAGAAATATTACAAAATTTACCAAAGAGATGTATTTCTTTCAGAAGAGTCCTAGATACCTCTCTTACATGCAGCAAATATGAGCTTCAGATTGAATTAATTTCATTCTTTCATTTCCTTTTATTTTCTTTTCTTTTCAGCAATCTCAATCTTATGTTTAATTTTCAACAGTTGAGTACCTAATGTCTGTGTTGTCATGACCTACTATTATAAAATCCATGTTCAGGAATGAATGTTAGTTATTAATATGGAAAAGAGCAATTTTAAGCAAACAGAATATTGGTGTGTTATCTTACACCAGGGTTGAGAACAATATGGAGGTAATTACTTCTAAACAGTAACACTTTAGTCATTTAGATAGCAACTTGGAAACAGACAAAAAAACCTAAGGAATCTCATCACAATTCTTCTTTGCCTTTCTCTAGGTAAAGGAATTATTCCCTTTAAATTTGGCAAGTTTTGATACTTTGTTGTTTTTTGTGATAAAGCTCTATTAAAATAGAGAAGAACAGAAAGAAACTCTTGGCATGAAACTGGGTAAATTAAAGTTAAATTGCATAAATCTATATTAATAAGAACAGGACACAAAGAAGGATGGGGAAATTATAGCTCTTGTATTCAATCCTAGGCTGCTTTCACAAAGCAAAGTTGCATCTGTTTTTTTCAGTATTCTTGCAAAAATAACCATCCAGAAATATCTTATTCTGTTAGACATTCATGCTTGGAGCAACTTTTAAATGGATGTTTTATTGGCAGCCTAACTTCCTATGTCTTGGCAATATGTAGACTGGGCTTAGAAAACAATTATATTTAAACATGGATTTTGAGACTTCAGATCTGACATTGATTTGATTCAATTCTTTTCATATTTTTATTTCTAAGTGCATTTCAGCTGGACAGATTTTATTAATAAATACAATTTCGATATTAAATTACAGATGGGGTTTTAAAATAGCTAAGTGCCTGCAACCAAGAAATCCTTGCTTCTATGTATACGGAATCAGGTACTGGTGATTCAGGACCTGAATGGTGCCCATGTGTCTCCAAGCACCTGAGTCATCTGGGGTGGGAGTCATCTGGCTGGAATGCTGCCATTTATTTAGAACCACATTTTTAAGTCAACTGACGCACCTTCAGAAGTCCCCACAAGGATTGACTAACATAGATCCAAGCTATAAAATAGAGCTCAGCTGAATTACACAAAGAAAATGCAACAGCCAGGCGCAGCCTGACTGAAATAAGTGTGCTGAGCTTTCTGGTGAGATGCTTTCCTTAGTGCCTGTCTCCTGGCAAAGGAACACAGCAGCGCAGGAGAAGATGGAGTATGGGCAGAGTACCGCCGTTCTCTGACAGCCACTGAGATAAATGTATTTAATCCTGAGGCTGGAAAAGAACCTCTCCGATAATCAACATACCACAGTCAACATATTTTGAATCTTCCCATTTCTTCCACTCAGCAAATTCTTTTCTACTCAAACACAACAAGCATGAGAAAGGGAAAACATTTCAGCTGGATCAAAGGCCTAGGATGAAAACACTTTCTAAAGCGTTAGCATTTGGGGCATGCTAACACTGCAGAGCCTCTTGGCAGGGTTTGTTTGCCCAGCAGGAAATGTGGGTGGAAATTGCCACTACAGTGATCGTATTATCTATACTTCTCAAGCCAGATCATTTGTAAGAAACTTGGAATATATCATATGGCTTCATGTTGTGCCATCTAGACACAGTCTTCAGCAACTCCAAATTTGCTATTTAAAGAGCTTGTATGCTTCTTGCCAGGATTATCTTCTCAGAATTCCTTTTCAGAATGTTCCCTGGTACTATCAACTGAATTGTCTGAACAAATGTTTAATAAATTTTCCATTTGAAATTCTGAGTTAATATATGAGAAGCCTTCAGTTTGCATGGAAAATTATGCATATCTCCAAGTGAGTAAGTGAAGCTGAACCAAATGTTGTACTCACCAGATTTTTAAGTGATACTTTCTCATTACTAATGAAGGAGTAACACAATCTGTGCACTTTTTGGAGTTGCCCTATATTTTTGAAGTTGCCCTCCACTTGAACAACTTGCATATTTGGAATGAGACTAAATGTGATACTGAGGGTGAAGCACTACAACATACATCATGCTTTCTTAGAATGGATCATGATCTACACAAACACTCAAAATTTGTGCTTTTCGTTGCTACTATGATCCCTGTCCCTGTGATGCTGGACTGCTAGAAAAGGACTCTTCATATATCTCAGAACTCCTTAGACTATTGCAAACTCACCTACCTCTGACCTCTCTTCCACAAAATTGTATAAAACCTGAGCTTGCACATTAAATTCTGCTGGGAATGCTGTTACCAGAAGCATTTGGGGTGTGCCTATGCTGAAAAGAGCTGTCAGCCTGACTAAACAGAGAATCCAGTCCGTAATCTCTAAGCTCATCTACAGCATCTGGCCAGGATTAAAAAGACCACAAAATTTGAATGAGAGGATATATTTGTGCATAGACAGGATGAAGGTCTTCAGATGACACTTGAATGAGTATATGGACAAATTCTGCTGTGAAACAAAGACATCAGCAGTTCCACACTGAAAAGGCTCTCCAGAGAAACCTTTTAGGTGTATATCTGTTACATACATGTATTTTATATATATATATATTTTGGGGGCATATTTATATATTCATTTGACTAGGTGCCATATCTATAAACATCAAGATAAATGAGTCTAACAGTCCAGAAAAGATCAGACAGTGGTTTTAAAGTCCCCAATCTGAAAGAAATCCAGTCAGGTATCTAAATACCTCAGAAAATCTGGTTTCCAAACACTCAAAACTAAGTGTCAAAAGTAGTAGAAACTCATTAAAAATTCATTCTGCTGCACCATTCAGCCATCCACCAAAACAGCAGAAACGTTCCTTAATCCAAATGCCAGGGTATTGCAAGTTTAACATCACACTGTTACCACTTTCTCACATACCCTTATCAGATGCATATTTCCACAGGCCTTTCTGAAATTTAAAAAAGCAGTACAAACATTTCTTATTAAAAACAAATTTGTGGTACAAAATTATTTCCTTACTTTTGGGAGGGAAGCTCTCGATCCTGAGCTTTGCGTGGTCATTGTCAAAACTGTAGTGATACCCAGTGCAACTCTGGCTGGAGCAGCATCCATATTGATCCAGAAAGAAACCCAGGACAAAATGACAATCAGCAGGCTAGGAATGTACATCTGGATTAAATAGTATCCCATCTGACGCTCCAAATGAAACTTGACTTCAATGCATGTAAACTTTCCTAGAACACGAAATGACTTTCATAAATGCTTTTTGCACATTTTTATCTTGTTTTCTGAGCATAAGTTAGATGTGTAGCCTGTTTCCTAACCTAATACTGTAAACAGATCCTGATACACTAGCCACTTGTAGCTTGCTAGCTTGGGAGAAGCATGGGACCACTGAAGCAGATTGTGGCCAGTTCTTCATATTAACTGAGAGAATGAATACCAGCACAATTGTTTCGCCTCCAGAAAATAGAACGTAATGTTTCTTTTCTCAGAATTCAATGAGCTTTTACTTTAGTCAAATATAATGTTAAATATTAAAAGGGGACAGCATTTTGGTCTTTTAGTGACATGAGATTAAGCAATCGTGTTTGAACAGACGAATTGTAAACCACCACTCTTGCAGTCCTACGGTAGGTCACACTCCTCCTCATTCTGCTCGTGTCATTTACCTGTGTCTGTGGATTATGTCTCACTGCAGAATCAACCCAAAGTCTACTTTGAATTTTGCTAAAAGTCTGACTCCAGGAAACCTAAACCATCCTCTCGTGGGAGGTGAGTGATTCTTCAAACAGCCGATAGCTGCTGCACAGCAGTCCTGGAGGACTGCGGTTCTGATTGCCTGACAGCGGAACCAGTTGTGCAGCAGGAGATGCAGAGTCCTGAGCTGCAACACCTCATCAGCTGTTAATGCAATCACTCTGTGCTGCTCTCAAAATTACTCTGGGTTAGGTACTGTGAGGGCTTTGGCTCCAGACAGACTACAGGAAAGCCTCTCATTCCTGAAGTGTCATGCCAATGGTTTCAAAGGATCCCTTTTGTGTTGGTTTGGGAAATGCATGAAGATGCATTGTTCCTAATTCATCCTTTCAGGTGATATTTGATTGTTTGCTCCTTTTTGTGATGTCCCTGTATTTTTCTGGCAGCCTACAATGCTGAACAGTGGGTGCAAGAGTTAGCACGAAGGGGAGTGCAGAGGGTATCTTACAAAGCAAGGAGTGGAGATTGAGTAATATCCTCTGACAGCACAGAAGTTCTAAAACGAGTGAGCTGTGACTCGAAAGGCAGATGCTGAGACCTGGGCAGTGGCTGTTCCTGACCAGTCTGCCCATATAGAAGGGGACTGGAAAGGGGTGTGGTGGCCACACGTGGCAGCAATGGCATGAGCAGCCCAATCTGTCAGAGGCTCTCCAGACTTCTGTGGCACAGCCTGGACAGTGAGTTTAGGAGAAGGCTGAGTAATAAGTTTTATCCACATTTTAATTTCACACCAAACCTGATGGAGCAAATTAAAGAGAGGACAGTAGTGGGGGTGCCAATCACAAATTTTTCCTTCCTTGGTACTCTGGGCTCCAAAATGAGAAGCTGCATTTATGAAAATTAAAACCAATAATTTTCTTTTAATAGAAATAAATGTGACTTTATTTCTGGCAGAGGCAGAACCTCTCACATTGTATTATTTCACAGAGTGAAACAAATGCATTTGATGCAACCAGATCAGCTCTTATGCTGAAATGATGAAAAAGCTATTTTAGATGAGAGGGATTATATTTAATCCCAGAAAGCACACAGAAAACTGTTCTCTAAATGCTGTCCCTATTAAATAAACTCCAAGCAGCTAAATCAAAATTTTAACATGGTTTCCTCTTCTCTGTAAAGCTAAAGATAGAAAACATAGCATTATAAACTCCTAAACAGCAAAAGAAACAAAAAACTTTAGAGTATTAAACAAACATTTAGTTTCCCAACATTCCACGTCAGTACCATTCAGATCAGCAATGAAAACACTGTCTTTTCACATGCTACATCTCATAAATTAGACTATGCATAAAAGCTGGTGAGAATTTGATATTTTTCCTCACTGGCAATTTGATATCCTGGAGAAACAAACCAGGTTCAGAAAAAAAGTACTTTAAGAGTGATGAATCAATATTTAATAAAAGAGTTAGTTTGTTAAAAAAAGTTTCATTTTAAGGATAGCAAAGCAATTATATTTTTTATCAAATATTTAATTCTTAAAATACTTTAATGATTTTAAGGATATTAGAATACTTTAATGAAATCAAAGAAAATCTCGAAATTAAATCTTCCAAAAACAAAGGAGAAAATGTCTTTCTTTTCAAATTTAAAAATAAGTGTGACTGAATCAAATTTTAATTTCAATTTTTTTTTTTCATTTTACCCATATTTTCCCATTACACACAATAGATTCACAATAGATACCACTGGAACAATTAATATAAAAAAATAGAATAATGCTCACCAGTGTTGTAATGTTTTGTGCAATAACCAAGTTCTTTATCTTCTTTCAAAATAAACTGTGGCAAGGTTAAACCTTCTGCAACTTGCACAGGTCCATCACTTAGCCACTCAAATATCAGATCATTCATGGTGTAGCCAACTGCAATAAAGAAATCAGAGTTTATTAGATGACAGCTGACCAGAAAATAGCAAATGCTCTTATGTCTGAGAAGCATGTCTTTTATGTTATCTCAGTTACATTTTCAAACTTCAATTAACAACAGCACAATTCCTCTTAGTTGCTGGTGGCTATAACTACACTACTGCTCTATTAAAAGCAAGAAGTAAACACTGTTATATTCTGAAGTACTGCCCTGGTTTGCCACTAAAAAATAATTTTGCTGGCCCAAACCAGTCTAAGAGTCTCTGGGCACAAAGGCAGGTGGCAGCCCACAGTTCACAGCCATACAGCTAAATCCTTTCTCCCGGGTGCACTGGTACCTACTGAATATTGGGAATGACCACTGGCACCTGCCAGTGTCTGAGCCACTCCTGGGTTTGCCTGATTGTTATCTGGTCAGGTTGAAGCAGTGCTGTGGTGTGTGCTGGCAGCTACACAGTACGGAGGGTGCGTGCTGGCTCCCCAGTCCATGCCTTGCCTGTGTTTAGCACACCAGATTAAGAATCACTATTAAGACCTCTGCCTCATCAGGTATTTTGCTTCCATTTTCCAAAAGTGAGCCTGATTCAATCAGACATAGCGAACCCCTGGCTATATAATAACTGTTCTCACTTTCCTGAGATTTAATAATTTCTCCCACACAGCATTGCTGTATTTATCCCTGGAAGTGATGCAACTCTGATGGATAAGAGTCACATAAGGTGATGTGACCCAGGAGGGAGAAAGATAAGGGAGCAGGAACAGCACAGAAACAGGCAACTCTCACGTTATGGTGATAAACATAATTCCCTTACAAAACAGGAATACTGAGTCTCACCACATAAATGTGAAAATGTAGATACTAGCTAATCACTGAATGTTAGGGTAAACACTTGCTATTAGATAGATAAGGAAGTTGGGCACTCACAGCTCTCTAGCTGCATTGTACATGTCTGCACATCCATAGGAAAATTCTTCAAGTCCATGGGACAGGACAAGGTTAAAGTAAGCCTAAAATTAGAGGGGAAAATAAATATGTTAGACATCTACAGGTTTTATCTAAAGCTCTATACTTAAGAGTTTAAAGGATCAAGACCAAATCTTAACACCTCAGAGGCTGGGCTCATCTCCCCTTCGAGCTTTTAAGCACGTGAGAGCTACGGAGACAAAGTGTGTGAGCAACCCGGGCACGCGCAGCCTGAGCTGGCTGAGCAGAACAGAGGCACAGAAGACAACATCAGGACAGCAAGGCATGCTCTCCACTAATGCACCAGTGAATGTTTTATGGACAATACTGAACCAAATAATCCAAAAGCTGAAATGCCTGGTCAAGGGACACATGTTTTTAAGTTTTATTCTGGAAAAGCAAAAAAGGAAACAACAACCATGGGGGTTTTTTTAGAGTGCTTTTGTTCTGTTGGAACAATGAGTCCCATTTCCAAGCCTTCGTTCTTACTGCTTAGCCACTAAAAGAAGGAAAAAAACATTATACAGTAAAAGCTGGAATCATATCGCATTAAAGGAGTATAGATAGAAGAAAGTAAGCCTAAAGGAACACAATCATACAAAATATATTTGTCTTTTAATTTTTCAGTTGTTATTGTCCCAGATAAAGCATAACTTTACTTAAATGGGAATACTTTTAATGTTTCTTTCTTTCCTTCTTCCTTTTTTTAGCTGATTTTACCTTTTAACATTTGACTGAAATCTATTTCAAGACTGTCTCTTCTCTTCTATTTCTTTTCTTTTTTTATGTGAGGAGAAGAAACCATTTTTAGCTAACCAAGATATTGGGGTGGCCTTATTACAAACAACTAGCTTTGAGAAACAGTATAAATGTTATGATTTTTTTTTAAATCATATTTTAAAAGTACATTTTTATTTCTGATTACATTCAGCACAAAAAACCACTCTGAAACACCGAAAGCAAAAAAAAAAACCCTCTGTGCCCATTTATTATGAGGGGCAATAACAAGATTGTCTGATTTGAAGGGTCACTGAAATATTAACACAGTACAATGACCATAATTTTTGAATTATGCCAGTGAACCCACAGGTCAGCTGTTTAAAAGTATAACCTTGAAACTATGTTGTCCCACAAACATATGTGATCTCCACAGAGAAATACTTGACTAAGTTCTGTCTCCCTCATGATTTTGAGGTTCTCACCACATACAACTGATTCAACGTCTTTCAGTCTATTTTTTCACCTGTGAAGTTTTGGGGACCACCTGGCTCGGGCTTCTAGACATAAAATCACTTTGACAAAAAGATGATACTTAGGTAACTGATTAAAAAATTGTCTCAGCCAGATATAAGATCACATTCAACATCACTGCTGTTGCCTACATGCGGGCTACCTAGTAAAAGTCACACTATTTTCATCTTGATACAGTCTTCAGCAAACAAAATGATAGCATCAGGAAATTAGAGATCACTTTTATGTGGCAATGAGATGAAGAAAAATCCCCAGTACTCTTCTCAACATCATCATAGGAAGTAAACTCACATTTAACAGCAGAAATATTTAAAAAATAAAATTGTCATCTAGAGAAAAAAGTTTATCTAGTAGATATATAAGTGTCATTGAAAATCTGTCCTTCCCTCATTTAAATATTCTAAGTCCTCGCAAATGTTAACTAGTCTCATTTTTACTAGGTAATTTCCTGGTCTAAAGATTGAGCTAATTAAGTTGCTAATCCCCAGCATTAACAAAACAGTGCCTCTGCCTCCTTCCTGAAACATTGCTATATCAAACTCCCTTCTTTTCAGTCATCTTCTAAATATGGCTTAGATGTTTTAAGCTCTTTTCAAACATGCCTTTATGCAAATGCAGCCTTTGTAAATACGTCATTTGTTTCCATTCATTTAGGTAGGCGTGGGCTATCCACCCCTTGGATTTTACTGACTGTCAGGTGTGGACTGCACACTGATTTTGTTTCCTTTCTCCTTCATCCCTTTCCACACCCCAAAAATTCAAGCAATCTGGGGGTTTGACTGCATACATGTTCAGGAAGGTCCCTTGTTATTTTAATATCAAATTTATGAGAAAGCAAATACACCCAGTTGCAGCTTTCAAGATTCACAAGGAAAAAATAATCTATCTCCATTGATATAAGGTAGATATATCAAATTTTTTTCCCCCCTGGAAGTGAGATGAGAAAATTATGTAGGCTCATTTTGTAGGTCCACATAAAGTCCTGTTTTCTCTTCCTAATCATTGCTGTCTTTCACAAAGACTAAATTATTCTCTTCTCCCCCTGAAAAATGAAAAATAATCTCTATTCACTGTGTTGATGAGAATAGCTCGAGACATCATGCCTTTATAGTTCTACCTCTACAACTTGTCCACCTCAGCACAGCAGCCACTCATAATTAGTATCTTTGCCTCTAATCCCTTTTACCAGCAGTAATGCAAGTGTTGAAACAAGTGGTGATAGCCTTGTATCACCCACAGATCCACTGATTTTCAGCAAGATTACTACATGCTAAATGATTAGCAGCTGGAATTTGACATAGATCCACTGAAGTCCATGGTGATGGGTCAATTTTATACCAGTTTACTCTTTTTCAGTAAAACTATGAGCCTGAAAATGTTTCCAAACCCTGGTGCCATGTCACTATCTATCTATCTACATTAACAGGGACACGGGGTCATAAAAACAAAGCGTTGGGTAGATAAATCTACCCACATTGCTGATAATAACAGTGTCATTGACAAAAAATATTTCAGCAAAATGAATGTCTCACACTTGGAAAATTCAAGAAGGGCCCCTGGAGGTTTGGAGCAAAGAGCAATTTTAATGGGAAATTACACTGATGAATACTTTAATCGTTAATAAAACAGAACAAACTGCTATAGAACAATTATTTTGTTTTTCAGGCACTACGCCACCAAAGCATTTGAGATGCATAAACAACAGACTGATGGTGGAGAGCCATAAAACACTGATGGGAAGTGCTTTATGAACCATCTGCAAAACTGAAATGGGAAGAAGCTGACCAGAGACTTGATTTTGCCCTCAGGTACCTGAGCACCCTCCACCTCATGCCAGCCAGACCCAGGTGGCACAGCTGGCTCACAGAAAGCTCTGGGGCTGGGCACAGTATGTTTTCCAGCTGAGCAGAGAGAGCTCATAAGGGAGAAGGAGGGAGTCACGTCTCCAGTGCCTCAGCACACCAGGCACAGTGCCAGGGACAGCAAGCTGCCTCAGAGAAGAGGCAAAGCTGCTCTCTTCTTTCCCTCCCTGCTCCCACAGCCAACCCACAGCCAAGGAAGAATCAAACCCTGGAATAATGCAAATAAGAGTATGAACAGAACAAAATACAGAATCAGAGCCAGAAAACAAAGAATGAACAATTAGCTGCCACTGTGACAAAAATAAGAAATAAATAAATCAATAATATTACTGAGCAACACTGTAGCAGAGAGACAGGGCTATAATCCAAGTACTCCAGGGCAGCACTGTCTGTATTATGTTTTGGACTCTTTTCCTGAGGATTCCCTCATGCACCAGGCAGGTCCTTCTGAGCAGCATCTGCTGACACCTTAAACGCCTTCAACTGCAGCAGGCATTGCTGGGATATCTTCACTCATCATTTCATTCCAACTCCTCTCTTTCATCCCCTGGTTTCACTATAAAGTCCTGAGATACCACTAAGACTTGGGTTGTGATCCTGTCCCTCTTCCCACCCCTGCTCAAAACCTTTAAATTCTGTTCATCCCAAGGACCCATCTATAGCATCACTCAGAGGGCTGCATTCCCCAGTTTCTGCAGGCAGGAAGGCAAAGTCCTCCAGGCAATGGCCTCCTTTGTCACAGAAGTCAGAATAAGGCATCTCATGGGAAAAAATAAATAGCCTAACTACTTAATCAGAAACCCTCATGCTGGTTATCTTTCACACCTGAACATGTTTTGCAGTGCCAGTGTTTTCTCCTGGTGTGAGCAGCCATGGTCCCAGACGGGCCAGCAGCAGAACTCAGCACAGGCGCTGCTGCTGCCCTGAACGCAGCTGCTGCCTCCAGCCACCATCCTCTGAGGAAAAGGCAGTGGAAGGGTGACACACCTGTGCAGCCAGGGGGGCTCAGAGGTATCTACATGCAGTGCAACCAAGTCCTGAGCTCAGTAGTGGGGCCGAGATACTGTGTCCTGTTTGTCCTTCAACCACTCCTGCCTTTATCCTGTTCTTTCTCCAGCCTGGAGACATTTTCCCCACATCCTCCTATGCCTGCCCATCTACCCTTCATCTCTCCCAGGGACACCTACATGGCACAGAGCCCAGACATTCTCCTTTACCTCCTGGTCTGCCCTCACACCTTTTCCCCCTCCTTTTCCTGTTGATCAATTCCTGTCGAAAGCCCCTCCCACCCGCTTTCAGGGTGTAAAATCTTGAGGCCAGTCTGCCTTTGACCACTAACCCCCAAAGCAGTGCCATCAGTAGAGGGTAAGGATCTTGAATACCAAAAAAAAAAAAATTAAAAAAAGAACAGAAAGAAATTCAATAGGAATAAAATGATTGTAAGTAGGTTATTCTCAAGATGATTTCCAATCTCATTCTTTCACTAGAGAGTTTTGAATGCTGGGGCTCCCAGACATCACAGCACCTCTCTGGTAATCTCACAACGTTACAAAACACTTCAGAGCACTACACAATCAGACTGCTTGTGAATGGTCTGCAACCCAAATCTGAAGTAATGAACTTCTAGCAGTGTGTTGAACACTTAGGGAATTGGGTATATACATTACATAATTCAGGAAAGTTTTTAAAAATAAATTTATGAGAATATGTAATTTTAACTGGGATTTGACATATTGCCTTGTCTGCAGCAACCACAGAACTGTATTCTAACCCAGTCCTTTACAAGCAGCTATCACGCCTTAGCCTGATGTGTTGCAAGACACCCAAAGCTTCCCTTGATCTCAGTGACATCTCATCCCAGAGGAGGACACTGGTTCTGCAAGAGAAAGGCCTGGGGATCATAATACGTGGTATATGATGACAGGGGAGTATTCTTTTTATTAGTTATTCTGCAAGAAGGGTTGGTTGTGAGTGGGCTACAGAACAACAGCCTCCTCAGAGAGTTTTTTCTAACGATAAATAACTAGGATCAGTCCCGTTACGTATAGAAATACTGTTGGGAATTTAAAAAGTCCTGTAGATAAGGGTACAAATCCCTTCCATCTGCAAAAAAACCCACCCATGATTATCTCCTCACTAGCATGAAAAGCAACAAATGCCTCACCATGAGTAGGCATGGTGTCAAAAATAGCATTTTGTTTCTATTCTTATCCCTTCATTCTTTCACGCTACGCCCATCTGCACCTCAGCTGCTGGGACAGGAGATTTCACAATCTAGGATTTTATGCTGCAAATACCAGAACATAAATAGCACATGCATGATCACTGGTAGCATTGGCTATGTGCCATTTTTGTGGAAAGACTAATACATGTGCAAACCCCTCAGTGTTGCATTTGGTGAGACAAGTGGGATTTCTTTTTTCCAGCACTGTTAAATCTAAAGATGCTATTGTAAATTGCAAGGTTTCTGGTATTTTTCTTAAAGCTCCAAGCTGACAATAAAGTTAAAGATATTTTAGTGGGACATTTTTTCTTTGAAAGATTAAACTCCTGATTCTTGTAGCTCCTGAAATAACATTAAAATATTGCCCAAGCACAAGCAGACAAAGTTCCCTATTAAACTGCCAGGGGAGATGAAGTTGCACAGCAACCGTGACAGCATCGCATGACACAGGAGCAAATGTCATTCAGGCTAGTGATACTGAAACAGGGAGGAGAATCTAAAATCTCTTTATATTCCTCCCAGCCCCCTCTCTTGGGTGCCTGAAAGAAGGGCACACACACTGTTCACTTATCAGAAGGCAAAAAAAATAACCAATTCCCAGTGGCATTCTTCTTTTAAATGTCTTTTCATTTTGTAGTCCATCTCATTATTTTTTCAGGGACCTGACTCATCATTTTGAATGTCAATTCTGGTAATTTTCACAGTCTACAGGCTTTGTCCTGTTAAATGGAACAGTCAAACTGACTGCTTTTTTCCTTATTTTTGAGGAGTCCGGGAATTCCTCTCTAATATTTGTCATGTTCTGCAGCTTCATTTCTCTCAGGTGGGAATGGGCTGAAGTCGAGCTTAGAGGAGACGTGGAACCTTCTCTGCTATGGCAAAATGTGAGTTATAGGCTGGAGTTTCACGTACTGCTGTTTTTGAGCATATTCTCACTCCCTCCAGTGCTTTGCTTTGCTTCATGTGCTGCTTAACAACACAGGAGCTGGCACAGAGCGGGGTGGTGGATTTCTCATTACAGGCATCCCACTTCTCATTGTAATGCAATCACTGTCTGCAGATACACAATGCCAGCACATGAGCTGCCAGCAAATGATTTTCCAATTATTGCTCAAACAAATCTATGAAATTAAATTCAAGTGTGATTGTATGTAACAGTTAAATTCTGTAACCACCTGTTTCCCTTATGTGAGGAACAATATTTCTCCTTTTCTTTTTTCTCTGTCATTTCCCATCTTAGTTTTCCTGCAGAGTGTGTTTGGTATGGTGTTGCTTTCCTCCTGGCATGATGACACCTCTGTTCCAAGCCATATATTATAATCCAGTTGGCAAAAGACCTTTATCCCCAGGACCATGTTCTAGGAAAACATGATTTTTGTACCATTTAGGAAGGGTTCCTTCACCTAAATCACTTTACTCCTAACCCTTAACTGCTCCAGTGCAAATTCAATGGTTAAATGAAGTGATTGATCACCAGCAGCCGAGGACAGGCATTGCCAATAGCCATAAGGAGAGCGGGTACACAGATGTGTATTGGCTGTGCAACCATCCCGTTGGCACAGATATCCAGCAGTAGCCAGCTGCCAGTATTTTTTGATCCTGCCGGCCAAGATCAACTTCGTGTATACAAACTGGTCTCCAGCAGCATTTCTCACTTTTCTACTTAGACCAAAGTCTTCCTTTTTAATTGAGACACAGGAATATAGGGCTGTAGAAGTGACATTTCATGCCATCAAATCTGATCATCTGCTATCACCCTGAGTCACATCCTCTCAGCCCTTTCAAAAATGATCAAAGTTCATTTCATGGTATCTAGTGTGTGTGTCCCCATTTCTGTTGGAATACTGTTCCAGGAATTCAAGGTGTATATGGCTGTAAACTTTATAACTTCCTCTGTGAGCTTACTTATGACCAGTTCAGAGCCATTTGTTCTCCTGGCAGCATTGTCCTTCAGTCTCAGCAGCTCCCCTCTCGTGTTTGTGTTTACCTCCAGTGCTCTCATGTCTCATCTGGGGATGTGCACAGCATTAGAGGAAGAAGTGAGGCAGTACACGCTCAGATATAATGCCCATATCCCTGCTTTGCTTTAAATGCCTTATGAAGTGAAAAGCAACTAATTTTGTGTCATTAAAATGTAAATTATTCTTTTCTTAAGCAGTACAATCAATGGAGTTTTCACAATAGCTATGTTAGTTGCATAACAAAGTACCCACATTAGGCTTTATTATTTATTTAGTAGATTTTATTATTTGTTATGCAAAGCAAGTACTTTACATACAACAGGAAAGTAAGGGTACTGGAAACCTGGGGCTAGATCCTCAGACTGAGTTTGTAAATTGGGAGGGAACGAGAAAGAAGGGAATGGGCGATGCAGTTAAGAGAGTATTTGGAAACAGCCCCAAAGGATGAGAAGAATCTGAGTTCATTTATTTAAAAGGCCCCAAAAGGAAGGGGAGTGGGGCTGGAAGCAGAGGCAGAAGGGCAAAAAGGAAAGAAAAAGGAAGGATGAAAAACAGACAGCTAATGACAATCCAAGGACATTGGGTTGAGGAGTAATGAGAACGGCTGCTTGTCCCACAAAAGGCTGCAATTTTTTAGCTTCTGAAACCATTGTTATTATTGTAATCATGCTTATGGGAAGACAAATTTGTCAAATTCACTGGATTCACGTAGGATACAGCCACAATTTGGGAAGTGTCTGTGTCTCAGTAACATTGTGCAGCATAACAAATTTTAGTGATTGTAGCTCTATAAGGCCTCAGCCTACAGCACATATTAGTTGTCAAACACCAAAATATTTTAGATGTTCTCTATTTCATTTAGCACTTCCATTGATTATTCTTCAATGTTTGTTTCAGTTTAAATGTAGAAATTTTACTTTGGGGTTTATGAAGACATTTTATGCTTTTGGAAAGCCACAGAAGTTAGAATGGGGTAGTGTACAGTTTTTCCAATGCAAGAACAAAATAATTTTCAATGAAAACGTCCCTGTGTTTATTTGACATTCACTTCCAAGTGAAAATCATCACCTTGTCAATACCAGTGTTATTCTGATAGGACCTGAGGTAATAGATGTGTTTGTGTGAGGTGGGAGTTTAATAAGCAGACAGACATGTCAATCATGATAAACATCTCCACGATCCCACCTCTGCCAATCTGTCACATGGAAAGACAATGCTGCTAGTAAAGTCCAAATCCTCTTAAATCCCAACACTAGATTGTAAAATAGAATTGAAGTCATCAAATTAAAGCACAGAATGCCCACAGAGCTGTAGAACATAAAATTTTCTACCACTCTGCTAGGCTGGACTGTGCTGTGACATGGATGATTTACACACAATGGGTGTAAATGGATCCTCAATACCATTTAGCTGATAAAGTCTGTACCCCAAAATTGTTTTAGAAAACCTACACCTGACTTCACTGTAACATGGCAACATATTCTATAGTAGCCATGCAAAAAATCCAAGACCGTATCTTATTTAAAAGCATTATATTTCAGCAGGATAGTGAACTTTTTGCCATGAGCAGTCTGTTGCAGAGAGACCAGCAGTGCTGCCTATGTATTTCCTTAATCTGCTCTTCTTTCCTGTAGGGCAAAGAACACGAGTACAGAGGAGACTACAAGACACACAAGTTTCTCTCAGAAAAGATGGATTATAAAAGTGCCGTGGATTACTTCTGATGATTTTTGTGATGGACATGGCAGTCATAACTCCTGATCTAATACCAAGTGTTGTGTGGGGTCGTGGGGGTGCAGGACGGAGTTGACTCAGTGCTCTGTCCCTCAGCACTAAGGCCACACTAGGAAGAGCTGATTTTGGGAACTCCTGAGTAAGGCAGCTGGCGCGGGAGGCGGCATTGCAAACACATGTACTGTGCTCACAGATACCTCTTGGCTTGCATAAGCAGGTGAGGGCTTTGGGATGTACCAGCTCCCTCTGTCAGCTACTTGTTGTGGAATGGAGGGGCTGGTAACAATTCCCAGAACAGCCACACAAACAGAGCAATCCAATAGCTTGAGCCTTCTCTGTTTCCTAGTGCCCTACAGCACAGAAGTGCTTTCCAGCAGACACTCTGCCCTCAGCCATAGTAACATTTACAATTAAAACTAGGTCAATAGTTGAAACCACAAGGAACTAATTGTCTACATAACTAACAATTCTGGCACTGGGAAGACAAAGAAAGACAGAAAAACAGATATTTTGAAAGACTTGAGGAAATTCTTCCTAGGTAGTTAATTGCTGTTTGAACAGGAATAGCAAAAATAGGGGAAGAAGTGTAATTTGTGAATTTGCACAGATCTCCTCCCTAGAATTCCAAGTGTCTCTCTTGTCAAATTATGCAACACATTCTAAAACCTTCTCATATTAAAAAAATATGTAGTAATCTGCTTTGTGACTATTTCTGGCTAAATACACTGGCAGTACAATTCAGAGCAAAGCTCAACTGAGAGTGTTTTCTGGAGCAGCAAGTTAAAAAAAAAAAATATATATAGTTACAATGCTTTTACCTTCCTGACCAATATATTCTAGATTCAATGCTGTGGATCAATATTACGGTTGAATTATATCACCTTCTGAATAAATCTCATATGGCTGAGATGAACTGAAAACATTAAAGAGAGAAGGAGGCAATTAATGCAGAAAAAAAATCCACAAACCTTAAATAAAACCACTTTCTATCACTTTGCTAAAATAAGCTTTTAGGCAGATGCTAATATTCTGAGCTGGCTGGCAGCCTGAAATGAGTTTGTGGGAATCAGGTAGCACAAATGGGTGGCTCGGAGAGAATATAAAGCCTTCAGTGAGTTTATTTAGCATTTTCCTGCTGTTCTAGGTGTCCTCAGGGGGCCAGAGAAGACATGACCCTTGTCCCTGGAACGTAAAGCCCGTGCAGTGGGGTGTGCAATGCAAAATGCAGGTGTCATACACAATGTGAGTGCCTGGAACAAGATTCTTGGTACCATCACACACTGCTGCCACGCTTTCCAAGTGCAGAACCCCCTCTAAAATCCAATCCATGCAGAAATCAGTCAAACTGGGAGCAGATGAGTCACAGGCATCTAGGGTGTGACATTGTGTAGGTTGTGATTTGAACTCTTGTTGTTTTTTCAGCATACAATATAAACACAAACTAATTTATTGAACACTGCTATGACAAACAGTACTTGTTGACTGCTCTCTACAGAGTGCTTTAAAATAAAAGTTATAGCTATTTAACAGTTTTTCAGTTGTTATATATATATGAGTGGAACTGAGACTGATCTTGACTAAAGTGAAGTTGCTTGCTGAATATCACTTTGCTGTAATTGCAGACTTCTCAAAATACACGTGCCTCTAAGAGCTGTTGCTACATCTCCAGTGGCAATAGCATATATTTGCAGTATTAAGTAGTTCTGGGTTCCCTCCATAAGATTCTAGTTTTCCCTGCAGCACCCAAAGGTTTATAGCTCTATACCAGAGCTATAGAGCCTGAGGCTCTATATAGCATACGATCTGAGATAAAACAGGTATCAAGGTAATCATCTGAGCATGCAGCAAACATATAAAAATGGGGTTGGATTCCTAAACTTATGATTCAGAGGTGGGTACATCAACCATCAACAACTTTTTACTTTCTGTAACAACTCCCAGGGAATTAAATATAGTTGTAGGAATCTGCAAGCATGAGTATCATGATTATTATAAGGCAAACTTATTATAAGATGGAAATCTACATTATGCCTGTTCTGTGCCGTGTTAGGGTTGTTGCTTTGACAAACCATACAAGAGAAGGACGAAGAGCCTCATGCTTAGCACAGGGTGAGATAATTCCCTTAGCCAAGCACTATAGTGGAGGTGATACATGACCCAGACCTTCACTCACCCTTTCATGATTTAGCTGAGCCCCCATATCCTGTACCGAATGCCTCATTTTAGTAAAATATGGATCATGAGCTGTTGTTCCAGGTGACCTTCCAAATTCTATTCAGAAAGGGCAGGTTTGGCCTCTGAGGGCATTTAACAGCATAAGCCAGTCCAGCCCCCTGCACGGTGTATTTTCATGTTTTAGTATACAGGCAAGAGGGATATCTCTGCCATGTAATACACACGCCCTGCTTCTTGCCCATTAATTACCAGGAGCACCTCTAAAATCACTTTATGAAAATAACAGTTTGTATTTATGCAAGATTAATTTGATCTTGATTTTGCTAAATTTGGAAATACAACAAAACAGCCCACCTGCTACACCCCAGAGGCATTTGTGAAGTGCTTTAAACACTTAAAGCACACTAAATGGTGAATGTTAAATATCACAATGACAGGTAAAGTGCTATTGGTGCAGCAGTGAACATTGACAATGTACTGAAACCAATCACTAAAATATTCTTGTTTGTTTCTGCGCAGCACAACTACAAGCGGCTGACATCAAACAGAAGTATCTAGCCCAGTATCTAGAGACTAAAGACAACTTTTTCTAATTGCTCCTGATTTCAAGTTTCTGTACTCTGGAAAGTGTTCTTCACTGTAAGGTGTTAAAAAATTACATGCCATGTTAGGGGTGCCAGGTGAGCCTCTGTTACTGCTGCACGATATAAATGAGAAACGATGAGCTTTGCTTAGTGCTCTCTTGGAATGCTGCTTACTCTGCTTTGAATTAATTTGCATTTAGGTGCGGGAATTTTACAAATGTGATATGGCAGCTCAAAATATCACTTTTGCCGCATGAGCAAATGTCAGGAAAACTATCCATCTGCATTCAGAGCAGCACCCAACTGCACTGTTTCCTCCAATAAGATGGTGTCTGATGTCATTCAAACAAACAGATGCATTCATTTCCTTCTCAGGGTGAAACAGGAAATATTTGTAAGTGACAGCATATTTATCACTCTGCTACTGCTGGTACCATCCTTGTATCCTATTATTTTTCTCAAACTCTTCAGGTACAGCAATTTGAAACCCTGCTCAGTAACCCATCTTCATCTGTCAAAATATTACTTATCAAGGAATTTCCACAAGAATTATGTAAGTGGATGAAGTTCCATGCTAATATTTATTTATTTAACATCCTAAAGAACACAGCTATCCCAGGCCTGTATCGGTAGTAATTCCTTAATGAAAATGCAGTCAAAACCAGAATGCCCCATCAGAAATAACTGCCTTCTAAACTAATCTGCTTTACAGATGAGCAAATTCACTAAACAACCAGTTAAACAAATACTATCATGTTTACCTTCCACAACGCAAGAAAGGCAAAAGCCAAGAAGCACTCCCAGGAAGAAAAAAATCCCAGTAATTACTTCATTTTAAACAATCCTAAGAGCAATAATAGAGTGTTTTGCATCTTTGGCTACCTCTATTAAGCAATTAATGGCTCACAGTAAGCTGACTGTCAAATGAATACTGCAGGTTGTTTGCTGCTGTTTATGCCTGTGGAATGCAATTTTGTTTTTCTGCTTATGTCCTATTTCATCAGGTCATATCAAATCATATTTTGTGAGTGTTTATTAATTCAGCTAAATCTAGTCACATGACACACACTTCAGTGCACTTAGTATTAAAAACAAATGCTTTCTATAGTTCCAGGGTTTTTTTTAAAATGTGATTAGATACATACAATTAGCCAGTGACTTGCATGTCAAATTTATTGCATCGCAAGCATGTTTTTACTTAAAGTGTTGTGCAGTCATTTAAATTAATATTCCCCTTTACTTTTAAACTGCAACCCACAGACGACTGAAGAGATGATTTCCTCTTTGTAAGAGGAGTGACTTGAGCAAATGCTGATGGGAATTACTGAGGCATACCATTAAAGTTCTGGACAGCCTCAAGTTTTCAACAAGACCAAGAAGTACTGCTGTGCCACTTAGAGACTATTTTGCAAAAAGTAAAACGTTAGCAAAGAAACACAGGCAAATTTTCCTTCTACCCTGCTATGACTAGGTCTCATTTCAGTTGTACACATGGGACAACAAAAATTAAACATGTACATTGCATCCAGAAAAACAGGGAGGAAAAGAAAGGCATGAAGAGCAAAAAATAAAATTAACTGGTTTACCTGATACTGTACAACACTTTTCCAGTTTTAGAAATCCTCAGCAACTTGTTATCTGTTGTGACATCATGGAAATTTGCTCCCTTCTCATTGGCAAAGAATAAATCTGGCTTCCAAATAGAATCCAACATAGAGGGATCCAAATCCAGGGAATCATCAGGATATTCGCTGTAAGCCAGACGTGAATCATTCCACTGCTGTCTCAAAAAAATGTTCACTCTGTAGTCCTATAGAAATGTCATGTAAAAAGGTTACTAAGCCACCAAAACTGAAAGCCCACTTTAGCTTGCTTTATGTTCTTAGACTTATGCAGTATCAGCATTACAGCAAACATTTGTGTTATCCTTTGAACATCAGAGTTGTCATTTGAAAATAAAGTTGTCAAAATGCTGTTTGTTGAACCAAACACAACTGGTACATTTTCCACATCAAAATTCCTTCAGTGATGAGAAAAATATTTACTGCAATCTCCACTATTAAATATAACTCTCTTTTAAATGCTGTGCATTAACTAAGAGATATTTGGAAATTCAAAAAGCATTGCAGCAAAATATATACAATTTCATCAAAGATTCTATAAAATTACCAATTTAAATAAACTGATTCTGATATGTGAGTCATTAATGTCTAATGTACTCAGGAATAGTTTTTAATTCTAGTGAAGCCAAAATTGTATAGAAGAAATTAAATCACCACTTCTTATTTACTACTTGTTTCCTTTTCCTATTTACTGTATGCTTTTCTGTGTATGCTTGTTCATTTACATGCTCCCTGTCTGTATCCCATTAAAATTGGCCTAATTGTATTATTCTGCTTGGTGGTCTGCTAGTCACCACTAGCAAGGCAGCAATTACTTAGAAGTTCATTTAGAACCAACATTAACACTGTGTCAAGAACTGGTTATTAAAGGGGAGTGCAAAAAGAGCTTTCAGGTTCTAAACTCTCTGCAGGGAATGGAAAGGAAGCAAATGCTTACTCTCCTTATCTCAGATTTCCAAAGTCAGCAAATAAGATCTTCATCTCTCTGAAATTACTACTTTTAATTTGTTTGTGAACACTCTCTTAGAAATGCATCTACTCTTCCTTTAGAAGAAAAATATTTAATAATATTTGTATTGATTGTATTAGCTGAAGGAATGCTTTATCAAGTAATTCTGCTGACAGTACAAAGCATTAACATTTAGGATTTGCTTTATGGTAGCGGCTGTACATTAAAATGGCAGCACTGTGGTTTTGACTTGGAAAATGTATGAGCTGACTGGGTTTTAGTCAGGTAACTGAACTGCATAGAAAAGAACTTATCACCCTTGAAATGTTGATAAATATTCTCACTCTGATCAGAGCTGCAGAAAGCAGCTTGCCCGATACGCAGACGCTGTGAACGACCCCTCCGGAGCTTCAGCTTTCGCACCCTTTGCTCAGTGGGGTGGTAGAGAGGTGTGCTGCTGCCCTGACAGAATATTTCTGACATCCAAACTGATGCAGGTTTTGAACCCAATGGGAAGATGCTTTACAATCTCAGTAGGTGAATAACTTTTCTTTCTTTGTTTATTTTCATTTTGCTCTTGGCTAGATGTGATTCAAAACAGAAACGTTGACTAATCAGAGCAAGGAGACCTGAGAGAGGTCTCAAGAATAGCATTTATTAAAGATACTTACAAAAGCCTCTATCTGTTTTTCACAAGTCATTGTACTTTTTATGATGATCTTGTTTCAGACATTTAAATATCAAATAGCTACTTGCAGTTCTGAGCTTATGAAATGTCATCACATCTTGTGAGGATACACCATCCATAATCATACTATCCCTTATTTCTCGGTCTTAGAAACTGAGAGTGTCTTATGTTTGTAATGTGTCTTTAAGCTTATAGGTGTCTCTAAGCCTATATGTGTCTCAGAGTTTATATGGGACAGCTTAGCTATGGATCCAGGAATGCACTGATTGTAATTCTGCAGAAAAGAAGGCAGGAGCAACTGCTGGTAAAATAAAATTGCTACAACTAGTTGTGAGACTGCCTTTAATTCTTCATTGCAATGTGATATATAAGGAAGTCTATGGAAAGCAGAGGGATTTTTCCCCCCATGGCATAGAAATCATAAATAAGTCAGATCAGTAAATTGTACAAAAATATATGAAAAATTGCTTTGATGAACTTCAGTGGTTGGTGATTTAGATAATAAAAAACAGTCTGAAAAGAGCTTGCATATGATAATATATATTACACCAAAATCATAAATAGTCCCAATAAGATTACACTATATTTTTCAATATGTCCCTTCATAAATATATCGGAGCCATCACACCAATACATTTAGAAATGCTTTCCATCTGCAAGCTTTGTTGTTAGAAGCAATACAGAACTGAAACCTTTGTTTACGTCTGGTAGGCTTTGCGTATATATGTACAGATATTTTAACGAGAAATAAAAATGTAAATATAACACGCACATCACAAGAACAGCATTATTTTTTTCTCCTGTGCTTGCAGAATAAGCAGTTGAGAGGGATGTGTTTTCAAAGTCAGACCTAATCATGTGCAGAATTTTGAATTTGCTTTTCCTGAGCTAACGCTGTAACTATGTTTTGAAGAAAAATTCTCTTGAGAATGGTAGAACAACGTGGAGTTGAGGCAGACTACAGTGTGTATTTTGCAAGGTCCTGAGGGTAGAAGTGGGTGGACTGTAGTAATGCACTCCTACACAACCATGAGTATACCTACTCTGCAAATTCTTTCTGACAGCACCACCACTCTGAACAAGGAGTGTGGACCTGAAGATTCAATCTCAGATGCAATACCAGTGTCAGCAATAGCTCAAGGCAACTCAGATAAACAGTTTTCCTCTGTTCTCAAGCCGTAAGCTCAGAGTAATACAAACATACTGAAAGAATATTAATCTGATTAGATTTAGTAGCTTTATCTGAAGATTTAGGGACTTGATCCACAGACATACTTAGTTTGTATTATAGGAATGTAGATAGATATCATCTTTCAGCAAATCCAAATCCAGATCCACTGCCCAGAGCAAAGCTCTGGATCCCTTTGGTCTCAGGCCCTGAGTGCAGGGAAGCCCCCTGCCCTGTTCAGTGCTACTTTCTGTCTCTGAACTAGCACTTGTCTTAGGTCTTAGCTTCCCTCCTATCCTCCCCTCCAAGAGCAGTGGTTGCCCAGGAGTTGAGTTGGGAATCTGAAACGAGCAGCAGACTTAGCTGGCCTCCCATGAATAGGAGGGGTTTGCCAGAAAGACTACTCTGTCTCCATCTCTAAATCCTAAATATGAATGCTAACTGAAAAGTAGTGGTTTGATGACCTATTCCAAGGCCATGCAACAGAAAAAGCACTTGGCTACCTATGGGCGTAAGCATGTAATGTGTCCCCAATGGCTTCAGTGGGAGCCTTTTATTTAGTTAAAACTATACATGTGAATTAATCAGGATCTAATAAGCTTATTTGTAATTATGGGGGTTTTTTCCCTCTGGCTGGAAGATAGTATCATCCAGCCAGCCACAGCAAAGCTTTTAAAATTAAGAAATGGCAATTTTTTCTGCTAACATGAGTATTCAAAACACAACTGGAGTTTGAATCATTTACCCTGACAGAGAACCTGCTGCATAGTGTCAGTCATTGATTGTAGGGCATAACGACAATAATAATGTCCTCACAGTTAGTCATTTCTGTAATTAACAATTAGCTTGTCAATGTACAAACCACTCTTAACTTCTACAGCTCATAGCTAAAAAATCCTGGTCATTAGGAACACTGAACATCTGAATTCTTTGGGATGCTGCCCAGGCTGATGTAGATTACTCATCTGTGATACTCAACTGCAGTCATGCTGTACAGTGAATTTTCTGCTGAATACTGCATGTGTAAATACTTCCAAAAATAGATACAGAGTTTACTGGCATAACTTCTTTATTCAGTGATGTTATTCAGGAGCATCTTTTTCTCTTTCTTTGCAAGTTAGGGCTTAAATTAAAGAAAAATAAATCAATGGAGAAAATTTTCAACTATATTATCTTGACTCTGGCCATTTTTTTTACTATTTTGGTATAATATATATCATTTAATAAGGAAAAAAAAACATTCCTTTTTCAGGAAAAATAATCTATTGGGATACTGTCCCATATGTGCATTACAGAGCAGAAAGACAGATACATCTGCATTTTGTTTCTCTAGATCTTTGGGAATAAAACTCATGAAAAGTCTAAGGAATTCATCCATCTGAACTAGCATAAAATCCTGATTTATTTCTTAATGCAAGGTTTTACCTTTTAGAAGAGTGTGCTGGATATCGGAGTTGTGCTGGCCTTTCACGTACGTTATCCTGTACTGTGTGTCTTAATCAGAGAACAGAAACTACTGCTAATGTTAGTGAAAGCCTGGCTTACTGAATTTAGTAGGTCTGGGACTGTAACCCTGTTTGCCATGTTAATTTCTCCTACTGAAAGCTTCTCTGAGCAAGTTTTCCTCTCCCAAGTTTCCAATGAACTGCTGTAGATGGTCCAAGCTATATTCTGATAATGTCCCTTCAGTGTACATACACAGTTTCACTAAGCACTCCTCTCCTCTGAGACAGGAGTCTCTCTATCGAATTTGCAATCCAGGCTTTTAAATGAATCATTTAGTTTTATGTCAAAACCATCAAGAGCATTTTATAGGCAGAAATGATTCCTAGGAGTCAAACAAACTTGTTATTTATCACAAGGGGTGCCAACAATTTTACCACATGATTATATCTATTTCAGAAAGGCAAAGTAGTTGGAACAATAATTGATGTCTTCCTCTCAGAGCAGACTCCTAAAACTAGTCACAATAGTCATTAAAGAAGTGACAGCATTAAGAAAATCAATATCAAATAATTGAACATCATCTTAGAGAAATCTTTCCACACTTTCAGCAGATATAATGAACAAAGCAAAATAAGAAAGCCAATAGTCTTCGTTTTCATCTACTTGAATGTTTGGCTGTTTTCAGCAAAATGTGTTAATGAACATTGGAAAGGTGCACATTAACATATTTGATAGAAGGTAAAATGCAATGAGGGGATTTAATCAAAGCAATGAAGGAGTCTAATTAATGCAATCAGCATTAGGTCGTGCAAATATTTTCATTGAATGCCATCTTGTAAAGCTAGTGACGTGCAGGATTTTTGCTACTTAATGCTCTGCTGATGTCTCTATACACCAGGATCAACAGACATGGCTGGGTAGAAATGCTACATTCAGAGCTATCTTCTCAGAATCCTTAAAACACGGGAAAACCATTAATGTTTTCCAAAAATACTGAAAATTAAGTCTGTTGATAATTATGTTACATCCTGATATGGTTTTTTCCCTGTCATTTTAAAATTTATTTTAGTTTTCTTTTAAGGTGGTTTTAAAATATTACAGGTACATAGTCTAAAGCATTAACTTATCTGTTTGTTTTATAGCTCTGTATGTTACAGCTTGTCATTTATAGCAGAGTCTTTCCCACACTATTAAAGCAAGCAATCTGGTGTACCAATAGCTTGCCTTTTATCTCTAGAAAACATTAAATAACAGGGTGGGTTTTTAAAATAAAATTATTTAGGAGCAGAAGATTTGTGTTCCTACATTCCTTAGGCAGCACTTTCTAAAATAATGGCATGATTTACAATTGAATCTAAATGAATATTAAGAAAAATACATAAGTCAGGCTAAATACCTGCTTTTCCTTCATAATGTAAGACATGCAAGGCAGTATCTATTCAATTTTATAAAAAACTAGGGGTTTTTGTTTACTTCAAGTGGGTAGCGGGTTCATTTTTAATTACAAAGATCTCAGTCCTACAGGAAGCCAAGCACCTTTATTGCCTCTGGCTTCAGCAAATCCAGAAAGACCTGGATGCTGTGTAGGAATCTCTGGAAAACAGCTGTGAAACTACATTACAATTTCTTCAAAAGTGCCACAGATATGAGTACCTAATAATTATTATGGGTTTATCACATTATGATAAATCTATCAAAAATATCTCTGTGGATTAACCCCCATAGTCAGGTGTATGTAGGCTTAATTTAAAAATTGATCTTTTTATTCATTTTTGAAGAAGATTACAAAGCTCACCATCTTTTAAAATTGAATCAGAAAGACAGTTTTATTTTTCATAGCAAATATTGAAAAAAGATAAGAGACTGATAGACTTCTAGACTAAAAAATAAAAAAAAGTTGGATGAAAACTTTAAGTTTCTTTTTTTTAGTTTAATTTTTTTTACCCTAAATTTTGTCTGCTTTAAAAATGAAAATCTGATTTTTTTTTCTTTACTGTGTTCTTTGCATTCAGTCAAAATACAAATTTCAGTCAGGTGGAATCCCATCATTTCCTAGTACTAATTTAACCTCAAAATACCTAAGTCTTATACCCACATGTTCTAGTCATTTGACTCAAGTTTTACACTTACTTCTGTTTACTGATGTGGCTGCAATTCACAGAGATCTTAGTTAAACAAGACCAATTTCTGCAGCAGCAGATAATTCAGCATGTGGTATAAACCACACTCAAATACGGTGCACTCAGCAGGGAGCCCCAAAGCTGAGCTCCAGCCATTTCTGTCTCTTCAGAGCTAATGAAACCTGAGAAAGCAGGTTTGCACACACCTGTATTTGCTGCCATCCCAGTCACTACAGACTGTGATGCAGTCCTTATGTAGGTGTGTTTAGACTTGATGGGTGAGTTTAATAATTTATATATCTCTTTTATATATATATAAAAATTATTTTATATGTATTTTATGTTATTTTATTTTATTTTTATTCAGCTGGTAGGATTTTAGTAGCTTCATAACTTAGTAAATGTCCTCACGTCCTGAGCATCTCTATTCTACATCACATCCCACTCCTTCACAAGATGGCTTCAATGATCAGTCCCACTCACCATTGTAGTTTCTGCTATTGAACCAAAGCTGTTGATAAATATGTTGCAGGTAACATTTACAGGAGGACCTGCAAGTTGAACAATAAATAGAAAAATTGACAGGTTGTGTTCATGACATATATTAAGTATTGTTGTTCTCTTGCCAATGGCATCATAGCACTTACCATTGTGGTTTCTGTGACTGATCCAAAACTGTTGATAAAAATATTGCAAGTAACGTTTACTGGAGGACCTGTGGAATGCAATAAGAATGTTGCAATATACATTGAAACAAAAGTACAGATCCCTCAGCCTCCGTACAATCTGGTACAGATGTGGCTGAAAACAAGTAGAAAGTGAGTTTTCCCAAACAGATCACGTAAATTTTGATCAAAAGAAGAACATTATCAACACTAATGTATTTAACCTAGTTTCATCGGAAGTTGTTATATAAACACACAGAACTACAACCTTGCATTTAGAGATTTGCAAGACAGTTGAGTGAGGGCTTTTTTCTTATCCACAGTACCAGCGCAGAATATACTTTAGCACTGCAACCACTGGTCTCTCCCTTCTCCCTTCCTCCAGGACTTAAAAGGTTATCTCTCCACATTTACTCCACTCTGTAGGCAAAGGTTTGCCACTGAAATTCCCAGCAAGGGACACTTTTCACATTGACTGCAGTCTACAAGCAGCTCTTTGTGCACTTGATCTGGAAGTGTCTGGCTTGCCATAACCAAATATTTTAGCAATATCTGTTCTGGCTTGAACAGATAGCTTTCATTAAACAGCTATTTGTATTCTCTTCCCTCCCACCAACTTTGCTGTTATTCAGCAGTCACTGACGTGTGGCAGAATGAATGGGGACTTAATATTTAATTAGTTGCCTATTAGCCTCCTTGATTTTTTAGGCGTGATGAAATAAACAGGGGTTCTGAACAGAATCAAAAAGGATTAATGCTAAAGGCCTGAATTTCAGTGACACAGATGTTGGTACAAGCATTGAGTATCAAGTACTTTCTTCTTTCTTTTACCATTATTATTTTTAATCACATCGTATTCCTTGTAAATGAAAAAAATAATGTCAGTGCAGAGAACATAAATATCCCCATTTGGTTTATAATTTAGATCTGAAATTTATTTACAAAAGACGGAGACATTATTACTTTCTTTTTGGAAAAATGGAAAAATAAACTAGTGAGCCCAGTGAAACCCATTGTCAACTTCCTGAGTGATAGACCACCCACCTTAAAGGAAACAATCATGTTGGTTTTGGGAATCAAAACCACAGCAGTAACATGTTTTGAGGCTGTTAAATTCCAGTGAAGTGTGCTGTGCAACTCAGTTTTTACAAGAATTGTTTTTAAACCACTTCCTTTTTGTGTGTTTTCATTTCCAGTACCAAGCCAAAACCTAGCCAAATAGTCTGCTATTCTCTCTCCATATTATAATTTTTGTTCCTTTGAATTGGCAGTATTTCTACTAGCTAGGCACCTTGAACAACGTATTTCTCTATATCCAGACATATGGAATCACTCTATCATGGAAGCTGGGAGAAATCTCTGGAGATCACCCAGTCCCCCTAGTCCATCTTGTCCCAGAGCAGGATCAGCTGGTTGCTGTTGATCAGCTAGTTGAGAAGGTTGCTCAGGACTGTGCCACATCAGATTTGGAATTTATCCAGAGATGGACACTCCACAGCTTTTCTAGGCAACCTGTGCCAGTGTGTCGTAATTTCACGTGTTTCAGCTTGTGTCCACTGTCTTTTGTCCTGTAACTAGGCACCAAGAATCTGGCTCCCTCTTCTTTACTCACGCCCCATCAGCACATGGTTGAGATCCCCCAGAACCCTTTTTTGCCCCAGGTTGAGTGGCTTCAGCAATCTCAGCCTCTTCTTGTATGACAGATCCTCCAGTCTCTTAATTACCTTCATAACATTTTGCTGGGCCCATGGCAATAAGTCCATGTCTCTCTCATACTGGGGAGCCTGGAGGGTTGGACTCAGCATTCCAGGTGTATCTCACCAATTCTGAGCAGAGCAAAGGATCCCTTCCCTCAACCTGCTGGCCCTGCTCTGCCTAATGCAGCCCAAGAGTCCATTGGCTGCCTTTGCTGCAGGGGCACGTTGCTGGCTCATGTTCAACTTGGTGTCCACCAGGACCCCCATGGCCTTTCCTGCAAAGCTGCATTCCAGCTGGGCATCTCCCAGACTGTTCCTTCCAAGGTGCAGGACTGCCTTCCCTTTGCTGAACACAGTGAGGTCCTGTTGGCCCACTTCTGCAGCTTCTCCTGGTCCCTCCGAATATCAGGAAACTCTCTAGGGCATCAACCATTCCTCCCAGTCTTATATCTCCTGTAACTTAGTTGAGGGTGCACCATGTCCCATCATCCAGGTAATTAATGAAGATGTTAAACAGTACTGGCCCAGTACCAGTGCCTGTAGTACAACAGTAGTGACTGGCCACCAGCTGGACATTGTGCTGCTGATCAAAACCCTTTGAGCATTGCTATTCAGTCAGTTTTCCATGCCCATTTAGCTGGTCTGTTCCAACAGTCTGTTCCATGTCGTGAGAGATAGTGCCAAAAGCCTTGCTAAAGCTGAGATATACACTGCTCTGCCCTTATTCATGAAGCCTTTCAAGTCGTCATAGAAGGCTATTAACATTCCAAGGAATGATCTCCCCTTCAGAAATCCATGTTGACTATCACCACTCATCTTCCTGTCCTTCACATCTGGAAATGGCTTCAAGAGGATTTGCTCCAGGGTTTGAGGTAAGGCTGGCCAGCCTGTAGCTCCTGTATTCTTGCCTTTCTTAGAGATAGGAGTGACTTTTTTCTTCCATTAGGAACCTCCTCCAGCTGCCAGGGCCTTTTAAAAATAATTAAGAATGCAACCATCCAGCTTCCACGGCTATGCTTGTGGGTGTTTCCTACGTGGTCTCACAGACTTGTCTGTGTCCAGTTTGCCTAAGTGCTCTGTAGCCTAATTCTTCACCACTAAATTTTTATTGATCTGGAATTTTTTACAGGTCTCAGTGGCATGGGATTCCTGAAGACCATTCTTGATGGTAAAAACTGTGGAGAAGGAGGCTCACAGCTGTTGTCTTGCAAAGGCCATCATATGTGAGCATCACAGTTCCAGCTCCTGAGTGCCAGGAGAACCGAGTAAACATGCTTAACTATGTTAGGAAAACATGGTTGATGTATGTTAGGAAATGTGCTGCCACATCATAGACTGCAGTCCAGATGTGGATGAGTAGGTACATGCCAGAGCACTGTATCTTACAACAAAGAAAATACCTCCCTCCATTTCCCTACTTAATTATAATGTCTTTCACTTGCCTTCTAGTGGTAGATGTGGAACACTATAAGAACTCAGTAAACTCAGTAAAAAAATAGAGAGGTCAGGTTTGTTCAAGTTTCTCAGGTGAGAAACTTGAATATAAATAAATTCATGGACCTGACTGGATGCATCCCAGAGTCTTGAGGGAATTGACTGATGTAGTTGCCAAATCACTCTCAATGATATTTGAAAAACCATGGCCATCAGGTGACGTTCTTGGTGACTGGCAAAAGGGAAGCAGTGCACCCATTTTTAAAAATAGGAGACAAGAGGACCCTGGGAACTACTGACCCTTTAGCTTCACCTCTATGCCTGGGAAAATCATGGAACAGATCCTCCTTGGAGCTGTGCTAAAGCACATGGAGAACAGGGAGGTGATCTGGGACAGCCAGCACTGGTCCACCAAGGATACGTCTTGCCTGACCAACCTAGTGGCCTTCTATAGTAGAGTGACCACATCAGTGGTCAAGGGAAGGGCTACAGATGTCATTTATCTGGACTGCTGTAAGGCCTTTGACACAACCACCCACAACATCTGCTCTGGAAAGTGGAAAGGTATGTAAGGTTTGTTCAGCCTGGAGAAGAGAAGGTCCCAGGGACCTTCTCTTATTGTGGCTTTTCAATACTTAAAGCAGGCCTGTAAGAAAGATAGGAACAAATTTTTTAGTGGGGCATTCTGCGATAGGACAAGGGGTAATGGCAAACTAAAACAGACTTCATCCTACAAGATCTTTCTAATCTAATAGTTCAATTAAAATGAAAGCAGCAAACTTCTGTGAAGTATAGCCAAGGTTTGAGAACACAATCTAAAAATCTTCAAAGGCAAAGGAAATAATTAATTTGAATTTACTGCCTAAAATCTAAAAAGAGTTGACATTACATACAAAAAATTGACTTAAGTATATTTTATAACTAAATCCTTTTCTCCCCCTAGTTTTCCTTTTGTCACTTCCAGTGCAACAAGCTAACAGTCCAGGTGCCTTTCAGGCACATTCAAGATAATCAAAGTGTTCTTTGAGTCATAAGGAAAATGTTTCTCAAAAGGACTCTGGCAAAAAAAACACCAAACCAGGCAGCTAATGTTCAAATCAACCAGAAAGTACATGTCTGGTATTCTGATAAACAGCTAAGATATCGCTTCTGTTCCCTGCAGCTCCCTTTCCCCCGCTTCCCCAGAGGGGCTGCTGCTGCTGCCAGCCAACAGGACTCTCTGATACACTGCCTTCTTGAAAAACCCTGACATTATAATGTATCGCACACCTCCTGCGACTTCGGGACACTCAACACTTACAGACAGTCCCTGGCACTCATCTGCTCACCTCACCCATGAGAAACCTGAACACACAGAATATTGCCCTGAATTTGCTGTGGCATATTGCCTCAAAACTCCTGTACCCGAGGTGTCTGTGATCTTATTGCCATCTGGCTAGAGAATGAACCCTTTCCTTATCAGCTGCCAGAGGGGGTGAATCCATCCCAATGCGTGGAAGAGTCCCCATATGGAGTGATGAATGCTGAAAGAATACTTTTGAGCCCCATCCAGATCCTAACTCCAGCCCCTGCTGAATATTCTCCTGTATTGATAGCACACAGTCACAAATCTTGCTTCATTTGCTAACATTCTTGAGAAGATTTACTTGTAATCTTTCCCTGGAGATTATCCTAACTGCAACTAATCATATCTGTGTCCTCAAGTTCATCCCAACTCTTGTCTTTTTTGGTGTAGAGTTTCCAGGTTGCACCTGGCAGCCTTTTCTTTTCACATTAATTCCAACCATGTAGCTAAATTGTCCTTAGTGGGAAGGGAATATTATAATCATACAGGAGATTTAAAATTATACCTGTGCACTTGCCAATTTTCTTTGATATGTGTATTTATTAGGGGATTTTGTAAGGCAAACTAAAATACAGTACACATAGAGAACTGTGGGCAAACCAGAGACATGTGGAAGCAGAAATAAAAGATAACGAGGCAGAACCACCTTATGGAATGACAGTGGAAATATTGGCAAGATATTTATAGATCTGTGAAGAATCTTGTGTCTTTTTCTATACATAGTATTTTATGGTCTACCTTCTCACTCTGAGCCTTGTGTCAATGCAGAGTTTTTTCCCACTATCTCAAATGGTTTATTTTGTATATACAGAGGAGGAAGATGAGACAAACCTCCCTTCTCCCCTTACCACGGAGAGCAGGGTAATCAAGACTATTTGAAATGACTAAAATCAATCTCACCTGAGTGTGAAGGTAGAGCATGAATCCAGCAACAGGACCAAGGGGCTAAGTGGGGAGGCAGTGATCCCCCCAGGGACTGAGAATCCCTTTGTCTGTGGGACAGGGATTTATGTCAGAGCTCAAACGAGGCAGGTGATCAAAATGTGGATGATGGCAGGACAAAGCCCCATATGCTGAAGTGAGCACCAGTGACACACATCCTAGCACAGCAGGGGAGGATAGAGGGTCTTGTTGGAGATGGTTTTTTAAAGGCAAGTTCTGGAGACAGCTGGGGTTTTTGAAACCGTTTATCCCCAACCAAACTGAACAGCCTCCAACATCCATCAGAGTCCCCATGAGACCTGAAACAGAGCTAATGCCTATGGAGGCTTCTGCTTCTGCAGCTGCAGTACTACAGGTGCCTGAATTACCACTTCAAGAGCTTGCCAAGGCACCTCTCCACGGCCCTGCAGGCACATCCCTGTAAGTCAGACAAGGATAAACTGCGGCCTGGACACCTCAGCTGGCCATGGTCATTAGACAGGGACAAGTTGTTCATCATCCTAGCTCCTTCCCTGCACAGAGTGTAGCACACAGGATGAAGACCAGAGAAATGCTATCAAAGGCAGCTCAGCCAGTCCTGTGGCCAGTGACCCTGGGTATTGGGCCAGGGAGACAAAGGCAACTTCGATACACTGAAAAACTTCCTCTGAGACACATGGATCCTGCAGCTACTCCAGAAGAAGTGCAGCTGCACACTTGTTTTCAAGGTCCATATAATGTGTAGTCCAAACCTTGATGAGATAATTCGCACGATTTAACGAGTTCGCTTAAGGTTCTAGTAAGAAATCAGGAGACAGACCACAGGTAGCCTTTTTTGCAAGCACCTAGGTAAGATTTCTCTCTATCATTTTGCCTTTGGGCAAAACCAATCTTTTCCTCTATTTAAACATCATCATCTCATCAGAGCCTTAATAGCTCAGTCACAGGAGGCAAAATTAATGGCACCAGGACTATATAGTTACCCTAAGGCTTACAAATCAAGGTGACATTTTTTTGTTGGGTAGTGATGCCTTTCATCTGTGAGGTTGTCTTTCTATGGGATTTCTGTCAAGTTCATCACCCTGACTGCCTAAGTATAATCATGCCCAGTAGATAGAGAATTACTTCTTCCTTAGAAGTGCAACACAATCCAATGTGGATTATTAAGCTTATGTCACTTACTATTAATTCATTATAATAATACCTACTAAACAAACAAACAAACAAACCTCCAAATTAAAAAAACAAATAAAAACAAAAAACCAAACAAACAAACAAAACTCAAAACCAAAAAATCCATAAGGGCAGAGGTTTCAAGAAATGCAGTAATTGTATGGTACTTTGCACTGATTCAATTTGCTGGTAAAATCAAATAAAGACAAAATTATTGTTCTGCTTCATCGAGCTAAAACCAAGATCCTCTGAAAGTTCATCTGTCATATATAATAACTTAGCTTGCTGAGAATGCCATTTGTCCTGGTAGGAATATGGCAATGATTTTGGGTGCTCACTCTTGCTTTCAAGACTCAGAATCGTATTCTGTGTAATCAATATATATATATGATCAACAGACTAAGGCTGAGAGCCACAAAAGCACTTACAGAACCAGAGAAAAACCTGAAGAGATCTTTAGGTGTCTAAAATCTTTTTAGGACTCTCATTCCCATCGATATCACTCAGTCCAAGAATTACCAAGTGTCTGAGAAACACATGTGAGAAATATCACTTATGAAAATGGTATCTTTCAGACTGGGGGAGACACAACATGCCCTACTCATAGAAGGTGAGATATAGAGGCAGTTCTGGATGGAATCAGCAGGAAAGCATGACAGATAGCAGAAAGTACAATTTTTCCCTAGTACCAGCTGCCTGTTTCCAGAGGTGCACATGCAGGCACACACACAAATACATATGAACAAAATAACAAAACCAGAACTCTACTCTTACGTCAAGATTTAAGCTGCTTCCCTTCACTTGCTTGAGAAGGCATCTGAGCAAGAATGTGGCCCTATGAGATGACCTGGATGCAAAAAGGGCATGTAATATTCCAGAACTGAAAGCTCTTCTTCAGCAAAATACCACTGAGGCCTCCCAAGACAAGTACTGCAGTGATTGTCAGGTCCAGGTGATTACAGGAAGAATCACAGAAAGAAAATTCTCTGGAGTAAGTACTGCTAAAGCCATCTCTCTATATATATACATTGACACAGTTTGAGCTCAAACAGTGAATAGTCAGTTCCTGAAGTGGTATGTGAGTTTTCAGCTATGGGACTATTGCTGAATGTAACAGGAGTCATGCTGGTAAAATCCTATCAACACTTCAAGGCAGGAGAATCCCTGCTAAGATGCACTTTTTTGTGCCTAAAGCTCTTGTGAAAAGTGTTGGATTGGCATGCTTCACATTCAGTGAATGCTTTTGTCCATAGACCCAGTTCTGGAAGAGGAAGGTAAGTCTGACTCTACAAAGCCTCTTCAGTTCTGCATTTGGCATTACAGGATAGGCCATATGAGGTGTTCATTCTTCCCTGACTCTGCTGAGGCTGATAACAGAAACATACATTACTGTCAGCTCTGGGTTACAGTGGGATATATCCACGTAGGTTATCTAATAGACACTGAACAAGAACCATTTTCGGGCACTATTTCGTCTCGCTTCACAAACCAGGAGTTCAGAAAAGAAAAGCCCTTTAAACAGTTACCATGCTCCTGATTTACCCAGCTGACAAAGAATATATAGCCTTAGCAGTCACAACGGAGGGTACAAATGTGCTAGAGCTGGCTTTCCTGTAGGTGGTTTGAGGGATGGTACCAGTGTAGTCATGGCAGGCTGGAATTCACAAAGAGCCACTAACCTCAGACATTATAGCTTGTGCTGAGCTCTGTATCATTGCAGTGCTGTGCAGTGCATCTCTGAGCAAATCACTTGGAAGCTCACTCAGATATTTCTACACAACCCTCAGCAATGCTTGTGACTGCGTGCAGCCCGTCCCAGAGCTAAAGTCTTCCATGTGCAAATGAAACTGTGGAAATAAGTCTAAAGAACAGTGAATCAGAAATCTTACATCTGGAAACTTCCCACTGGAGCTACAAGACTGAGTGCAAAGTTATTTAGAATTTATGTCAACTTTGAGAATATTCAAATCAATCCTTTAATCTTTCATATGTCCATCAAATTGTTTTTCTTTCTCTGAGCTTTCCACTAATCTTTCAAACATCCAAGTCATGACAAATACCTCCTTGCAAGGCATCTCTTTTTAAAGTTTTCCTTCTTCCGATGCAATAGAGCACTGGATAGTATTTGGGCAAATGGAATTGTTTGCTTTTCTTCTGACATGAAAAGATCCAGACCCCTATTTCTCTTCTTATCACAAACCAGTGTTCACTGAAGTGGCTCTCAGCCTCTCTGGGAGCAGGTAGCAGAGATGCTCCTCACACCTGCTCAGTTTCTCTGCTTTAATGAAAACAGAGCTCTTCCCTGCTCATTGGCATCTGAACCGCACAGTGTGTGCAAAGGCCTGGGACACTCCTGAACATGGTTCAATAAAAGATGGTATTGCATCTACAGTCATGAAATCTGCACTCCAGCATAGTGTCAGACAAACTCCTTCTGGGTAATCTTATTAATAATGTTTTATGAAGCCAGGGTAGCCAACTCATCTAAGAGACTGCATGGAACCACAAGATAGAAATATATTCACTGAGAAGAAAAGGCAGGAGGGAAGATCTACTTAATGAAAAAAAAAAAAAAAGAAAGAAAAGTATGAATAATAATATTAAAATGTTGTTACCAGCCTAGGTTTCTATTTTCAGTCAGAATGAACTGATTACTTTTTCTTGGCATACTCATTTCAAAATATTTCTTTAAAAAGAAATTTTACTTTGTTAATTCTCTCTTAATATGTCTTACTTTGTTCTTCCTCTTTAATTCTGATCTTGCGTTGCAGAAATTAATGGAAGCTCAGCTATAAGTGTCAATAGCTATAGTCTCAAATACAGGGCTTAGACAATACCTATCTCTGCAGCCACAGAAGGGACTCAGAGTCGATTTTAACTCCTTTCTTGTTCCTCTGAGACTCAGACATTCACTTTATTTCACAATTCTGCCAGCTTTTTCTGGTTCCGTGCTTTACTGTCTGAAGGCATATGCAAGACTTGAATTATAAAAGCAGCTTGGGTGACTAATATTAGAGAGCAGACATTGATTTGTGGCTGATATGGAATTATACACCAAATGATACATGGGACAGAGGTGAACAATGGGATTTAGACAAATAGGATGGCTCAGTGATAGGGACAAATGACAACAGAAATGGTCTGGAGCTGGTATAGATGTCAATCAGCAACAGGGCAGAGACACTGACCCAAACACTCACCGCATCTTGCGCTAAAAAAATAAAATTTTCCTTTTATTTTTAAGTATTTCCCATTTTCTACCTCCTTACAATTCAACTCATTTCTACACAATGTGTTCAGAAGATTATTTTGAAATTAATTCCTCCATACTGACTCTCATCTTCAGTACTCTCATCAGTTAATCTGTTGCTTGTTTAACTCAGCCTCCTATCCCTCACCTTCACACATCTCCTTTCCTTCTGGAAATCTCCTATCTAGGAACCTCCTATGTAGGTCTCCCACATCCTAAATACAAAAAAGGATCTGCGTTTTTACTGCAAGACATCCTTAAGGTACTTCTTGGGTGTCTTTCACAAGCATTTCTTGTGTCATCAGTTCTTCATATGTATAAAATGACTGGAAGAATGGGAGGGGAATGAGAACACTTTGCCTGCCTAAAAAATAAGCATCTCATAAACCGACTGCCTTACTTTTTTATCAATACCAAACCTGCTCTTTAATGCAGGATATTCACTGCATTGCTGTCAGGAGCACCACACAGCTTTCACATAGGCTCAGAGCTCTGCTGACTTAAACCATGCTTCAGGGCCAGGGCATGTGATCTTCTTCTGGCTGCTACCACCAACAGTCATGCTGAGCAGAAGTCTTTTACAAAGTCATCCAAATAAGACTATGTCCACACTAAGGAACTTATTGACCTGAATTGAATCTATTCATAATTGTTTTTAACTTTGATAAGTCAAACTTATATTTTATTAAAATAACAAGGAGTTAAAATCTGGTTTTAACAGATTATGTGTGCTTTACCTCACATAAAACACACCTCAGAAGCGTGACAAAACCAAAACTCTCAGGGGTATGAAGCCAAAGACTGCAAAAGTATTCACAGGAGTACAGAGCCAAAGAGCTGAAAAATTCTCCTAGTTGCTTATTTTCGGATGTTTCCTATAACCAGACTGGCCAAAGGCTTTTAACACCTCAGAGTGCTCCATCTGATGGGATATCACTGTCTGGAAAGGAAAATCGCTGCAGTCTGAAACTTTTATGTGGAGTGAACACATCTTCATTTTTAGTTTAACATGAAGGAGAGTGTGCACATGTGTTTGTGCACAGGCAAATTCACAACTGGTAAAAAAAAGAAGTTTTTACATATGCTCCTGCTTTGGCACCATGCATGTAATTTGTATCTCTTCAACGACTGATTTAAATTGCAGTGTGAGAGTTTGTAGCAGCATTCTGAACAAGCTGTTCTGTTGTTTTATTTATTATTTAGGACTAATTTTTTATCAGACATAGTAAACAATGCAAGAAGAAATAGCAATTCTGATGCGATAGTTTCATAGCCTGAGACATAGACATGGAAACAACACACATTGGGAACGTAGTCATTAGAGGCAGCCTAACATAATGAGTATCAATCTGGTAAATGTTAATCGTAGGTTTTCCCTGACTGCTTATGTCAGTTTAAGGAAAGCATTTAGCCTTTTCTCAGATATATCTCCCCAAGGACAAAAGCAAGGGAGATAACCTGTAGTTGTGTTCCTGGGGTGGAGGAGCAATGAGTTTGTTCGTGCAGTGTGTATCGACTGAGTGCTGGTTACCATTGTTTAAGGGAGAGTGCCCACAATTCAGCTAGTCACAGATGTGCCCAGTTGCTTCTCTGCAGCCCTGGGCTTTGGAGACACAGAAACACACAGCTAGAGGTTATTAGCTTTCAGAGAAGAGCATCATTGTGCTACGGTGCTTCCACCGGCAGCCCACTGTTTGCTACAGCCAAGGAAATCTCAGCCGCATGGCAGGCAGAAGGAGTTGCAGTGGCTGATGCTTTGGTGCAGCATACCCAGGCCCTTGTGGAGGAACCCTGTGGTCCATGGGCAGAGCATTATTCTTCAGCACAGCAGGGTTCCACCTGCAGAGAGCAGGTAACCTGCAGTGGGCTCCTTGTGTGCCCTCCTGAAATGGTGCTCACAGCAGGGCTGAGGTACCTCCTTCAGGATCCACTGCTCAGACCACTCTGCACCAGATCAACACACACAACTTTACACTGAAAAATCAGTCAAGAATTTCAGTCCTTCCTTCTAGAACACAGTTTTGTGGCCAATAACAAAGTATTGAGAGATTTCACGCAGAAAGGGTCCTTTCTAAGAGCTTTTATGCCTGTCTCAGATTGAAGGGATGCTGACTTGCATCTCTCAGACTACAAGGCTGTGGGTTTCTTAGAATATGGAGTTGGATATCTCTCACTGTCTCTTATTCAGAGGAGGTGGGATTCATCCTAAAGTGCAGCTATGGTCACTGCTAAAAGTACTTGTATCTTAGTAGTCGGGGCAATTATCAGGAAATGTGAGAGAAGTGCTGTTTCTCAAACCCTGTCCTTACAACAGTTTCTGTAACAGTCACATCAGCTGCCCCTAAGGTGTGCTGGCTACAACAGGCACTTCTGTGCATCTCATCAAAGTGATCAAGAGTAAAGGCTCTCCTTTCTCAGACAAGCAGCTACACTGAAAGGTTAAAAAGTCATGTTCCCTTTGCATTTTTTCCCCGGCTTAGTCAAGTTGGAATTCTTTGCTTCAAAACAGACCTCTCAGAATCATTTATACTCCTTTGGATCAGATAAAGAGCTCTTTAAGCTGAGGGGAAACTGGACCAAAAATCTTCTATGTATGGCAGAGGAAGGCAGGCCACCCAGAGACACCATTTGTTTGGGGGTGGCAGCATGGCATGTTAAGTGATTACAGATCCACACTGAGAGGAATCTTTTTCCTGTGGAATATAAGGCAGACTCTGAGATGCCTGGTCCATACAGGGAGATGGAGGTGGAGCAGTGCCTCATCAGAGAGTCTGAATTTGGGTTAGGAGAGAGATGGGTGCTTGGTGAAGCAGGCTGGGGCAGTTCTGTGCACACTTGAGAGCAAAACGGAGAGAATCTGAGGAACTTTAAGTAAAACAGTAATGCACTGCCAAGTGTTACAAAGCAGGTGGATCAGAGATTTCCAGGGAGGGGGCATGGGGGTTGTTTGTGGGCTCAAATTCTACCTAAGTCCTCTTTTGAATGCTTTCTTCTTTTACTGGCTCATGAAGGGCTAACACGTAGTTGATGCATCAGGAGTAATCATTACGTCTTCATTCCCTGGCAATACTCGAGGATTGCTGGTAGCTGGCGCAGTTCAAATAAGCCACTAGGCTGCTCTTATTTAACCCTCATAAGTAACTGAAAGCCAGGTGAATTATACTTCTCTCTCATGTACTGTACTGCTTAGACCTTGCACAGTTTCCAGCATCAGAGCCTTTATATTTCTGCAAATTTAGAATTTTAATCATGGACTTGGTGTTTATGACATTGGCAGGTCACTATTCATGCCATACATTGTGCACCCTTCATCTTAGAGTTCTGCCAGACCCTGTACCACCCTGTCTGCATCATCTGGGGGGCTCCTCTCTGCAGACTTAAAATCACACATTTCTGTGAAAGACTGTGAAATGCATATTTGGAAGCTGAACTGTCAAACATAAATTTTCTAGTGACTTAATCAGAGATTTATATGGACCCACAGCCCATGGCCAAACACCCAAGAACCGCCCCCCAGCACACACAGAAGGAGGGGAGCAGTAATGCAGAAGAATGGAACTTTGAACCAGCAAGGACCTGCAGGATGAAGAGACTTCCCCTGAAGGCTGAGGTGCCCTCACAGAACCACTTCACCACTCTGGAGAGTGAAGAGGAAAGACCTGTCAGATCAGGATTGTTGCTGGAACTGAGAGAGGCAGCTCCATCTGCTCCCTGTGTAACAACCTGTGCAGCTGAGAAAAGGTGACAGTGGGTGACTCTTCCACGAGGTGTGGGGGGAGGCACCTGTATGCTCTCAAGAGAGGTGAGCTGCTTACCCTCATCCAGCCCACTATTACCCACTGCTGCTGGTTCATGTGGGCACAAGTGACACAGCCAGGAGCAGCCTGAGGAGAATCAGGAAAGATTAGAGAGCCCTGAGCATGGTGATAAGGGACTCTGGAGTGCAGGAAGCTCTTTCATCAATCCTGCTTGAGCTGCAGTCAGCAGCTCGATGTCCCAGTCCAACAGCTCATGTCAGTGTTGGGACTGGTGCTGTGACTGTCAGTGATGTGGGCAGTGGGACCGAGCGCACCCTCAGCAAGCCTTCTCATGACACCCAGCTGTGTGGTGTGGTCAGCACACTGGAGGGAAGGGACACCATCCAGAGGGTCCTTGGGAGGCTTGAGAGAGGGCTTGTGTGAACCTCATGAAGTTTAACGAGGCCTGCAAGGTCCTGTATGTGGGACAATGCCAAACACCAGTACAGGCTGGGCAGAGCACGGATTGAAAACAGCCCTGAGGAGAAAGACTTGGACATAGCCCAGAAATGTGCGCTCGCAGCTCCAAAAGCCAAACCTGTGCTGGGCTGCATGAAAAGCAGTGTGGGCAGCAGGGAGAGGGAGAGGACTGTCCTCCTTTGCTCTACTCTCAAGAGACCTCACCTGAGATACTGCATCCAGCTCTGGCAACCTCAGCACAGGAAAGACATGGGTTTGTTGGAACAGGTCCAAAGAAGGGCCACAAAAATGATCAGAGGGATGGAGCACCTCTTCTATGAGGACAGATTGAGAGAGTTCAGGCTGTTCATCCTGGAAAAGAGAAGGCCCTGGGGAGACCTTACTGCAGCCTTCCAGCCTACCTAAAGTGAGCTTACAAGAAAGCTGGAGAGGGGCATTTTACAAGGACATGTAGGACAGGACAAGAGATAATGTCTTTAAACTGAGAGTAGGTTTAGATCAGATATTAGAAAGAAATTCTTTTTGTGAGGGTGGTGAGACGCTGGAACAGGTTGCCCAGAGAAGTTGTGGATGACCCATGCCTTAGTGCTCTCAAGGCCAGGTTGGCCTGAGATCTGAGTAATCTTGTCTAGTGGAAGGTGCCCCTTCCTGTGGCAGTGGGGTTGGAACTAGATGTTCTTTAAGGTCCCTTCCAACCCAAACCATTCTAGGATTCTATGGAAATCTATAGAGGAAAAAAAACAAGGTAATGAATCTGTCTAATGAAACTGCATATTTCTGTTTTATTAATTCATTTTTCTAGTAACTTTGTAAAATAGATTTGCAGATTATAAATGTATATACTTATAGTAAATTTAATGTACATGTATTTATATGTTCTAAATATAAACTGCATGCTTTCTAAAACAGCCAAAACATAAGATCCTTAATGAGTGATCCAAGGGCTTTGGCTTCAACTGCATAGAAACTTTAAGTGTGAACATGACACTGGATGTGATGAAAACATTACACTTAAATTAGAATATGATCAAAAACAATAGCATCTCCTCCTTTGATATCAAAGGTCTTTGGCTCTGCTTTGACATTTGTTTCTCATAAATCCCCTTTGCAGTTTATGCAGCAGCTGAATAATGATCCATGACAACTGCCAAATCTATTGATATCTCTTAATTAAATAATTGGTTTTGAATAAAGGCAACACACCAAAACAATATGGACGACTGTGGCTAAACATTTATATATATAAGAAGACCTGGACAGATCCTCATCTTGGATGCCAGGCAGGGTTGGTTAGCTTGTGCTTTACACTGCTGCCTGCTCGCAGCCTTTCTGGCTTGCCTTGGAAGCAGCTGGCTGCTGGAAGCTCAGAAGGAGATCCAGGGAATGAGCAAACAGCCAAGCAGCGTAGATAATCAGGGGTGCCTTGAGCTTGCTGTCTGGCCCCATTTTTCTAGTAGCCTAGACATAACCTAACTAGCCAGGCAACTCATCCAGCCTATTCATGTTCTGAGAAAGAACCTGAAATTAAAGTAAGAGAGGAAGAAGTGCAAGGTTCATAGCCCCTTTTTTTTCCCCTAGCAGTTTTAAAAGAAACACAATTAAAAGGATCCTTCTGCCTGGAAACGTGCATACCTGTGGCAGAGACTGAGCATCATTTCCTTAGCCTCATTTCTGCAGCTGAAGAAAAATAAACCAAAAGCAAACAAACCCCATGTCCTGCGGGTAAGTATCCTCATGCAGCATCTTACCGTGCAATGAGATGTCTGTACACCGCTCCATCTGAAAACAGCGTAAAGTTTTACATCTTTCAAAACAGAAAATCAACCAGAGGCTTACCTTCCTGATAATATATGCTTGGACATCTTAAACAACTATATTTAGGGAGTGCAATGGTCTGTCCAGAAATGAGAACTGGCCCGGTAGTCTCCCTTCTCCTATAATGAATCTTCATCCCATGCCCTAATACTTGAATGCATCAAAAATGTGCCCTTTCTTCCTACACGCTGCTCTGCCTGTACAGGATTTGAGTCTCCACTGGACTTGGCCCTTTCAGCCTTTGAACTGGGCCCTTTGTGAAGAATAGCCCAGCACAGGATATTCACCACACCTGACTTCATAGCCAGTAATTATTACCACCTGAAGTGCAGTGGGAAGGTTGTTAACCACTAGAGAACAAATTGCTACACTCCCACAGCTTATCTTTGGTATGCTTTTCAACTTTTGTATGTCTAGATTAAGGTCTTTTGCAGACAGATCCTCTTATCACGTGCATAGAAACTACTTTTATTTATTAAGCTTGATGCCATTAGCTTCACCCTTAAATGTCATTCAGTGTTTTCCATTCATGTTTTTTAAGCATTTCATTGCTGGTCAACTCAGGGGCCAAATAAGTAAGCAATGGGTTTGAACATATGGGAAAACCTGATCCTTGCTGCCAAGGAGTTAAAGTATTAAAGTGCATAAGCCATTTCCTGTAACAGTTGTCAGGCTAATTTTCAGTAAATTACTTAGTCCATGTGTTTGTTATTCAGATATAAACCCACAGACTCGGCATGAAAATGGCATTACACTGCTGTAATCACAGACGAATCTTTTACAACTACGGCCCTACACCCCCAAAATGCATCACTAACAAAACAGCAGCTTTTGAGCAAGTTAATTCACACTGTATTGCACCATCCAGTGATGACAGTAACATTAATAGGCACTGTTGCTGCACACCTCCATGTAATTCCATAAAAATCAGAATACTCTTTAGTAAATAATGATTCAGTGAGAAAGATTGAATTTAAAACATGGAAGGAAATTCAATACAAAGAAAATCACTATCATCTTCACTGCAAATATTTTCCATCCCTGAAGATAACAGTTCTGCAGCTCTTGGTGACAAGCTCCCCTGCTCTGTACCCAGTGCATGACAGCCAGCCTATTACTTAAAGTACTTGGCATAAGGGACATAGCAGTGCCTATAGATAATGGGTTTTTTCTATCTGATAGGTTATGTTTAGATTTTAGGTAGTGTTAGATGATGAAAGTTAAAGATGATGAAGTGTTAAAAAGTCGAAATAATTTAGAAACCTCTGAAGATCAACACCTGCTAGGAGATGTTAAATTCAAGTTGGCTTTCCATTAGCCCCACATCTCATGTTCTGATTCAGTTTTACATTGATCCCTTGTATCATGGCATTACATGCAGTGCTCCTGAGCCTGAGCTGAATTTACTAAGATACCACTTCACCATCCCTGGTTTCTAGCAATGAGAAAGCACATTCTTGGCTAGTTTCATAACACAGGTGCCCTACACTGCTCTTTCTGGCGTTTATTTTACTTTGAAAGCAAAGTGAGCACTGGAGAAAGTAAAATATATTGCTTCTCTTGGGTTCTACCATTAAAAAAATAAAAAATTAATATTAATAAAGTAAAAATGCATCATGCAAGCCTCACCTTTTATTTTACAGAAACCATGCTCAACTGATGTTATAATTGAAGAAGAAACTGCAAATCAGCTCATAGGACCGTGAGCATACATTTGCTGTCAACAGAAAGACTCTCAGGGACTTCAGTTAGTACTAAATTGCAGTCTTCATATTTACATTTAAAAGTATTCCCCTCTGTGTCCTTACACAAATCATTAGCCTATTCAAACTCAATGAAAGATAAGTGGAAGATGAAAAATTATGCATTAAATATTTGACAGAGAGTGATTAAAGAACGGCAATTTTGAGAGCTGTCACTCTGGCACTTCCTTCTGGCTTTTCATCAGGGGGATATCCCCTCTTAGTTTCTGGTCATTTTGTATCCAATTCACTTGGTGAATCAAAAAGAAAAAGAAATACGTTACTCTGCATTCAAATGGTTGTATAAGACAGAACAATACAAAAGAGAAAGCATCTTTCATTATACAGTACTTCTGGGAAAAAAGCAAGCACAAAACCAAAAAAAACCACACACAAAACAATCACAACCCAAAAAACCCGATTGTTGATGTCTAAATGTTTATATAGCCACCTGTTGCTCTCCCACTATCTTCCTGAATTTTTTAATTTGCAAGAACAAGATAGGAAAAAGCAGTCACTAATGATGAAATGCTTTATCTGGATAAAACACCTTGTTCCAGTAAGTAGCATTTTCTTCTCTCTTTAGAGTGCACAGCCTTTATTTCAAAAATTAATCTAATAGCTGCTGTTTTCCAGTAATTCAAACTAGTCATAAAAGTATATTTAATTATTGTGTAATCAGTGGCATTGGATAAATGTGTTCTACTCAGTTGCATTTCTATGAAATCAGACTTTTCTGACACTTTAAAATGCCTGTAGTGGACTCAGAAAAAGCTGTGTAACTGGTCTAAAGCAAAAAAAGCTAGATGAATGCATGAGTAGAATCAGAGAATCACAGAATAAACTGAGTTGGAAGAGACCATCAGGATCATCAAGCCCAACTCCTGGTCCTGCACAGGACACCCCAAGAGCCACACCATGTGCCTGAGAGCCTTGTCCAAATGCTTCTTGAACTCTGTCAGGCTTGGTGCTGTGACCACTTCCCTGGGGAGCTGTTCCAGTGTCCAACCACCCTCTGGGTGAAAAATCTTTTTCTAATATTGAACTTAAACCTCCCCTGAGGTTTAGGTTCACACAGCTTCAGGCCATTCTCTCCAGTCCTGTCACTGGTCACCCCAGAGAAGAGATCAGTGCCTGCCCCTCTGCTTCCCGTCATGAGGATGTTGAAGACCACAATGAGGTCTCCCCTCAGCCTCCTCCTCTCCAGGCTGAACAGAACAAGTGACCTCCACCACTCCTCCAACAGCTGCCCCTCAAGACCCTATGAGGAGAGGCTGAATAGTGGCACAGTTATCTTGATTCACAATGTCTTTTCCGAAACATAGTAAGCAAATATTATCCCCAGACTGATATCAAAGCCAGACAGAAGATCCCTGGTTTAAACCATTGCTCCAGTAGCCTCTTTTATGATAAAAAGTTCTTTCTTTAAAATACGGAAAGTGTTATGAATCAGGTACTCATTCAGCATTTCGTACATTCTTCCATTTATTTGATTTAGAATATCAGTATTGTACAATAGGCCTTACCCCCAAAATTATCTCAAACATATTTCTGAATGTTAAAAACTGAAACAATTTATTATGGACACAGTAAGGACTCAGTTAAAAAAAAAAATCTTTTCATACTAACTTCAAGCAAAAGAAATTTATTTTGACTCCTTTGCTGCTGTCCTTATTCTTTAAAGGAAAGTAGTATGCAATACAGAACAATAAGTATTCTCAAATTTTTTTAAACATTAATGAGACTTGGGCAACCAGAACATGGATATTGACTAATAAACAGGGTTATCAGCTGACAAACTTTTGACTGGTGATGTGAAGTTCAAAACTGCATGACTTAACTCTCTAGTTCTAAACTCTGAGGTCCAAAATACCATTCAAATGAACATAGCAAAGAACAAGAACTTTCAGGCCCCTCACCAGAAGACTGAGAGCTCTGGGAGAGCTCACAGACATGAAATTATGAGAAAGCATTCAAGATCTGTTTTTCAGTCCAAACTGCCACAAAGTACCGTCCTGCTCTGGAGTGTGACTTAAGAAAAAAAATCAAAAACCAAAATATGGCAGATGCTTTGCCAGTAAGGGTTCATAGGTGTCAACAGGCAGCAACTCCACTTTGGAAATGCAAACAAAATACAGGACTCAGAGGGGAGAAGTGTCTGTCAAACAGCTCAGTGTGCACCAGCCATACAATACTGTGCACACCATACTCTACACGCCTGAGTATCAGGGGAGCAAAGCTATGAACTTGTCTCCTATGTTTTTCATGAAATGGTTGTAGACACATACTGGGGAGCAGTAGAGAGCTGTCTCTACATCATGTATGTACATGGCACTGTTGCTATTACTGATTTTTTGTCTGAGATACAAGAGATGAAGATTTTTTAGTGCCCCTCTCATTTAAAGAGCAGGAATAAGTTCTTAAGGATTGATACCCTGCTCAATTCAGGCAATTTTTGCCTCGATTTACGTTCTCTAAAATTTCACTGATACTCATGCAAACACACAAAATGAATGTGAGAGACTAATGCAATATTATTTAATATAAGCTGATGTGGACACCAGTTCAGGAACTCAATAAGCACTTTGAAAAATACTCTGAAATTAAGACTTTAGACTTCACTGACTTGGTTTTGTTAACTTGTCAACTTTCAAACCTTTGGATCTGAAATCCATACTAGTTTGCTCCTCACTCAGGCATAGGAAGCAGTCAAAAAAGGCACTTTGTTCTAAATCTTGTAATTTGCACATGTGGAACAGAGAGAAGAAACTGATCTTTGATCTAAATTTAATTAAACACTTTTCTCATTGACATGTGAGCTTCTTCTCTCCTTACAGTTCATTCACTGGATAAGAAATGATTATTTTTTCCAGCCATTATCAACTTTCACAGCACTGCTAAAAAGGCTTAATACAGGAAAAAATGCATTTCAGTGACCAAAGCTAATAGATATGAGTTGCAAATGTACATTGGCATGAGATTTGTTAAGGGAGAAAGCATTTTATCAGTTTTCAAAGTAAAACCATATTCTGAGCTTTAAATTGGCATAGAGGAGATGATTTTGGTGGAATTATAGGACTCTCCCAAATTGCTAAATATTGGCAGTGAAAACTTCTCTCCCAGCTCCTTTCATAGAATGCCACAAGATATTCTGTGCTCTCTTCTATAGGGATTTACAGGACTGCAGCAAGGAAAACTTGCTTTGAGTAATAATGTTTGCAAAAGAAGCTTCCAGTACACAGCTTTCTTTGTGCTGGGATGGTGGTGATGATGTTCCACATATCAGTCCAAATTTTGGAAGAAAAGGGGACTGTCATGGAAATGCCAAACAGAATACAGTTTCTATTATGTTACAGGGATCCTGAGACATTGGTTCTTATCATTCATTCAGCATTTGCAGGATAAAATCTTCTGTGCACATTGTTTGAGTTCCCCCTGCCTTGGGGAAGAAGCTTATACTTTCTTTGAGTTGAAAGAAAACATAGATTTCTTTTTTCTTCAGACACTGCCATAAAGAAGACAATATCTCAGCATGGAAGTTTTAATGATATTGTCTTTGTGGCTTAAAAATTTCAGGAACAAGTCATCTCATTTGGTTTTAGCCTGAAGCCCATAATCCTATTTACTACGTTAAATTAGTACGGTCTTCAGAAGCATTTTCTGACAGCTGAACGTTACTGCCGTGACAAAAGATGGTTTTCAAACTCTGGACCCTTATTACCTACACTGTTCTCCTAGTCCACCCCATGGATCAACTGTTCTCCATGCCACTACAAGACTGGAAAACTGAAGTTATTGAAAGCATAATCTAAACCCAGAGGTTAAAAACCCCTCAAAACCTATAATTTGTCCCAAAATTTATCAATTAATTAATTAGAAGTCTTAGAAAACTTACCTTTAAAATTTGGTCTGATTCTAGCATCATACCCCGATGTCCTTCCCATCAATTTGTCCAAAAAATCTGAAGGAGACAGGGTCTGTGAGGGGGATTTTCCAGATCTTGAATCATGTTCTTTACAGAAAGTCGTCCTAAATAAATTATTAGCCACCATTAGCTAATATTTAGCTTGTATTGTATTCAAGTCATGGAGAAATTACAGCACTAAATAAAATTGCCTCAATTCAGTGAACATAGCAATTAATATTTTTAAAGAGCAACATACTCTACCTTCCATCTGAAAACTTTATTCTAGAAATAAAGATGAGTTTCAGGTATCATGCATGAACACAAATTTCTATTCAGAAAAAAACCTTAGCTTTAAAAATAAATTGGTTGCAGTTTTAAGACTTTAGAAGATTCAATTTACTCTTCACCTTAACACGTGGATCCATCTTAGAGTGACTTTGATATCCTATTTTATATCATTATTTTAATTACATGGATGCTGTTAAAATGTTATGTTAACACTGGTTTAAGGTGGTCTTAAACTTCCAAACAACAGCCAGCAACATTTAACAAGCAACACTGAAAAATACCAGGTTTGTTAGCGTCGGGATGGATACAGATGGAAAAAAAATTGTTTTTTACAGATGCTACCCAAAAAAGATTTAAATCATGCTAGTGAGTGTCTGGATTCTTTCCCAACACGGCAAAAAGCATTTCGGAGTCAGTCACAACCAATCTTATGGGGGCTTTCACCCCCACTCGATGAGCATTGAGGAATAAAATTTATTGTGGTATTTATATGCAAGTTCTTTGAACACATCTGTTTTAAGGATTTAAGAGTAAACTTGTGGTACCATATCATGTGTGTGAAATGCTGTGAACATAGCACATTACATATTGCAAGCACATTACATATTGCAGAGAGAGACAATTTAGGAATTCCCCATGGTTGTTCCCCAGGGAGAAAGAAACTAGAATGAAAATGGTCATATTTGGCGTGTAGAGGCACAGATTTAATAATAAAATATTATCTTGATTCTTAAACAACCCATTTCATTGTGTCTGTTTCCACTTTATCTTTGAGCTAAATTAAAAGTATTCTGACTGGACTTCTTAACCACTCTCTGTTTAAATATTTGCCCACAGGGAACCTCTCAGTTTCAGGAGTCTTTCATGGGGTATTTTCATGCATCTACACGCAAGTATAAGAAAATCAGATATACATGTGATCATCTGAAATGAGAAGCAAATATCAAATTCTTTCTCTCTCTACAAAAGAGAAAGAATTCACCAGAATTGTTAAAAGGCAAGGTGATAGTAAATTCTCGTAGTGTGATTCCACACACTTTTTTTCAGGTTCCATTTGTAGGAGGCAGTTGCTTCTTTTTGTTTCTGTCAATGACAGGGTACCATTACAAATATCTTTAATATTTAATACACAGCAGATGATCTATCCCACTTAAATAATGAAATAATTCAGTTAAGAAAATAAAAACTGGAAAATTAGTACAATACACTTATTCCTAGACAAATTACTTCTGTTTTCATTCAGAGCCCACTAGTTCTGAATCGTGTTGTGAACCCAGGCTCACAAATATAAACACTGTTTCACTCCGTCACTATATGTATACCTCATTACTCTTAGAAAAACACTTTTACGTGTAGATACATCTGTACGTGCAGATGCACAGCAGCACAGAGTACAATAATGAACCTCATCTAAGATGTTATTCTGGTTAATAAGACCGACCTGTTTGCTTAGTACCACAAAAAAGTCAATAGTTGAAGCAAAAGCTCATGAAACGTTAAAAAAAGTCAGAAACACTGGCACTTTAAGTGAACACAATACTAGTCTGATCCAGGGTTTTCCCAAAATCAGAGGGCTGGTTTTCTAATTTCAAATAACTACATCCCTGACAAAACTGGTACAATCATTTCCAAAGATTGAAGAGGAGGGAACCAAAGCAACTTCCTAAACAACCTCTGCCGAGAGCAGAGAATTTGCATTTTGGAAGAAAAGCCGAAGCAAATGTTCTTAGCTATACTGATATACAGTGAAAAAAACCCACATCTTTGCATCAGAAAATGGAAAATAGATCACCCAAACTTGAGATTATTATTTCTTGTGTTTGTTACCAAGCAACGAGTCTCTGAGTGTAAAAGGGATAGTCTATATAGAATGAACACAAAACATTCTCAAATACAGCAAACAAACTAGGTTATTGTGGCGTAGTATCTTTACAGTTATGATTCTCACAACCTTTTGACAAATATTATTACAGAGTGGTATCACCTACCTGAAGTGGTTTGTCTCTAAGAAAAATGCAAACAAGGTTGTCAAAATTTTCACTAGCTGCCGGTTCATTCCTCCTGCTTTCTGTGATGATTTGGAAATATCCCAGAAACGATTCCAGAGAGATGCAGGGAAAAAGTAAGCTGCTGCTGCCTAGATTTCCAAATTCAGCAATAATTTAATTTTCTTGACAATCAGGAAGAGAAGGTCTGGATCTCTACAAAGTGGGGGTAAAAGAGAAGTGCCAGTCCTTGGAATCATGGTCAGGTCAAGCCTAGGCTCATCTCCAGCAGTCAGCACAAAAGAGATAAGGCATCAGACACAGTCGTTCCCCCGACTCGCTTTTGGTGATGGAGAGGGAAAAAAACCCAAAAACAAATAATCAGAAGAAAAGAAATTGAAAGAAAGGGGGGAAAAAGGAAAAGAAAATAAGAGAAAACCCAACTATGCGAGGAGCATCAGGCAAAAGGGAACAGCGCTGAGAGCAGTTCTGTTATCGGTATGTTTTATTCCCCTTTCGCTTTGAAAATTAGTATTTATGAACGGTGGTGGGGCTACTGGGTCGCTCTGCTTTTCCCCTCTTTGGGTAGGGAAGCGTCGGCGTTGCGGGGAGGGAGGGAGGGAGGGTGTGAGGGAGGGGGGCTGTAGGGACGGAGGGAGCGGGGCCGCGGGGAACCC
>VXBT01002032.1:281879-550753 GCA_013400235.1 Oriolus oriolus
TGGCGCTCCCCGCGTGTCCGCGGCCGGGAGCGCGGGGCTGCGCCCCTTCCGTTCCGCCCTGCGCCGGGCAACCACCCCGAAAAGAGGCGGCTGAGACGGGACCTTAGCGCCGTGTGTGAATATCGATAGTGTCGAGAGGAGGATGCCGGGTTCTTGTCGGTGGTGCCAGCCTCTAGGAGGAGAGGCACCAGGCGGCAGCTGATGCACAAGTTCCACCTGAACATGAAGAACTTTACTGTGAGAGACTGTCCTGAGAGGGTGTGGAGTGTCCCTCACTGGAGATATTCCAGAAACCGTCTGGACACAATCCTGTGCCATGTGCTCTAGGATGACCCTGCTTAAACAGGGAGCTTGGACCAGGTGACCCGCTGTGGTCCCTCCCAACCTGACCCGTTCTGTAATTCTGTGATGAGTGTGGAAGAGGATGGTCCCCACAACAGGAGTGGGCCCCTCTCAGGGAGCTGCTCCATAAAGACCCAAGTGGGTGTGAGGAGAAGTAGCAGTAAAGAGCTTTCTGAGGAGGGCTTGTGGAGAAACCAAAGGGAGAAGATTGGCTTAATTTCCCCATGGCGTAGAGAAGAAGACAGTTCAGCAGCTTACTAGGGGGTGTTGCTATCTCTAGATCTGACACGTGGGAAGGCGATTCTTCTCTTTTTATACATGGGGTATTGAAGCAGAGGATGTAATTACCTGACACTCCATAGATGGCCAGTGCCAGAGTAGGTGTGAGGCACAGGTTTGCTATTCTCCATAGTCACAGCCCTATGTCCTTCCCACAACGATTCCCACAATTGTAATTGCTCAGTTAGAGGTCCTCATGTTAAACCCAAGCTATCAATGACAAGTCATGTAGTTCAAGAGGAAGAAAATAATGACTTGTTCCTCTGAAACACAGATGGTGGCTGATAGAAGCTCTGCTCAGCACGGTACTACCCTTAAAGCGTTTTGGTAACATGGTTTTAAATAAGGCATTGGGGAATCTTATCTTGCTGTATTCAGGGAATATAAAATGCTTTTTCCTCTGCTATTACCATGTTTTGTCCTCTCTAGCGCCATTGGTTAGTGTCTGGTTCTGTGTGCTCTGCTTCACCTTGAGAAGAAGCTGAATGCTTCCCCACCAGTTCAGTTTGTTCCTATTGAAAAAGCCTAAATGATGTGAAAATCTGGATCAAATCTATTTCAATAATGTGGAAATCAATTCCTGCAAAGAAGTTGGGATTTTTACCCATCCTGCACTCTCAAAAAAATGAACTATTGTTCTTTCTTCAGTTTTAGGTTCATCTGTATTTTTGAAGTCCAGCTGTATTCTCCTGCCATAGAACCAGTCCACCTGAACACTGCTTCACTTCCACAAAAGTATTTGCACACACATTTCTTATATCTCCAAGTAAAAAACCAACTGCTTCATGGCAAATACTGTTACCATGTGTCTAGTCATCTTAAAAAAATGCTTCTGAGAGAGAGTTGTTCTGTTCACGCATTAGCAAGAGATCAAAGCCACATACTGTTCATTAAATGAAGCTCAGTTGTTGCATTTTGTTTGTTTAATTTAGTTTAATAAGGTAGGATGTATCTGAAAAAAAGTACAAATTAAATAAAGTATAGAAAATTTAAAAATATAGAAAATCATAAAATGGTTGTGGTTGGAAGGGACCTTAGAGATCATCTAGTTCCAGCCCCCTGCCATGGGCACGGACACCTTCCACTAGGCCAGGTTGCTCAAAGCTCCACCAAGCCTGACCTTGAACACATCCAGGGATGGAGTGTCCACAACCTCTCTGGGCAGCATTTTCCAGTACCTCACCACCATCACAGTGAAGAATTTCTTCCTAATATCTGATCTAAACCTGCCCTCTTTCAGTTTAAGGTCTATCACGGCATGTCCTTGTAAAATGTCCCTCTCCAGCTCTCTCGTAAGGTCCCTTTAGGTACTGGAAGGTCCTGTAAGATCTCCCTGGAGCCTTCTCTTCTCCAGGCTGAACAACCCCAACTCTTTCATAGGAGAGGTGCCCAATCCCTGCAATCATCTTTATGGCTTCCTCTGGACATGCCCCAAGAGGTTGATGTCCTTCTTGTTCAGGTTGACCCCCTGAACCTGGACACAGCATTCCAGGAGGGGTCTTACAAGAGCAGAGGGGGAGAATGACCTCCCTCGATCCGCTGGTCCCGCTGCTTTTGGTGCAGTACAGGAGGTGTTAGGATTTCTGGCCTGCAAGCACACATTGCCAGCTCATGGCCAGCTTCTTGTCCACCAGCACCACAAAGTCCTTCTCCCCAAGGCTGCTCTCATCCATCCTCTGCTGAGCCAGTTCTTGTGCTTGGGATTGCCCCAATCCAGTGCAGGACCTTGTTCTTGGTCTTGTTGGACTTCATAAGGTTCATGTGGTCCACCTCTCAAGCCTCTCAAGAACCTTCTGGATGGCATCCCATCCCTCCACTGTTGTCAATCACACCACACAGCTGAGTGTCATCATTAGACTCGTTAAGGGTGCACTCCATCCCACCATCCTTGTCGCTGTCAAAGATGTTAAAATCAACCTTATTTGTGATTTTTAGACATGAACGCTAGATAATGCAACATTTTGTGCACAAAAGATAGAAATAACTGAAAGAGCAACCCAAAGTTGCAAACGTAAGCTGAATCCCTTGTTGCTTTGACTGCTGAGTCTGTGTTGGTGGCGTAAATTAAGGTCCAGTAGAAGAAAGGCCACTGAATTTACTTCTATTAAAGCTATCGATGCTTATCATTAGACACTGAGTGCTGATGCTGAATCACTGCACTGTAACATCACCTAACCCCTTCAAAAGATAGGTCTTCCTACTGTCATCTTAAAGAAGAGAGGCTATGTGTCTTACTGCAGTGTCTCGTTCTGAGAAATAAAGCTCACAAAGCTGTATCTGGAAATAATGGAATACTGCTGAGTCAACAAAGAAGTGCATTTCAAAGTCCATGCTTGTTCCCATCTAGACAGGAACACAAGTAATAGTGCTGTATATTTTTACCTTGGGTTGAGATAAATGGGAAAATTGGAAAGCATGATTTCTATCAGCTGCAGGAAAAATCTATGTCTCTTTAACCTACACTGCCACCTGCTTAAAAGTGTGGGGAATCTCAGAACTGCTTGCAGAGTTCCTAATGCAGAAGTCACTGAATACAGCAAATGTCTTTCCAATCAGTCTGTTAATATGGATTTTGTGACATGACATGCTTTTAAAGACTTGTAAGTGTTCATTACCCTTTTTGGTAACTGCAAGTAACTGAACATTTTCTTAAGTTTTCTAACTAGAGAAAACCTGCTTAAAAGTCTGCTTTCCAAGATTTAGCTGCCACTGGCCATTTTCTGAACTTCATGGCTATTTGAAATGCTAAATAACTATATCTCTACGCTAAATAAAAATTGCAGGAGGTTCTTCAAAGCATACTTCCCTCAACTGATGTGGGCTTTTTAAAAACATGGTGAGAGATGTCATGATGAAAATTTTAAGTATCTGCTCCATCATTCCATAGACCTCCAAATGTCTGGTTTTCAGTGAGATATTACTCAGCATGGTTGTTACATGGAAGTGCCAAGAAAAACTTAATTATTAAGGGTTGAAAATAGTGTGTTACTGATGCTTATTGAAGTAACAGCAACAGTCATTTAAATAGTTTCTGCTTGAAATTCTGAGGGCTCAAAGAAAACATTTTCTCTGATCAAAGGGTTCCAGGTCAAGCTCCCATCTATGCTGGAGGGAAAGGGGATCAGATTTCAGTCCATCACCACTTTTTCATGAACTAACACATGTGTGAAAAAGGTGTTACTTTCAGCTATTCTTGTAACACAGTTTTTCCTCATCCTCCTCTCATAAAAAAAGAAAAAGATTTTCATAGTTGTTTTGAGTACTGTAAGTCTCCAAGCTGTCATTCATTCACAATTAAATAGTGTTTATAAAATGTGCCCCCGATGGTGAGGGATGATGCACAGCTCTGCAGAGCAGGGGGGATGTTTGGAAGCACAGTGCCTGGATGTACATGGCACTTTCTGGTGTTGCCCCCCTCTGCCAGAGCCAGAGCTGTGAGCAGCAGTGCCACTGATGTGCAGGGGTTTCTGGATGAGCTGTGTACGTTCAATTGCCCAGATGTGATTTCTTTTCAGTGTCACTCATTTGTTATCTCCCACAACACATTCCTGACAGCAGAAGTGTTGCAAATGAATAGGAGTCAAAGACTCCCACCTGGGATTGGAGGGGAGGCTTGTGAAATGGCACAGGGATGTGCACGAAGACAAGATGGAAATGTTTTCAGGTGAAAAGGCTAAATAACATATCCCTGTGGTTTCCCAGGCATATACAGAAGCTTAATAATCGTGCCAAATATGGCATATTATTTCAAGTATGAGCTAATTCAGTCCAATTTCTCTATTCCACCTGAGTTTCTTAAGCACTAACTACTGGGCAGAAAATAGGACAGCATTACCCTGTTTCCATGTAAATGGTTTTATAACAGTTAGTTGATGGAACATGATTTATGTTTGTTTGCACTGTTTATGCATTTCTGAAAACCTAAGAAATGGAAGAAATAAGGTCATACCTCTTCCTCAAATTATGATAAATAAGGGATCCAGAAGCATGCTTCTGAGAGAACAAGATCCATCACTTCAAATATGCAATTAGTGTCTATAAGAAGAGAAAATTCAATATAACTTTCAAAATGGTATGTCAGATTATCATAATTGTTGGATGTTGGTTAACAATGACAAGTGTATTTCAATATAGCACCAAATATAAATGAATCAAGAGTACAGTCTATATAAAAGGTCCAATTATAGTTAAGGCAAAAAAAGCCAAAACAAAAACCTGACGGTAATCTAATGTGACTGCATGTTGAGCTAAGGATAAGAAACCAACTGGCCTGGATTTTGAACCATACATAACTGTGTATGAACCATAACAAACTATGTAAAGGATTGAACAATGTAATTAAATCCTGTTTCTTTTTAATTTTGAGAATTCTGCTAATAAGAAGCCTCTTTCAGCGAACGACAGCGATAGCCTTAGTCATGTTAGGACAAGGCAATAGGTAGATGTTCAGCTGTCCAATAAGAAAACAAATGTTTTATTTAAAATATTTTTATACCTGGCATTAACAGATATAACAAAGCATTTGTCAGTAAAGCTCCATTTTGTATATATTCAAAATATTTTCAGATTCTTCCTTTTTTTTTTTTTTTTTGGTTATTACTTGCCATATTATCTCTAAATTTTAAAAAAACTTCCTCATAGAAATTCCTTACTGTTCTATATTATGCAGTTTTTCCTTTTAAATAATAAACAGAGCTGGAAAGCGAGCATAACAAATTTATTTTTAATGGAATTAGATATTTTAAATATATTGCTTGTATCAAGTTTACTTCCTATACCTGAATTTTTTTTTCTGAAATATTGAATATATATTATAAATAATATACATAAATAATAATTTGTGATATGTGCATGTATTTCTCTTTGTATTATAAAGCAACATATTATATCAATTCCTGGTGTAATTTTTTACACTGCAAATGTAAGAAATAAAGAATGAACTAAATCTCATTTGAAAATTTGTTATCTTCTCCATTAAAGATCTGGTAATTTTACAGTGTCATTATGTAGGGAGCTACTTCGACTTCACCAGCTGGCTCAAGTAGGTCCAGCTATTGAGTTCTGGCATTATTAAGAGTCTTGATTTGCATGATTTGTAACACTTTGCCCTTTGTGTGGTACCAGTGGTACCATTACAGAACAGGGGAGCATTTCATACAAATAAAGTAAAAATATCTGGCATTTGGAATTTGTTAACATTGGAAATAAGGAGAAAATATGAATAAGTTATTTATGTTTCAGTCTGACAGTAGGAGAAGGCAGGAAGGTTAAAATGAGCAACTCATTCAGTCCTTGACCTTCAGCCCCAGTATGTGATTCATATTGGGAAGGGCTGTCAGATACTCAAACAGGAGAAAAACCAGTAGTTGGAAACAGGACAAAATTGTCTTATTTCCCCTTTCATATTTCCTCCCGGAAATTTAGATATGAATCTGAATAATTCCTAGCACTTTGTGTCATTTATGACTTAAGTTCCTTAAGACAACATGTACTATATATTGTATTTCAAGAAAGTATCCAAAGAGGACCCTTTCACCCACAGCAATCTAGTCATGATGAGAAAATCTTAAACATTCAGCTGGTGTCTGGTTTTTTTTAATCTTCTCTTGTGAAACCACAACCTCCTTACTTGGAAATACTGGTTGGCTTAGAGGAAGGGATCCCAGTAGCCAGAAGAGATTCCAGCCCCATTCCAGCAGTGCATTTCTCCCTCTCTGCCCTGTGCTACTTCAGTTCATGATACCCAGGAGGCAAAGGAGGTGGCATGAGACAGGGTAGTGTCCATTGCCTGCCTTTGTGTAGGGTCCAGGGACAGGGAAAACAGCAAATAGCCTTGTTTGCTTCTGCACACTTACACCCAAAATATAGTTGAATGAGTTGTGGGATAAGTTCTTGCTCCTTTGAATGAGTCTGGGCTTTGGATCACCACCCTTAGGTCATCATTGCTGCAGGAAAACAGACTCGTTTTGATCTCACTTGAATGGAAACATCAGTTACAATTTTTACAAAACACACCACTTATAAATTGAGATCACCAAGTGGGGCCACTCAAAAGGAAAATCAATTATTTGAACTAAGTTGTGTTTATGTTTACTGTATATGAACCTGTATTCAACAAATTTATTGTAAATATATGCTATTACCCACCTCCTTTGTTTACTTTCTCTGAATGAACTACAGCTATGAGAAACATTATTTTCACAGGAACTCAACATACTACCCATTTCTTAGAATTTAGTAGCAAAAATTAAATGTCTGTAGCATTCATTCATCTTTAGTATTTCAGGTTTTTTAAGTTCTGACAGAAACAGCAGCAAGAAAAGACTATACAAGAGTTTTATCTAATGTATGTCTGATGGGGTGACTAACAAAGAGCTCTGTTATGTTGAGATGATTTATCTCATGAACACTTGCTTCCTACATATATGTATCATTACATGAAAATTCCATCACACTTCTCGATTTCATTTGCAGTGATTATTTTCTGTCAGATGTTATATATTAACCTGATGGATAAAATATCTTACTTCTACTGTAGATTAGATTTCAGCAGACAGCAGAATTGTATAGTAACAATGACTAATGCTGTGCATAGTAATCAGTTTAATCATGTCTTCCCTTAATGCTTGTAAGCTAAATTTGCTTCTGTTCTCATGGTATTGTTTTGTACATTTTGGTCTTTGATATTTAATCAAGTATGCATTCTTCCTGGCTTGCAACAAAACAATTTTTTACCCTATTTAATGCTTATCAAGCCTACTCAAAGTAACATTTTTAAATAAATTTTACAGTATGGTATCTGATCTAGCCATAAGGATGCTGTGATCTTGAGTGGTATAATCATGTATACAGACCAAAGAAAAGCTGTAGAGCTTAATTTATTTATAAATGGATTACAAGAGTTTCTTAAAATTGATCTTGTAATTTTGTATGCCTGCTTAAGAGCATGATGAAAATAATCACAATACAAAAAATAGATGTTTTAGATAATTATGTGTCTACTTGTGCTGATTCTACCTTGTCAGGATTAGCTACTCTGTAGCAACTCCAAAATGCAGACACATACTCATTTTCAGTACTGCTAACACATGTAAAAACCCAACATAGTAGAAAGGGGAAAATACTTGATTCCAGGTGATATTTGGGACCCTTACCTGTGGCATAAGAACTACTATAGCATGGAGTATGCAATGAGGTATCAGCATCACAAAACAAATACTGATGTGTGCACTGAAATCTTCATTTTGTGATTTTCCATGCCACAGAAGTGTCTTATTTCTACTCTTCTCCCTAGTGCCTATTAGAGAGGAGTATCAAGAGCAAACGTGTGAAGGTGTGGGTGCATAAATTCTTTGCCCTCATCTTTTCCATGGTTCTACTTACTAGGAAGGAAAGTGTAATTGCTACCTCAGCTGACAATCTCTTTGGCTTCTGCAGTGCAGCGTAGAGAGGGAGGGATCTCAGGTTCTGCATTCCAGTGACTCACTGCTGGCTCTGCAGCTGCCTGGTAGCAGGCAGAATTTGGGTATTCCTACGATCAGGAGTCTGTTGAACTTCCAAAGCAGAGCAAAGACCCAGCAGTGTGTTGACTCCAGCCTCACAGGCTGCATGTTTTCGGTATGAATATTCATAATCGGTTTTCTCTGCGAACAGAGATATCTGCAAGGTATCCTCTAAGGCATTAGCAATATTAGATCTGTGATTGTTTCTCAACTTTAGAACATGTGTTTTCTTATGCCAATAATGCATGCTGTGGAGGGGTCAGGTTCTTGGGACCTAGAGGAATTAAAATTCTGCTGAGGTATGTCTCAGTCCCCTGTTAGGCTGTCTGAGATCCAAAAAGGAACAGTGTTCCAGAAAGGGATGATTTATTTGTAAATGTGTTGAGCAACATTAGTATGCTATGTCATTTTATATAAAAGACTTTATTGAATTCTTTCTAGCATATACTGAATAATAGATAGCACTAGAAAAACTGCATAAACCAGTATTTAAAACATGGTGAAGAAAATTGTTTTATTCAAGAAGTGGTATACAATCATATAATTAAAGGCTATAACATAATGCATTGTTCATTATGGGGTAAAATGAAGATTGCCTGTACATTTCCTGAAATGCTTAACCATGCAGGTCTGTATTCTCTCACCTTGCTTTTATATGAAATTTTTATTATTCCAGTGATTTAAATGGTCTTCTCACATCTGGTCGTATTCACTGACAAAACCAGTACTAAGTAACAGAGAGCTACAATGAAGAAGGTTTTTTTACAAAACCTATGTATTAGCTAAGCTCTTTTTTCTTTGGAAAGTAATTAAAAACCAAGTTTATATTAAACATTTTACCTATATTAATCCTATTGCCCTGACATGAATTTGACTAATGCTTATTAACCCACTGCATTGAACAGTGGCCTATAGAACTGTTGTAATAAGATTTTATGAAGAGTTACCAATTTAAAATTTCATTCCTTCCCAGTGCATGTAGATAATTACTATCGACACCAGTGTGAGTTACAGATTCATTACACGGTACGCACTGAGAGGAGAGAAAGGCTCCGACAGAGAATGTGGATCTGTTCATATCTATCTCTCAATTGTTTACACTCTAGGGAATAAGTAAAGGTCATTCTCCCAGGCTTTTCTCCTTTCCTGCCAAAGTATGAGCCAAATTAAAGTCAATTGGAGTTTCATTGGAGCTTTCAGACACCGTAAGTATTCAGCTTGTTAAACAGGTTTATTTCAAAGATCTTATAAACAACAGCCCTCCCCCCAAGATAAAAAACCCCAACCTAAAACAAATGAACGAACAAAGGAAGCCTGCTTTTTAAAGCAATAAAAGGTTCAGTAAAAGCTGCTTATACCAGGGTTTCAGTCATCTCCACAGTTATACTTAGATAGGTACTGGCTCTTCTGAAATAATCTGGCTGATGGTGTACCTTAACAATATCTCTCAGAATCTGCTATTCATAAAGGAATATACATTTTTCAAAATTGGAGTGATGAGGTTTTGCTGCTTCAATAATTATTAGTATACAACAGAAGACAAAAAGAAAATAAAAACAACAAACCCAAAGCCTTTCTAACAATGTAATCTAAAAATACTAAGACTGTCTTGCAGCTATTAATCTCTATATTAAAAAAAGACAAGAACAGCACTGATGTTTTGAAAGACGGATATTAACCACCTAGTTAAAGTTATGTTGTTGTGGAATTAATCCTGTTAGCAAGCTAAAGGTTGACACCAGTACAGAAAGACAGCCTTCATATTTATTTAAGCAAATACAGATAGGAGCGTTCAACACCCAAAGCGTAGCTACAGAGCCTTGGTGATACACTTAGACTGTTTCCATGATCCAGTTAGAGACATAGGGACCCTGAACTTCCAGCACCCTCAATCTTTGTCCTTTCTCTTAAACTTGAGGTCTTCCAGGCTAAAACATGCAATCTTCTGTCTAATTTTGAATGACTCGGTCACATGAACTGTACAGTACTTCAAAACCATAGAAAAATACCTTTAGAATGATACCAACCAAACCCTACAGAGTATGCTTTGTTAATGACACTGAGAAGAAGGCACCATTAAAAAAATTACCAAGGCTGGATGTTTTTTTGTTTGTTTGTTTGATTGTTTGTTTGTTTGTTTGTTTTAAGGAAGAGCCTCCCCATAACATGAACAAAAGATCCAGTACAGTGTAGAATGTCCTCCAAATTAGATCTGGCAAAAAAGCTTTGAAGCCTATGAAGCTTTCACTGCAACTCAGGAAACAGCAAGTTATCACCTAGGAAAAAGTAGCAACTCTCTTACATTCTCTAACCTCTCTCTGCTGGTGCAAACCAAGGCAGCTCTTGCACCTGACTGCCAGATCTGATGTGTCAACAGTTTGTCAGCACTTCTAACTCTACTCTCCGGGATGCCAATGAAAAAATTTTAGGACAGGGTTCAGGAAAAAGAGTATTTATACTATAAATGCAGGAGAAATGCCACCATCACAGCAAATGTGTAGCTGTTCCATAGCATCTCCTTAAAGACATGTTGGAGCAGGAGACAATGAGTGTGTCAGTTTTCCCAGTACTTAAACTCAGAATTGCAATTCACTTGCATGTGAAATTTCTGGGCATCTGAAGGCAGACTTCTAAAAGACCTTCAGATAACTTAAGTTAACATCCACATTTCCCTGTGCTCTCCCACCTAAGCCATTGCAAACAGTGAATTTCAGCTGTGTCTCATGAATCCTCATGCACTCCAAGATACAGAAAGCTCAACCCAGCGTGCCTGTGTTCCTCTGACAGCTACTGTTTCGGAGCTGTGGAACTGGAAATTCACAGTATGTATTGAGAAACAATTGGTGTCTTTGAATTAACCAAAAGCTCATGTGTTTCAGTTTACTCTCCATTCGTTCATCTTTTAAGAAAAATTTGCTAGTATGCCGAGGTCTTCCTTTATGATTATTTGGAATCTTTTAATGTGGGGATATCCTCTGATATCAGTTGTTGGGATAACACAAAGCAACTGGAATGTGTCACAAACTTAAGATAAATGGTAATCTGTGTATAATTAATTAATCATCTTCCCTCTTGTGCTTAACCCAGAAGGACAATCAAATGTGCCTCAGGCCAAACTGAAGTGTGATACGCTGTACCAAGTGTGGTAAGTAAGCAGGTAAGTTGCTTGCAGACTTTTAAAAATTTAGATTAATTTATATAGTGAACCTGACTGATTCCTTTAGAGAACTACTGAAGATATTTATTCAACCTGTTCTGAGTATTTGAATGTTTTTTGTGCATCATTGATAGTGCTATTTGTAAATAAGCAGTGCAGACTTGAAAAAATTTTTTTGGTGTATATTCTGACCACATCTTGCTGTTACATTGCTACCTAATTTTGGCTGGAAAAGGAAACTACCCTCAGTTAACAAGGAAATATTTACACAGTTAAATTTACTAACATATTCCTTATCTAGCTCATGGACGTTGGCCTGTATCATTGTTGCTTTTTTCTTTTTTCTTCTTTTTTCCCAGAACCACTGATAGGAATACATTTCATATTTTCTTAGTTTTGTTTTTTTAAATCTAAATTCTCTTCCCTGACCTGCACCACTGATTTCTACATGTCTTCATACAGAACTCATATTGGTATCAAGAGGAATTGTGAATATTTAAGACTTGACTTACTTCCTAATGCAGTCAAAACAAGAGTCTGTTGTGGCTTCAATTAGAACTCATGTTCATCAGGAAAAGCTGAATAATATGTGAAGAAAGGAAAGGGGGAATTCAGGCCTTTGATGAATTTTTTGTATAATTGCTTTCGAAGCAACTTTTTGGAGATATCTATGAATAAGGCTGCTAGTCTTTTCCATTTAGCAAACATCAACTGTTTTGTTCTGTATTTTCTTTAGAGCAGTATTCCTTCATTTAATTTCCTTTATTGTGATGAAACTTTACTCATGATGTCTCAACCCTTCACAAGAAATTCACATAGGAGTGTAGTCCTTAAACATTATTTATTTGCTTTCATTTTTTTAACACAAGTCCTCAAAGTAACTTCCCACTTATTCATATGCTAGACACGGCTTCAGTCCCACAAAAAGCACTCTTCTCTCAAATTATTTTCACAGGAAAGATCACCCAGTTCCTGTGTAGCCGTGAACTTCATCAAAGTCTTCCTGCTTCATTACAGAATTGAGGACATTGCTGAAATCCTGCATCACTTCATGGTCTAAACAAGTGACAAATATCTGTAATAAGAAAAGCCCCCTTTCCCAACACAGAGCTACAAGACCCTTTCTAGGATCACTCCCCATGAAGACAAATCTTAACTTACTCTACAATATAGATATCTTAAAAGGAAGATGGTGTTCAAGCTAGAAGGGAGCAATCCTATTTGGATAAACAAAGGAGTATAATTTCTGTGTAGGATCCTCTGTGGATCTGGATAAAGATCTGTAAGTATTATCCAGATTATGTCATTACTAAGTCTGATGAACACAATCAGATTACAGAGCAGTGTTTCTGGGTCATCAGTGCAATACTTTTCCAACAGAAATCTTGTTTCAGGAGAGCTGCCTGGGAACACTGAAAAATCCAAATCTCCTATGTCCAGTATGACATCTCAGTGACACTTGCAGTACTTTGAAATAGGGGAGGGACTTATAATCACTAATAATAGTTTATCAAGACCTGTTCCATCCATCAAATAATTTTTTGTTTGTCTCCTCATCATACCTCTAGAACAATGAAGTTAACCTGGTTTCCTTTACACACATTTTTCATTAAAATGTAGTAGGAAACATAGATGCAGAAAGAAAAAGTTACCATAACTATCTTAAAATAGATAAATTAATAGCTATAGATAATGTTTAATGGGAGATGTTAATAAAATTTCCGCTCTATGAACAAATGAAATTTCTAATCTGATGCTTAAAAGCATGTACCCATTGAACGTGCATAGTACTTTAAAAAGTAGTATGATACTTATGTATTAAAGTTTTAATTTCTCAAATAATTAACTTTTTTTTGAATTAGAAGAACAGATGTCTTGCTTTTTTATTTTTATCTTCTGCTGTTCCATGCATTCTACTAGATGTTTCCACATACTTATTCAGCTTATGACTTTGCCACATTTCTTTTTCAAAACACTAACTTTGACACTCAGTGCTGTTCCGGTCAGTAAGTGGAATCAAGCAGTGAAATCATGAGGGAGAAAATGACTGGCTTGCTGAGATGTTTCAGACCATTTCCTGCCTGCAGACCAGTCCACGACCCCTCTAAGGTCTTCCTTGTGTCTGTGAGCAGCTTCACCTCCTGCCGCCTGGGCTCTCTGTTGCCCTGTCTTTTCTGTCTTGCCTCCCCAGTTGCAGTTCACAGTTCTTTTCCCGGTAACAACCACTGGCACACTCTGTCCACATGTTTATCTCAGGGTCAGATATCCTATAGTCTTCCTTTTATCTGGACTTTGTAGTGTTTTAGTGACTGGATGCTTAATATTGCAGGAAAAACTAATTACTACAGCTGACTGTATGAAAGAATTGAAAATACCAACAATCAACAGGCAAAAATAGCAGGGAAAAAAAGAGTAGTCTGCACCAGATTTTGGATCAAACGGCTTGAAATTATCAGTAAAGTTATTTCTGTGTACAAAGAAAATAAACCTCTCTAATGTAAACTGAGCTGTAGCTGTAAGTGCTAAGCATTTCCTTATTTGATGCTAGGCCCTGAAAGTTATCCGTATCGCTGGTACAAGTATGTGAAAATGCCAATATTGTGACACATCTCTTCAGACTTAAATTTAATTTTGCCTTTTATACCCACAGGAGACAGCAAGAGCCGTGTGATCTGTTTCTCTTTGTATTAATGACTCCACAGCTATAGTCCACAGTCCACTGGTGTCTGTTAAATGGTCAAAAAATATGTGTTCAGATAAAAGTTTGAGATAAAGAATGCCCAGTAGTCCATGAAAAGTCATGAAAGTTGGCAGTAATTTATTAAAGGACTCGGAGGATCACTGTTATAGACAACTTATGAGATGAATGGGAAGGTTTGCTTTTGCCTTGAGTTTAGTAGGAGGTGCACAGTGCCAGCACTCCTGACATTTGATGGCTTTCCTGCTCTCCTTAACACAAGCTTCTTTCATCTGTATGCCTTCAAAACAGTAAGTACCTGAATCTAATATTGCATGGCAAGTCTCATTTAGCATAATAGTCACATTTTGTCCTTCAGTTCTTTAAATGAGCAATAGCTCTGCACTTTTCAGACCGGGATTCATTGGATGCTATGGTTCTGCCATAGATCTTCTCGCAGCTCTCCCTGGTCTCTGTTTTCCTCAAGCAGGAAAGCATCCAATGACTACTAACGGATTGGAAGGTCTGTATCTCACTGTTTTTTTACTGTAGTTTGAGACAGAAAGAACTAAAAAAGGTTTCTATAAGGCATCATTATTTTACATAATCTGAAGTTATCCATCCTGTGCATAGTACTCCTGAGGCATTCCTAGAAGCATTCATTTAAGTGACAGTGTTTTGTTGGTAGGGAAGGCAGCATTCCAAGGCCACCTCATTATTTCTAGATGTCCCTCAGAATATGACTATTATTTCGTTCCAGAGAACACGGGATGAAAATTACGATGTAAAAAGTACTGTAGCTAATAAGGAAATCCAACCAAGTACGGGAACCCTGTTCGTTTTTTTTTTTTTTAACTCGTTTGCAACAAGTAGGAAATTTAATGCAGCCTGCTGTTCTTTCTGAGAGCAGATGACAAAGCAACATAAAGTATTTGAAATAATTAGCTGAAAATACATGCTAAGATATTATTACTTTTCTGTAAGCTTTCATTGCTTCCTTTCAGAAGAGGTCATATATTTCTCTAGTATAGGGGGCATTTAGGAAAGTCCATATTCACATTTTCCTGTGAAATACATCCCTTCTGAGTACCATGGCATTCCAGCCAGTGTTCTCTTATTTTTTTTCCCTTGTTGTGAAGAGCTATATCTCACCAAAAGACATAATAATAGCAATGTGATAATTGAAAAACATTTAGACTGAGGATCATGCTTTAAAATGCTTACAGCTGAAGCTGAGTCAGTGATATTATGCTGATTTCAAAATGGCAAAATTGTATTGTGATCTACTAAGTGGAGGCTCATTGTGAAAACATTTCAAATAATCTCAGTTCTACTCAGCACTGGGAAGGTCTCACCTGTAGAGCTAGGTCCAAATGGGGCTTTGTTTTCCTGAGATCCATGGGCTCATTAGAGAAGGTTCAAGGGGAGTAACAAGAATGCTCAGATGTCTACATGCCCAGTGGACTGAAACAATCTGGGTTGCTTAGTCTGGGGAAAATGACCCCAAGGTGCTGTACAGCCGGCTTCAGCTGGAGAAAAGGTAGCTGCAAAACAAATGATTAATGAACTCTTCTTTGCCAGCACTGAGTTTAGGGCAAGTACAATCAGTTTAAATTACATCAGGAGAGATTTAGATTTGATGTCAATGAAAAGTTTCAAATAGTAAGAATTTTTGGATGCTGGAACAGATTTCTGGGAGGCTTTGAAAATGAATGTCTATGCACAGAGAAAATTCCCAGTACTTCAGTCCTGAGAAAGAGGAACATCTGGGAACAGGTGACATTGAACTGGGAGAGGAGAGACTAAATGGCCTCCTAAAACCTTGTGCAGTGCACTTTTCTATGCTTTTTGTGTTACAAAAATACACCTATGGAGTCCAAGAGTAATTTACTTTGTAAGAAATCTCTGAAGGTCATCTGGTCCTATTCACTTGCTCGAACAATGTCAGTTTATATTGCAACTGCCCTGTTTGGTCAGGCCCCTTGGGTCCTATTTTTTTCGCATTGCTTGAAGAGGCAAGTATCCATCATAACTTGTGTGGTCTTTTCTATAATTAATATTCTATCTCCTCCATCTTTCGTCCTGGAATCTCAGTAACTCAAAACTTTGTGTATCCTTATGTACTGGCATTCCCATGAAAAGGGCAGTTGTCTTGCACAATCCATGCAGATGAGTAAATGCATCTTCACATTCCTGAGTCCAGAGCAACAGCAATGGACACTGTTGCAGATGGAGATAGAAAATTTACCAAAGGCCTATCAAGAGGGTAGTTTGAATCCAGTGATGTGTGGAAGCAGTGTTTGAAATCAGTGTACTTCTGGAAAATTATTTTTCTGAATGCTTCTTGCAATGTTCATATCTTGACAGAAACAGGTTTGAAGACAAGAGCTGCAAGAAGCAGTTCCAGCAATCAGTGAACTGTTAGAAGCATCTATTGCTTGATTAACAGGAATAGCTGAGAAAAGACAGAGTCTGCTGAGTTTCAAACGCTGCTCAGCTCTACAAACACCAGACAGAAAGCACTCTGAGAACACCTCTTATAATTTCTCCTATTCAAAGTGTTAAATGTATCTAAAACTGTAGGAGATAACACAGGTTTAATTTTAGCTGCATAACATTCCTCCAGAATGCAAAATCTGTAACTATTAGTTTCACCAAACTAAATGGTCGATTAAATCGGAGCCTGGAACTTAAGAGCACAATAATATGCATAACTACCATCCAGCAGCCAAAAGACTTCCTCAAAGCCTTCCCATGCCTTTTCAATAACCTCTGTAATGTAAATATTAAGAACACAACAGAAAGTAAATGTTTAGTTATGGGAATTCTGAAATTTTCACAGAGAGCATGAAATGTATGAGAATTGTTTCTAGTGGGATAACAGCTTTCTGTGTTATAGATTAGTTGGGTTAGGAATTGAAACTTGCTATCTTACTTCTCACCTTGAGGAACATAGTGACCTGATTTTCAGTATGAAAGCAAAAGTCACCCACCATTGCCTTCCCTGCAATTCTGAGGCACTTTTGGGACTGCATTTTTGGGACTCAGCATAAACCGAGTTAGTCCAGCAACATGTTTGTCCTAGACAGTGCTCAGGCAATAACCTCCGTTCTTAAGATCTGGAGGAAAACACTGTTGCAGAATGCCGAATGCCTTGAAATCTTCATCATTAGATTGGATGTAGACAAGAGAAATGTCAGTTAGGCATGATGAAAGGTGAGAACTTTCTCCCTGTTCTTTGGGACAGGGATTGGGCTTCCTGCCCTTCAAATCTTTGATGATATTCCCAAAGCATACAGATTTACATAATCTGATATTTGCTTCCTTTGTCTCACAGAAAAAGAATCAAGTTATTACAGAGTTTTCAGCTTTCTAATTTGATATCTATTCTTGGTGTAGTTCTTCAAAGTATTCTACCATTAATATTGTACCTTTTGCAGAATTATAATATAGTCCCAAAGAGACAGAATCACTTTGAATGTACTTGCTTTTAATTTGCAGAACACTGAATTTAGGAAGAACAGTTTTGGTATTTTTAAGGAAGTGGAGGTATGCCAACATTACTGCTACTAAGATTTTTTTTCCTAATTACAATGTTGAATATGGTTAATTTCATACCAGTCATGGGATTTTACAATAGTTTGTAATATACTGTGAACCTACACTTCCAAATTATATCAGAAGTGATAATTGCATTGTACCATCCTACAATAATGGTCCAATTAACCTATCATACTCTGCTCCTGTAGATCCCATTTTGATGCAGTAGATTTGTCTAGTTAAATAAAAAAAAAAAGAGAAAGAAAAAGGAAAGAAAAAAATATCTTCACTCTAAGCATTAAATAAGTAGATAATTCCCCACTTCCTATGACAGAGAGAGCATTGCATCCTAAATTAAATTATTATTTTTTTCCTACAGTGTGGGATGTCCAAAGAAGGGTACCCTGGGGCATTCTGGAATGTCGCACACGGACACGAAGGAACACACACAGAGGCCAGCATCAGGATCAAAGAGCAAAGAGCCAAAAGCTCGAAACCTGGGCCAAAGGGCCCGCTTCTTTATTTTATACACTTTTAGAAAACCCCATAGATTGGAGGGTGAAATTACCACCCCTCAACCACATAGGTCAAAGGAGAAATCCATCAAACTTCTCTGCCTCAAGAGAAAGAATGAAAACATCTCAGGTCGGTTAGCATAACATGGCTTACGTTTACAGAAAGTGCGTGAGAACTCTATCTACAGAATTAAAAACATCGAAGAACTGTGAAAATCAAGGCAACACTGGAATATCACCAATAAAAGTCTATCTGTGATGAAGATGAAGTAATTAAACAGAAAAGTCTTGCCAGCAGCCTTCCTCTAACGCTGATACTAAAGAAAACATCTTGGGTTTCTATAGCTGCTACAAACATGTTGATTTTGGGTTTCAGTTCCTCCCACTGAAAGTTGATTTCTATAGACCAGTTTCTTGGTATTTTCCCATTTTCTCAGAATGTATTTCCCTTTTGGGATTTCTGAAGCGCGCTTGCATTTCAAATGAACTTACACTGACATCCAGTTCCCAGAATCTGACAGAAACAGTGAGTCGTTCAGTGTGGGCTACCATGAGGCTGCTCTTCTGTCAGTGCTCCCACTTTCATTTATGGCTGTGCCTAGAGGAGTGTTTGTGGAGCATGTCCCTGGCTTAACACCACCTCGACTTTTCACTCAGAAACCTGGTCCTACACCCATGTTAGAGTTCCCGTAGGTAAAGAGAGGAGGAACTTCTGTCCATTGCAGTGGACAAACATAGATAGAGAGAAGCAGAACGGTTCAGTTCTTAAGGAAAAATGGATCTGTATTTATATAAAGCCCTTTCATAGTGAGGAAGTCACAACACACAAACATCCATACCGTGTGGCACAAGAGTACTGGGGAGAAGGAGTGGTGACCTTAGTGTCCTTTCTGTGAATTCCCCTCCTCAGTTCAATTCAAGGTTAAACTTAAGTCTATCCCACTTGACTTGCACTCTTACAACTATTATAACTGTTATGTTACAATCCACCATTACTTCTATGAGTGGGATGGATTCAAGGAAAGGCTTTGAAAGCATTGATTCTTTTTCTGAAAAGCAGCTGCTGGAAGGAACTAATCCTCCTGCTGGTGGGAGGCTGAGGTTGACTTTCAGTGGAACCAGCTTTTTTATGGGCCATGATACAAGTGTGAATCTTCAGAACTTAGTTGAGGGTGATTTTTTTTTTTTCCCTGTGATGAAACTTAGTGGAAATGTAGGAACTGAACTATAACTTAGAAATAATTTTCATAAAAAGGGTGAGATTTCATTCAGGGAGGATGAGAACTTCTACTAAGGCAGAATAATGAAAAGTGAAACTGGCATGCACTGGAACTATTTTGGCAAAACATTAACATAAAAGACAGAAACATTTAAGAAAATATTTAACAGGAAACAGTCAAGAATTAAGGGTCACTCAAAGGTAAGTCAATTAAGCCATTGTCCAAAAAATTTACTCGAAAACCAAAAAAGGATGGTATTTATTCTTTACAAATGCATACTAACTGGAAATACTGAAAGAATTTCTACAAAATAGAAATGATACACTTGTTTTTCTCAATACTGTCACTAAGCAATATCAAAGTCAAGTTCACAGAGTATAACTGGCAGATTTCCATTTATGCCAGTTTCTTGTTTCCTTCACATTTCTGTTTCTAGTATCAGCAAAAAGAGGTGTTAATTAACCTTAGCAGCAAAGCAATGTAAGACTATACTCTAAATTCAGAATGTCATCTGAGAGGAGACTGTGATCTGTAATGCTGGCCTGTCAATTAAACAGGACAACACATGGAAAGAGAGCAGAAGATCTTCATATTGTTTTCTTGAACCAAAAAGATCAACAACTCAGTCAGTCAGAAATAATTATCTGCATTACTCTCTGCAATTACTTTTAATGGGACTGAGAAGATATCTGCACGCTGTGCCTGTGCAATACTTCTGAGCCAGAGAGATGCAACAGGGCTTGTTTGGCTCTTTGAAATAAGTGAATCAGGGGAGATGTTTCACTGGAAAATTGTAGGTGTGCTTCAGAAAGAAATACACAGACCCATGATGTTCTGTATGTTGTCTGCAAACTGGTACAACACCCTTCTGAAACTGGCCAGAGTTATTCAGACTGTTGTATTGGGGTGGATAACAGCAATGCTATGCATGGACTGGCAAAATAAAACTTAAAGAACTGCCTTTCCATGGAGAGGAAATTTCAATTCCAGTGAAAACTGACAAGGACCTGTATGGCTTGTGTTTTGGGGGGGGTAGGATTTATGAGAACAGATTTTCCTTGATCCCCTTATAGCTTAAAAGTCTGTGTTTTTTCATATCTCATTAGCTTTTTACGTGTTTTTCATAAGCAGTTGATGTTTGCTTGTTTGTCACAAAGTTCATATTAATCAGAAAATGGGAAAAGAAAATTTTTCTAGAAAAATGGTCCCAAAATTTGAACGATATTTTCAATATGCAGTCAAGCATGAGTGGGGTATATGAGGGATTTTGTTTGTTTGTTTGTCTGGAGTAAATGACTGTTTATTATAAGTCCATTAATTTATCAAATTAAATACACAATAATTAAAATTTAACAGCAAGCTAGAAAAGATGATAAACACCACAAGCCTCCTTAGTTTTTTAATAATGAAAGTTTCACATACACAAACAAAAATTTATTAAAAAGTACATGCACAAAAGGGAATGATTATGGATGGCATACTTCTCCATGAATTAAATAAAATCATCATCATGAATTTCAATGGGATTTTTTTCTTGTGGTATTTTCTTTTTTATTTTACTGAGGTCTTCTTGCATGAAGAGTCTACTCCTTGTTGTCCAAATCATCTCATGATTTTTTAAATAAATAACAGAAATGTTTTTTTTTTTGCCAGTAATGAGTAGAATTTCAGTTCTGAGACTGCAGACTACTAGTTACAGTTCTACAGGGATATGTTACTCCAAGAAATTTTTAAAAATCCCATTTACTGACCAGTGATGCATTCTGTTCTCTCAAGGGTTTTCTCCACTTACTGCCGGAATCCAATTCTTCCACCTTCTACCACTCTTGAAAGAACCTATTTAATTCCTTTGGGAAGGGTGTTCAGTGTAAACACAGCCTGCATAACATCTGTGCATTGAATTTCAGGTTTCTACCAAAAAAAGTCACCCTTTTACAGTTTGACTACTGCCAAAGACCAATTCTTCTTTTCATTATCACGACCCTATCTCCAGATTCATATTAAAGGTATGAAGAGAAATTTTTAGCCATACATTAACTAGAAATAAATACCTTCTGGCATTCATATGACCAGTCCAATATCTTGTTTTTCAGAAACAATTTTCTCACATGTTTTGCATGGGCAAGGAAGCATGAAATGACTTGTCCCTAGCATCAAAGCAAAGGCAGGAGAGTCCACAGCTTATGCTGGAGCTCTCATTTGCATTTCTAATAGCTGAATTCCAACACCATCAACTCTTCCTCTGAAATTATTTAGAATTGCCTGCAAACACTTGTGGTTTTCTTTCTCGCTCTTAATACAAAGGTGGACATTCTGCTTAATATAATTTCCAAGTTTCAAGTACCACTGTGTTTCTGCAGTCACTAGGATGCCATGCAAGTAATTCTGTGTAGCAGCTGCTCTACACTGATTTTTAAAGAAATACAGTGCTGAATTCCTGCATCCCAGGGCAACAAGTTACACTGGAATAATCCTGTCAATATCTAATGGCAAGGCGCGGTGACCAGCCAGCACCACCTTCTGGTAAACAGGGACTGAGCTCTGTGAGCCCCTGCCCTCCTGTGATGAGCTGAGGGAAGGAGCATTGATCCATGTCTGAGGAAAGATTAATTGCTATTTTTTAATCCTCGTAAATTTGTTCATTGCCATCTGTTTTCACTACAGCACACATATAACAGAGAAGATTATCCCTTCATTTTCTATCTATCTCCCTGAACTTCTGCTTCACAGAGGCTGTTCCTTTGGAAGCTTTTGGGGGCTTTTGTATGGATTGTGAAACCACTCTGCTTCTGGCCTTGACTTTTAGACTTGACTTTTGGACTCAGCACTGTTACCAGAGCTTGCTCCTAAGGCGAGCACAGACACTTGCTCAGTGAGCAGATCCCTGCTGACCGAGCATGCTGCTCAACACCCGACCTCTCTCACACTGAGACCAGCTGGTGCAGGAACTCCTGTGAAACTCCAGACCCCTGCCTAATGCTCCTGTGTCTGCTGCCAGTGCCCAGCAGCTGGCAGACCATCACAGGAGGGTATCCAATAGTCTGATACAGTCGCCCTGCACACCCAGCTTCCCTCGGGCGGAGAGCTCTGCTCAGCCCTCAGGGTTGTGCTCGCTGCAGTGGCAGCACCAATCTGTCAAAGCACGCTGAAGGTGCAGCCTTCTATACCATACTTTGGGCATAAAAATGCAAAGAATACAGCATTTTCTGTCTTACTGTATTACTGAGAACTGAACTGGGGTGACCAATTTTTGAAATAAAGAGCAGAGATAACACATTTCTTTAGAGAACTGAAGAACAGCAGTCACATCAAAGAATCAAGTATCACAAGTACTGAGATCTTATATTAAAAAACCCAGATGGTGTGGCAAACTCTTTGTCAGTTATGCCTTTGCTCTGGCTAACTGAGAAACTGATGAAATTGCACATTTAATGAAATTCCATTTTTCAGACCCCAGTTCTAATGGTTTTAGGTGTTTTTAGGGTTGTAACAGACTGTTATTCTTTTTACCTACAACAGTAAATAAGGAATTTTTCATTTTGCTATACCTAGAGTTCTCATGAGCTTTATAAATAAAAAGCATCTCTAGCACTGAAATAAAAGCAGCAAACTTTCAGTGTCTCATCCTATCCAGGTATTTTGTTTTTAAGTTAGCTGATCCCACCTTGAAGAGATGAGGTTTATTTGCAGTTAAATTAAATAAAAGAGAAGATAAAACCCAACAGCAGACAGGTCTTCAATTTGTGTGTGGCTCAAATAAGAATCACAGAATCAATCTGCAGGTTGGAAATGACCTTTGAGATCATCAAGTCCAACCTATGACCCAGCACCACCCTGTCAGCCAGACCATGCCACATCAAGTCTTTCCTTAAACACCCTCAGGGACGTTGACTCCACCACCTCCCTGGGCAGCCCATTCCAACGCCCAGTCATTCCTTCTGTGAAGAAATTCTTCCTAATATCCAACCTAAACCTCCCCTGGCACAGCTTAAGTCAATGTCCTCTTGTCCTATTCCTTGATTTGCTTTGCTTGTGTACACAGCTGTTGCTTTCCCAATTAAACGGTCTTTATCTCAAACCATGAGTTTTCTGACTTTTCTATTCTTCTCCCCCATCCTGCTGGTGAGGAACTGGGTGAGTGGTTGTGTGGTACTTAGTTGATGACTGGGGTTAAACCACGACACTTGAAAAAACATTTTTAAAAGGCTTTTACAACTATCAACACACTCTGTTACTCATACTGCATTTGATGGCCACAGGTGCAAGGAGCAGCAGTCAGCAGCAAAGTGCACCAGGGAAGGCCAGCTTTTAGAATTTTTAGGTGAGAAGAACAAAGGATCCTTTAGTACAAACTACACTCTACCCTGACCTTTGTATATTTGATACTCTCTTTTCATGTTGTTCTCTGTCTAGCTATTAAAATTTAGCCTTGAAAAAATTAATCTTTACAGAAAATTTTGCTGTTTTTCATCATGTACTAAATCTGAGCTTTGGTGAACTTTGTACTGCAGCAGCATCTGACTCCATATGCCTCTGTTGTAGTGCCGTAGCACCCAGTGGTATTCTCAGGAGCTTCTATATGAAAGTCCTCAAGGCATCTATATGGACTCTCCTAAAGCCCCGGCATATGATATCACCCCTGGTCTTGTTGATGAACACAGCAGGGCCTTTGGGAGATGATCTCACTCTTTCTCCTGTGTCAGCGACCTATGAGGGGGAAGATGAGCTCCTTCCAGCTGCACCCTGAAGAGCTGTGCTATTTTTCAGTCACAGTATAAAACATGTACTTTTATACAAAGATCCAAGAGAGCAAGAGAAGATCACACATAATCACACTCGAACCCCACCAGTCATCACTGAGAGCCAGATGCATTGTGTACTATGTTACCGTATAAAGCACAGTGAAATTTTATGAATCCTGCTACAAAGAAACAAGATTCAATCCCAGTTACTTCTAGAAGTGCCTTTCCTCTTTTTCCTTGTTTTGGTGGAAACTCATTCCATTCTCTATATGATTTAACAGTAGACTTCCTTTCCTGTTCTCAGGACAGGAATAATTGTTCACAGGTAGAAAGCAAATGCTTGAGATAGCCTGAAATGCAGTCAGCCGGCTTGAGCAGGGACAGGAGCTAGGAAACTGCTGGAACTATTTGTGCAGAGAAAAGCCTTTAAGATTACACAAGCTTAGGATAAACCATTGGGAGCAGATGTCAATTTTATCCCTTTTTTTCAGTGATCTGGAATTTTATTTCTACATTATACAGGAGAAAATTGCTATCTATACATTTTACTTGTTAACAGCAAATGAAACAACACTGGCTCCATGCCATAGAGATAATTGCACTGGCTTGCTCTCCTCTGAACTAGATACTTGTCTATCAAGCAACACAAGCAGTGCACATCAATGCCAGCCTGTTTTCAGCAGAGTCCTGGAAGAGCTGGCATCCCTATAACTAAGCAAGAAGAGATGACCGAACGAATGATTCATCCTTCCATCTCATCAGGTTAACTGGGTAACTGACTCTTCACCAGATAACACAGAAACTGTTGCTGCCAAAGGTGGTGAAAGATGGGAGAGATGAATTAAAGAATTTCAGCGTGAAATAGGAAAACATCTGCCTATAATGGTCTACTGGAAGAAGAAATGGCATTGGAAAATTCTTTCTCATGCCTCTGCATGCTGTCATAAACCAATGCATGCTGAAAGGCATTCAGAGTGAGCTTTTAAATGATTTTAAGCTTTATTGCATATTGCCCTGAAGATATCTTAGTATGACATGGCATAAGTTTGTTGCCCATGACATTTATTTTAATTCCTACAAAGTGACAGCTTGCCATTGCTTCTGCAGTGCAACTCGAGAATGGAACAAAGTGCAAATAAATGTTAATGTGCTGTATGCATACAACAATTAAATTTGCTGTTGGCAGCGTAATTTGGAGCATTATTCAGGAAACTTCTGGTCATGGCTCCTATCAAAAATGTCAACCTGTTGTAAAGTATTTGCATGTACAGGAACAGAAATAAAAATGCAGACTTTTTAAAGTTAGTGATTGGGATATGCTTAACTTTCTAACTTACTGCTATTGACACCAGCATACACTTTCTAATCTTGACAAAACCTACCTTTATTAATGAATATTGAACAATATACTTTATCCTGTGAACAAGATGGGCTTCAACCATTTAAACAGTTTAAGATCCAGGATGTTAATTTTGCTTTTAATTTCAGAATTTTACATCAAAGTTGAGAAAATTTGGCTCAAAAAGAGTGAGTACTCAAAAAGAGTAACTACAGTAAGTTTAGCCACAATTCATGTAACCACTTTATGTTAAACATACTTTTTGTTCAGGAAGTGTCTCCTAAAATGATGCCATGATGATTTTTTGCTTTTTCTTTTATACTCCTTGTATATACTCTTTTATATAGCCTTTATGTATTCTTAGTGCTTTTAGCCTACATAGTTACAATTCTTTAAGTTTGATAACTTCCCTTAGACCCAGTATTCCGTTAAGCCAAGAGACCAAACATTCTGGAAACCCCAGGCACCAAGGTCCTCTCCAGAACGCATTCTATAAACAAAGATAGGCCCATCCAAGGGGAGGGTTCCTCGAGGAGGGGTCTCACCCGAGTCCCTCATTGGGGAACCTTTGATAGATATGCTAATTTTGCAAGGCATATAATTGTATACACATCACATTGTGTGTGGCCATTTTTTTCGGTGGGGATTTTGGGGTGCATTTTGATGCACCTAAGGATCCTTAAGTAAATATCCTTAAATAAAAATCCTTTTTCCCTCTTAACTCTGCTTAGCTCTCTTAATTTTAAAACCAGGAAAAGGCATCAAAACAGCACACTTGTTGATGCCTGACAAGGCCCACCCCCAGCTATCAGTGTGACACTGCTGCCCTGCCTGATCCTGTATGCAAACAGTGGCACGTCACTCAGATTTCAGGACACTGAGCAAGGGCTCAGAGAAGCTTTAGCCACAGGAGCCTTGGAAGCTTTGTGCAGGAATAGGAGAGGGTGCCAGTGAAAAGAAAGGAGTGTGGCCTCCTTCAGTCTCTCTCATCCTATGGGCACCAAGGCAGAAGATGCATTAGCTTTAGAGTGTATTGAATTAATTTGCACAGTCGTGGCTCCTAATGTTTTTATGGTGCTTTACGTACATTGTTCTTGAGGTGCCCTAAAGCAACACACATGGTCTAGCATAGTCTGCACCTTTAAAAACAGTTACGAGAACATTGCTGTATCAGCTCCCTGTTGTTCCAGTTAGACAGTAAGGAACAGATAGCTGGAGCTTGCAGAGGTTCCTTATGGTCTTTCACCCAAGTGATGTGCATCAGATCTCACCATTTATATTCTAGCAACAAACTGCCACAGGGCACAAATGCCTTTGATGTGTCTAACTCCCAAGTTTATTGAAACAGGTGAAGAGTAAAAAAGGATTATCCAAATCAAAACTCAGCTGTCTGAAGCTGTGACAGATCTCATAACTCATGATATATCATTTTTCTAAGTGATCTGACACCTCTGCAGGTATGACACACGCCCGTTCTGTGATTCCCCAGTCTTTGGCAAGGCTGTTCAAACAATCCTTTGGATTTTCATTTGCATGGTGAGGCAAGCAGAGTAGAGTGTTTGGATAGCCATCTTTCATCAGGCAGAGAAAGTAGGCGTTTCCTCTTTAGTGGGTAGCATCCTTTCATTCATCGCTCACAGAACTCACCTCAAGAAATGTGGAAGCTGAAGGTGTGAGCAGCTGTTCCTCTCACCCTGGGTACATGAGCAGATAAGTCCCTTCACCTCCCCGGGTGTGGCCCACGTGGATGGGAAGATGAGTGACCTGTATCTCGTTCACACTGGCCATATTTGTGTTGTGTTCAGACCTTGTGCTTCTGGTAAGTGTGATTGATTCTATTTAACACAGATTTTTTGAGGGGTTCCTTGGAACTTCACGTTGAACCAACTCTTTTGGTTGGTTCAATGTGAAGTTTTATCTTTTTATCCCCACAGGATATATGAACTGATGGTTTGATCAAGGAACAAGGTGGCACCTGATTTTTCTAACTGGCACAGTTAGCCTTTGAAAGACTTACCTTTTCACCAGGAAAAAAAAACCAGGAAACAACCTTTTGATTAATTAGGCTGGGGAAACAATTAGTAAAACTAATGAAAGCAGTGGAAAATTCTTTCCATTTACAAGTGTCTCTTTGCACCACTTCTCATGAAACATTTCAGTACATTTATTTTGTCTCCATGATGGAAATGGTGGATCTCCAAAGCTTTCTGCTCACAGTAGAGAATTTGCTGTAGAAAGAAAAAATCTTTGTTTCTCACTCGCTTATTTCAAGTTAACTGTTTTGAAAAGCCTGTTTCTTACTTCTGATTAAAGCCTCTCTAAAATTCTTAATCAATCTGAATATTTCTGTCCTCTTGAGTTGCAATTACTGTTCTCCTTATTTAAAAGAAATTTATTTACAATAAGTCGACCTTTTCAGAAAATAATTTTAAAAAGAAGAATCTGATATTTTGGAGATCAAATACCTGAACCCAGCTCCTGTCTCTCTGAAAGTCAGTGGGAATTCTACAGGGGTACAAAAGTTCTTGTAAACAGGAGAGTGAACAATGAATGTTTGAACCTCATCCCTTTAAAAGATACAGGGGAGACCTCTTCTGAGCCTGCTCTTCAACCTTCCACTTCAGGAGCAGAGGCTGACACCCTTAGACACAGAATCTCTGAAGTCTCTTTAAGTGAATGTGATGGGAACAGATGCTACCTGATGAATGCTGTGTCTGAACAGAATACATATATTTGTTATTCCTGCTCTAGGTAGTATGGGATTACAGATTGCACACTTTAGTCTTACGAAGTTCAGTTTTTGTCACTTAAATCGAACTTGCTGCCACAATAACGCACCATAAAAATTCCCTCATCCTATTTCATAGAATAATTATTGCTCTTGTTATCTCTCTGTTCGCTTCTGAGGAAGGTGTTGCATGTTATCTCCTTTAAATCTGTGTAGTGGCACAACCTGCAGTGATGACAAAAACTAGCAAATTACTTCTGGACCCCATCCTCAGTGCACATACAATAGAGCAGTGTAGTAGCTGTAAGAAAGACAAAGCACAGGGCTGACTCACCTCACCATCAGAGGACAAGGCTGCCATGGTTTCCAAGCTGATTCCTATTTAACTAGAAACCAAGAAATTCTATCAATTAATATAAACTTTAAGACAAACTTAAAAATTGTCTGTTTTTGGCATTTCTTCCATTTCTTTTCCAGCAGGCTCTGGGGTTCTGGCCCTTGGTTTCATAATGATGTCAGGTTGTATGAATTCATTTTCACTTTTCAAAGGAAAAATTCTGTCAAGACTGTCAATCAAAAGGTAATTTGAGTGGTTCTGTTCTGCTTCTGCCTCTCTCCTGCCTCTTTAAAATATATCAAATCAAATATACACAATCCAGATGGGGACTGTGTATATGACACAATTGTGTAATATTGCATATATACATATTTTTTTTACTATCATTTTCCTGAATTTTCTCTACCATCCATGAACATTTTTAAACATCTCAAATTATGTCTTATTTGCTAATGACTATGAGCTTCCCCTTTTGAAGATATCCCAACAGCAGGATCCTAAATCTAATTTGTGTTTCTTGCCTTGTCCAAGAACATTGTAAACAGCCAGTTTCATCTCATGGGAAATCAACTTAAAAGAAACAACTGCAGAGAAGTTCCTTTTAGATGTGTAGTAAGGTGTTCTGCAGAAAGAAAACTGTAACCTCACTTTTCTCTTAGCTGGAAGGTAGGGGAGTTTGCAATGCCTGAATAAAGTGCTTGTGAAGGCTCAGCCAACCGAACTTGTATCCTCTCCTTCCCGGTTATGGCTGTGTCTGAGGGAAACCAGGTCAGCTCCCTCTGTTCCTCTGGCAGGTGAACAACTTGTTCCATCCTTTTTCTGTTGCTTGTTTGGAAATCAAAAGGAACAATTTTCAGAGGGGAAGCTGATCGTGTATGCATTAATCATAGCAGTTTGTGGGGGAATCTCCCCTGGGGCTGTACAAGGAGAAGAAAAGCAAGTACCTGCTTCAGGAGGCAAGCCCTTTGGGACATTCTGCAAAGGCAAGTCAAGGCTAACAGTTGCCTTGCTAGTGAGGGTAGGCTGAGGAAAACCTTGCTGTGACACACCTCAGCAGTGGAATTTGGAGGAAGCTATGTGGGGCAAGAGTTTTCAGAATATTTCAGCACATGATAGATACAGTCAGGGGCCGCTGGGATTTTCCAAAGCATTGGAGCAACTCAGGTGCTTTATACCTGCGTATTGGAAATTCCTCTTTTCTGCTGCTTCAGGACTTGTAAATCTGTCTGATCATCTGAGCATTATGTACTGACAAATGCCCAGAGCTAAGTGGGAACGAAAAGGTCCTAGAAACCTTCCTTAAATGTAGACCCAAGTTAACAGGCCAAATTGCAGCTGCACCAAGGTAGCTTGCTCAGCCAAGTGCCCCATTGCCACAAACTTTGTGGCAGCTGAGGGGACAGGCTGCAAAGGCATCACCAAAAGTGGTTTTAATATGAATTTGTAAAACTGCAACTTAATAAAGTTTGATGGCAAAGTTCACTCTGTTACTACATAGATGAAACATACAAAGGAAAATCAAGTTAGAATTGAGCTAGAATAATTTACACAGAGACCAAAGACCCAAAAGGATAAGGGAGATCCTCCCATTTAGTCATGAGCTTTGGACTGGGCACCCTAAACACCTCATGGAGCTAAGGTGAAATTAGGTCCCATCTTAGTCTCAGACTTGGACAATGATTTATATCTAAAGGAATTAGCTACACGATTATCATTGGTATTGATTTAGCATGCTCTCAGCCACTTCCCAATGATCTGTTGGGAATGAGGCACCTCTCCACCTAGGATAAAGAAGATCTTTCAGTTCTCAGGTAAGGTATCTCAAAACTTGAGAGACATCCCAGCTCCAGGGGAGATTCACTGGAGTACAGCCCAGCTGAAATTTAGAGGGAACTTAATCAGACTCATACAAAGATCTGTCTTTGTATGAGTCTGATTAAGGGTCTCTCTGCCCTAAGGAGCAACCTTGAGAGGCATCCCAGCTCGAGGGTAGAGCACCGCCCCTCAGCCAGAGTGCCTGACAGGGAGAGCTCAAAGGCAGCTCCCTTAATCTGTCATAGTTAGGGATAAGAGGTTTGCTTCTGGTCAGATTGTGTACACTGGAAAAGGTGTGCACTACACTCCTTGTACCCTCACCTTTCTTCACAGAATCTTGAAACAGCCACCTGCTATTAATGCATTAAGGCACGATCAGGGTTCCAAGCTCATGTGCATCAATGTTCTCTGTGTCATGGCTCCTTTGTGGGTTTCCTGGAGGAGTTCTTGGCCCAGCAACAGTGAAAGCCTTTGCCTCCTTTGGAGCCTGTACCAAACTACAGCTCATTTGGTAAAGGGGTCAAGTGCACCCATTGCATCCCATTCCCACCACCCTGCACCACCCTGCACTGAGCACAGCAGCACTGCTGTGAAACCACAGAGATCCAGTGTGCACTCAGACTTCAAAATACCTTTTTTTTTTTTTAAATATGTTTGAAGGTGCCCTTGTAATTGTGCATGGTCACATATAACCACTGTTTCAAAATTGCTGTGGTTTCATATCACCATTAATCAATGCAACACATATTAACTAAGTACTTCGTTCTGCTTTTGCATGATTTATTAGGCCTTCCTTCATTAATGTGTTTGATCAGAAAACTAATTAAACAATGAACTGTGACAGTAACACATACTTTGCATCCATTATTAAAAATAGGTTTCTTGGAATAAAAATGTGGTAATGAACACTGGAGTTACTATGGGGCACACTTTATTTCCAATTATCTGAACTGTTATTAACACTAATCCTTGGCTTTCCCATTTATTAGCAAGCTAGATATGGCAGTGCCAAAGACAAGCATGCTAAGTTGATTTCCAGCACTAATACTTTAAATACCAGCAAGTAGGGAGCATATTCCAAGAGGTGAGTTACTATACAGGTACAGTCTGTATATTAACATCTGCTTTTTTTGAAACAATGTAAGGCCTCATTTTTCATCTTCATTACCAGTATCTGAGTACACTCATAATGCATCTGGAGTTTGTTGTGTTGAACATGAAGATATTAGTAATGTTTTCATGGATAAAGCAATATTTAGTTCCACTAAATAGAATTGTAACTGTTCCAGTTTTGGCCAGGAGAGAGAGTTAAATTTTTCACAGTAGCTGTGAGGGGCCAGAGCCTGGAGCTGTGTGGGTGTGTCTGGGTTGTTATTATATCCCACTCACATCACAGCCAGGGACAGAAGTTAAGGGACTCTTGCTTTTGGGAAGAAGGGCCACATTAAGGCTGTTGTGGTTTCCCAAAATACCTGTTTTGGTATTCCCCAATTTAGTATACCCAGCTAAAAGAAAACCAGGAGCTGCCCTCCTCAATCCTCCAGCAGAGAGACTAGAGGCAGAGATTATGGGTTGAGATAAGAACAATCTGCAGCAACAAGAAAAACAAACAGCAACACCAACAATGTTAGTAAGTTCACAAAGTTCACAAAGGAGGTGATTTACATGCAAAATGTTCACTGAGGACCCCACAATGAACAATGGTGGACAGGTTTCCCCCTCCTGCCACACTTTTTCTCAACCTGAAGCCACTCTTTTCTTCCCAGAAGCAAGAATTGCTTATTCCCACTCCCCAGTGGTATAGAATAACAACCTAGACATGCACACATGGCTCCAGGTTCCAGCCCTTCAAGGCTGTTGCAAAATATTAACCCTGTCCTGGCCAAAACCAGGACATCATTTTAACAAATTTCAAAGCTATTTGCTTACTTAGTCTTCAGAATGCATTCTTCTTGCATCGCTGTGGTTCATTTTCCCATGGTTTATCGAGCCTGGTTTATGGCAGTCAGATTACCCCTGCTGTCAGATATTCAGAGCTCACAGACAGAAGGGCTGCTTACCTGCCTGAAGTTCATTCCACTCACATTCCACCTTCTCATACTGAGAATAGCACTCAGGGAACATAGTCTGTGGTTTTTTCCTCCCAGTTATTTCTGAGGAGAGTCTCTCATATATTTGTGTAATGGGAGAATATGAATATATAAAAGTAACAATCCCACACCCTTAAAGAGGGAAGTACTCAATATCACTTTTCGTTACGTGCCACACTGCTGTTTAAAGGCCCTCCTCCCTGTCATAGCTGGGGGTTGAGACAATAATCCAGCAAGCTGGTTTGATTCCTCAAACCTGAAACTCAGATTGTTTTGGGAAATACTGCATCCCTGGAACTACGCATTCATATGGGCCTTATTAAAATGTACAATTTTAAGAAGCAGTCTCCCCTTTATTCCCCTGTTCACCCAACTGTATCTTTAGCATTCTACACCATCATTAGATAGTTGGGAGTGAATTTCCTCAGTGACAGTTTCAGATACTGCTCAGATCATCTCCCAGATGAAGCTGGCCATGAGCTGATGAGCTTCTCAACCAGTAGGACATTTGGAGCAATACATTTCTGTAATGGGTTTTAGCTTGTGCCAGGAAAAGTGAGTACTCCAGTGAGAGGGAGTTTCCCACCTTTCCTGTAATCAGCTGACAGTGTACCACTGCCATCAGACTTACAGAACACACACTCGCTCCCATCTGGGTGAGCCAGTGGGGTACCTGCCTGCACCTCTCCTTCACTTCTAGCTGACAGCCACACATTATGCAAATCTCTGTGCTCTGATGGAGAAAAAAGATAAGCAATAAGAAAACAGAGGGGTTTATAATCAGTCCACATTTCTTACAAATTCTATGTTTCTGAACAGGTGTCCACCTTCCCCACTGCACTCAGCTGAGTGTAGCAATGATCCTGCTCTAAATAACTACTTATTCTCTTGCTCTTACCAGCTCCTACTTTCCTCTTTTAAATTAGTGTCTCACTAAGAGAAAGATGCTGTCTTTTTTCTGTCTTATGCAGAAGCCAGAGCATGTCCCCTACACATGTAAGAAGTATGTAAAAGCCATGTACGCTTCTCTGTGTGTTAAAAAGAAATGGGCTGCTGTTTTGAATACGGGAAGGACTTCAAACTGAAATAATTTTGAACTTCATTGATTCATTTCACTGCTACTCCCATACCTTTTAAGCTTCTTCTCATTATGAATTTAGAAATATATATATTCTACACATATCCTCTGTTTCACCTGAAATTTTTAACAAGATACAATCAGTAACACAGCTCAACCACCAATTTTCATTTCACTATGAACAGACTTTTATCTAGAAGTCTCTAACAGATTTCATTTCATTGGACTATATAGTGCAAGTACTAAGATGTTTTGAAGCATTCTGATGTTTTGCTGTAACATGCTTAACATTTATGTTATAGACTACTAGATAAAAACACCACTTCAACATTAACGATACCTGCAGTGTGGTAAATATATTAGACAAGCTTTGTGGGCTTTCCAGATCTTTATACAGCCTCACAACTCCCTGATATTGCATATTCTAGAAATTGTCATTAATTGTGATGTAGATAAAAGAACACTATTATCTGCAGGAAGGGAAAAAAAAAATAAAACACAAAAAAATCCCTAGCACTTCTTCATGCAAGACACACAATCCTTTTACTTAAGCAGAGATAATTTAAGGACACCATTAGCTGTTATCTGAGATAAAGACTTAAACGTCAAACTGCTGTGAAAAATTAACTCTGATAAGTAGGCAGACATGCCTCTACCTGACCCACAGCACTCTCACTTGTTTCACTTTCCCCACAGCTACCGTGTCACCAACTGACCCTCGTTCTGCGTTACCAGCTCGCAGCCTCGGGCTGAGCTTGCAGGCCCATGTGCCTTTTGAACACTGCTGGCGTCGTGCTTCAGAAAGTTATCTCAGGCATTTTGTGAAGCTCTGATTGTGGATATTTTTCCCAAGTGGATGCTGGAAACAGAATGCTTTTTTTTATCATATGCCAACTTAGCTGCAGCCCACAGTCCTTGTGCAGACCTCTGAAAGGGATTTTAGCTTGTAATATACTTTACTTCATTCAGAGCTCAGAGGCCACAGATCTGCACAGGTGTTTCTGTTATGGTGTGTCAGAGATCCCTTTAAGATGACATGTATTTATGCCTTTACTGCAGGCCAGGGCATGGACCTCAGAGCCAAAGCAATTTCACATTGTCCTGACATTGTCCAGCTTCATTGAACTGTTAAAGTAAAGCTTACTAAATTCTTCTAGCTGCCTTGGGATATGGTAGAATGTGGTGAAAAGTGTTTCAAGGGAAATTCTAATGCTGAATATTTAATGAATATTTGTCAACAAGTTCCTGAGCTGCAGATGTGATGAAAAATGACACTCTACAGAAAAAATAGTCACTTCAGAAATGAGCACACACAGAGGTCAGATCGTGGATGAGTGCTTCTACCCTGCCAGTTGCCCAGAAGAACATCTGCCCCAGAACTTTGTCTCCATGGGAACATCTTCCTCTTGAAGCTGTTTTAACTCAGTATTGTTTTGTCCTGGATCTTGTATTTCTGCCAGTACCCAAGCTGACCATGCAAGAACTGGCTACCCAAAGACACTAGGAGAGGTGATTTATCTCTCTGTTTTTGTGAAGAAAAATCCACCAACTTGTTGACAGAAAACTACAAGTGGAATGTGGTTTACATTTCTGTCTGCATTTTGCTTATTACTGCAGCATATTGCAGCTGAATGCCTAAAGAGACAGCAGAAAGAGGAGTTTTAAGGCCCATTCACTATGAAGAGTGGTTAGAGAGAGACCACTTAAAATAAAAGCATAGGAGCTGCTAGTTTGCTTGGCATTGCTTTCAGACAACTGTTTTATAAGTCCTTGTTTTTTCCCCAAAACGTTTGCTGATGAGGCTTTAAATTACAGTGCTTCTGCCAGTTATAACTCATCTCCTCACCTATGGGGATGGCTGCTTGGTGGATATCTCTCCAGGGTGGCAAATAAGTTGTGCAGCTGAAGATCCATGGATCTCAGAGATCTCCCATAGCCTCACTCTTCTGTCTGCAGCACAAAGGGAAGTGTCCCCATACTGTTTACTGCTTTCCTGTCAGACTAATTCCTTGGCTTTGAAGACAGGCAGCTCAAAACCATAGTAGACTTGCTGCTACTTCAGAGTTATTTGTGTAGCAGTCTGGCCCTCAGTCTGCGTCAGGGTGGCAGAACAAATGTCTGTAGCTTTTTTTCCCGATTACACAAAGTACTGCTTGAGCACAAAGACAGCCAGCCTTCTGTCACTGCACAGAAGACGTACAGACTCACTTAAAAAACCAAAAAAATGCCCGATTTTACAGTTATTTGCAGGAACATGAAGATCCCACAGATATAAACCAGATGCGGTACATTGATATTTCAGCCTTCAAAGAGCTCGTCTTCCTTCTATATTGAGACACTTCCCATGCTGGGAAGCTTTAGATGGATTATTTATGCCTTTCCAATGTCCTGTTAGATTCCACAACATCATGTACTATAGGAAGGAAAATATGTGCCGGTTTTGGAGTCAGATTAGTTTTTTCTTAAAGGATTGAAGAAATAATGTTCTCCAAGAAAAGCATTTTCTTGCTGAATTATCCTGAAGCAATTGTGCTGCAGACATGACTCTAATTAGACATTGCACTTTTTAAGTCATTACCACTCTGTCAGCTACTCAAGCATCATTGAAGGCAAAAAGCAGATGTTGCTGGGGAATGCCTGCATTCTTCAGAGAGGACTTGATCCCATCCTTCTTACTGTGGTACAATCAAGAGTAATGTATGCTTTTGTATCTCAAGTAAAACTCTTAGATTTCATCCCAATGAATGGGTGTCAACACTCAGGCAAGCAATTTTTTCATGCATGCCATTTTATTTGGCCATTGGCCACGGAAAACAAAGCATATCACTCAAAAGTGAGTGTTATAGAAAGAGCCATTAGAGTCAAGCCAGGAATAGTTTCTAAAGCCAAAGGTATTTTATTTGACCAAAACCAACCAAGGCCCCTTTCCCTGTCATTTCTGTGCACTTTAACATGCTCAGAAGGCTGTGTGTTCTAAAACACATGTAAGGAAAATATGTATAATGCCATCACACAGTTGTTGGAACTATTTAGAGAACAGAGAATGGAAGTCCAAACTAAATAGGACACGTTCTAGGTTGTGAAAACTGAAATATGAGGAATTTTAGGCAGATATCCACTGTAGGAAGAAGCGTGGCCCCTGAGAACTGGTCTTTCACCCTGCTGTTAGTTCTTGAGGCAGAGAACACCAAAAAGATGCTTGCATATTTTCTAGACCCAGTAAGTCTGACTGGAGTACTCTCACTCCTGTCTGGTCCTAGGGAGGGTGATCACAGTTCCATCCAAATTTACTGGCTACACATGAAACAACAGAGAAGGTCAGTGAATTGCACTTACTACCACCAGCAGCTGAGAAGAAGGGGGCCATAAGGAAGGCAAAGATTCTTTGCCAAGAGGCATTTTAGGTCTGTAAGATAAACATGTGAACAGAAGAGTACCTGTGCCTGTAAGCAACACAGCAGTCTGGCACATCTGAGGGCAGGTCCAGCACTCCTCAGCAGCAGCAGGAGCAGCAGCAGAAGCAGCAGCTTTCTGTACACTTCTGCAGCCCCACACACACCTGCAACATGCTGGATGCACACAGGCTGCTCACTCAGAAGACTGTGCCACAGACATAAAAAATGAACCTGAAATTCACACACAGCAAAATATCTCTTTCATGTTACCATCAAATATGCTCTGCTGAGTAATAGCAGAAAGGACAAGCCACCTGAAAGAGGCAGCTGATCCCAAGCTTGCTACTCAAAATGTTTTAATGTGTGCCTCCTTTTAGACTCTTTCACCTCATTTTGGAAAAATTTATATCACACGACCCCCCAGTATTTTCTTTCTAAATATAGTGTAAATTTTCTTTCTAAATGCAGTGCAAATTTTCTTGAGTATATGAAAGGCTATAACTTTGTCTCTGTTACTGTATTTCACTGAATTTGCGTGACTAAAAAATTCAAAGCAAATGTAGAGTGTCTGAAACCATTTCAGTTATTCTCGACATATTTTGTCATACTTCAAAGAAAAAAAAATCTTATCCAAGATTTACTCAGACAATTTTATGAGGAGCAGCTGAGGTCATTTGGTTTGTTCAGCCTGGAGGAGACTGAGGGGAAACCTCATTGTGGTCTTCAACATCCTCATGAGGGGAAGTGGAGGGGCAGGCACTGATCTCTTCACCCTCTTGACAAGTGACAGGACCTATGGGAGCAGCATGAACCTGAGTCATGGGAGGTTTAGTTTGGATATCAGGAGAAGCTTCTTCACCCAGAGGGTGGTTGGGCACTGGAACAGGCTCCCCAGGGAAGTGGTCACAGCACCAAGCCTGGCAGAGTTCAGGAAGTGTTTGAACAATGCTCTCAGGAGCATGGTGTGATTCTTGAGGTGTCCTGGGCAGGGCTAAGGCTCTGTAACCCTTGTGGGTCCCTTCCAACTCAGGATATTCTATGATTATGGGAAATAACTGAAGTTATTTTCACCAGGTACTTCTAATATGTACTTCAAATTTTCTTTAAAATATCAGACTCAGAGAATTAATTGTAAGCATTCCAGACATCTTTTCACATTCAGTGTTCAAGAAATCTGTATTTCTCTGTGTGCTGTACTTCAGATATACCCTTCAAAGGAAGAAAGGAGTCCTTACAGGTCTTCAAGTGCTTATGGTGTTGATAGTTGTCAAGGTTAAGTGCTGAAGTCTGAACATAAGCAGTAGCAGAAAAGAAAATATTTTCTTCACTACTTTCTTCACTTGTACCTCTACAATTTTCAGTGCCTCTAAGAAAATATTCTCTTTAGCTCTTTGTCCATTCCTTTTGAAACTATACTACAGTTACTATAACTGTAGCTACTTTTAGAACTCAACAAAGAGTAATGCAAACACAAATTAAGAATAAAATTTTCCAGTGAAACATGACATCAAGACTTTTTCATGCAGGCTACTGCCAAAGGTAATTCTGAAGGCTCTTTTGTCAGTACATGCTTCAGAGCACAATAAAATGAAATCTTTTAAGGCAGGCAGTCACAGGCTCTAAAGGATATCACATAGAGCACAATGACATTTAAAGAGGCTTCAGAAGTTCTGTTAAGTGCAACCTGTATCTAAGTCAAGGCATTATGTCTCAAACTTGAAGCTGTACGTTTTAATATTTTGCTTCAATGTGACATTAACTCCCTTTGGCATCTTTCGAAATCATAAATCCATACAAATCAAAAGTTTAAATATTGTCAAGATAAATAAAAGTGTAGTGGTGTGCCTGGAGGGACTCTTAAGGTCTTTGATTCCTTTCAGAAACCCTGTCACCAAGCTGAGGAGAAGTTGGGCTGATTTTCCTGCTTCTGATGGAGGTGGCTCAGTGCTGGGTGTTGCCAGAGCGGAAGCTGTGGGAATGGGAAATGCCCAGTCTGATGCCCTGGTTAGTGCGCTGTATGCCATTCTTCCTCCCCACTCATCTCAGCTGCATTGTACTTTTGTAATACAATACACAAGACAACAGGAAAAGGAGTGAAAAACCTGATGAGGGTATGGTCATGTTGTGTCCACAATCTCAATTTATCCTGAAACAAGTGACTAATTTGTAACACGCAACCGGCTCAGGCCTGTCACTGTTTAGAGATGAAGTGGAGGAGCTTGCTGCAGAGCTGGGAGCATCGCCTCCTATTCAGCCTAAGGATTTCCCCTGCAAATGGATCAAAAATTTAGATTCAGAATGGCAGCTGTTCTTTTGCTGAAATGCCAACTTTTTTTCTTTACACTTATTTCTGTGAAAAGGTGGGACATCTAAAGAAAACACCTTCATAAACAAGCAAATGGAGGAGGGATTACAAATCAGCTCGGAAGTCAGGGTATTGCTCTAAGTGTGTTGTGCTGTGGGATGAAAAAAGCTGCCTTATATGTAAAATACTCCATAAACTTTTCATGCTATACTGACGATTAATTAGGACAATTAATAATGACACACTGACAAGCCTGCTGCTCTTAATATCATTATGAGTTTGCAGCTTCATTCATGTGCCACTGTACTCAGGGGACACCAAACAGATTTGCACTAGACCATTAAGTATTGTTGATTTTTAATGTAGATCAAATAGAACTAAGTCCTACCCAAAGACAAAAAGTTCTAGGGCCTTGAAGGATATACAGAGTTTTATCTCTTGTATGGACCCCCTCACAGTATTAAAAAAGGGTGGGGAAGCATAAAGCTGTGCACACACACACATACTTCCATATACAACTGGATAAATGTTTCCTTCTGAATGTGAGAACTCAACTAAGAGACAGGGAACTGTGAGCGAGAGTAAGTGAGAGTCTCCATTCTTGAAGATTTTCAAAAGTCATCTGGACATAGTCTTGGACAATCATTTGCAGGTGCTCCTGCCTGAGCAAGGCAGTTGGACCAGATGACCTCCAGAGGTCCCTTCCTATCTCAACCACCCTGTGACTCTGATTTTGTGATTTCTACCACTAACAGTAATAACAGTGAAAATCAGAAAAACCTTAACGCTATTCTGCTGAAATACAAGGCAGAAATTCAAGTTTTTTTACCTCATTAGCAGTATTATTGGTTCAGAAGTATTAAAAAGAGTAAATGTGGCACACATAAAAAGTCCATCTCTCCATCCATCCATCTGGAAAGTGTTCTGACAGCACTTGTCTCAGAACATTGTGACGGGATGTAGGGATGTCAAGCAGGTGACTTTTTCGTATTGCCTTTCCTGCCTGCACCCCTGAGTTAGGACCTATCCTTAACTACAATTTCATGCTTGTTTTTCTTTCTGATCTGCTTTTTGTCCAAGTGGAAATTGAGTCCCTTGTCCTAAGCTGAAATGTCAGCCTTCCTATAGCTCCCGTGAGCATCAGAGGAGTCTGCTGACTGTCAGTCAGTGCCTTCAGCTATGACTTATTTTGATGCCATAATTGTCTCACGAAATGCTAAGGTCTACAGTGCAGAAGTAAAACTATTATTAGTGAGTTTAAAATGTACTCGGTATCTGCCCACACCTTCAGTAACCAAAAGTTCAATTGGCAACTTACCAGCTCCAAGAAGAAAAGGATCTTAAACTGAAATAGGAAGATCCTCTGAGAGTGTCCTTGCAAATATCATGAAGTTTGTGGCATACAACCATTAGAGCTGAAGATTTTGTAAACTCTAAGTGAACTCACCTGTAAACTAGGCCTTTGTTAGCATGTCTCTTGGGCATCAGTACTAAGTATTAGTGCTTTACTGTCCTAAAAAAGAAAGGGAAAAAACATCTGCAGAAAAAGCAAATGAGCAAAAATAAACAAAGGCCAGAGTGGTTCACCAGTGATGCAGACATCTGCTTGTGTTTAAGTATCACAGAGAAAAAGGTCATGTGTGAGAACAAGGTCCCTTGGCCCCACCACCACTCAGCCTGATGCGTCAGCATTTCAAAAATAAGATGTTAGCTTTGTCTTGCTTAGAGTACCTAAAGGTTATAGGATAATAAATTCCATGTAACAAAAGTGGCTGATTGGATACAGTGCGTAGGGGTGGCCAAGCCTAGAGCTGTGATTAATCAAGTTCAATACCCTATTTCCAAGAGCAATAGGTGCCACACGTTTCAGAGAATGTTACAAAAACAGCCTGTCATGGACAATTAAGAGAATTACTTCTTCATGGAGGGAATAATCTTTCAGGCTTTGGGTCTTAATCAACAGAACCAAGGATTGATCTGTGAATCCAGTCCCTTGCTATTTTAAGCATCCATATCTTGTAATGTCTTTCAGGAAGTGATCAAAAAGAATTGGTTAAGCCCTGAAGTGTGAAAGTTTATCTCATTACTCTAAGTGGATCTGTCTCCAATGTAACTGTGATATATCTACACATTTCTTTTTCATCCCTGAATTCCTCACATCACTACTGTTTTATGACAAAATGTAGCATACACTAATACCTTTATTTTTTGGCAGGCTTTAATTTTACAGCTTGTCAGAGCAGCAGGAGTGGAGTCCAGTTCAGATTCAGGCACTAAATGTGCATGATGTAAATGCCTTAAATATGAAGGCTGAATTCCTACAGTCCCTGAGGGAACTGAGTTGTTTAGTCTGGACAATGGGAGGGTTGGGGGAACCTCATTGCTCTCAACTACGTGAAGAGAGGTTGTAGTGAGGTAGGGGTTGGTCTCTTCTGCCATGTCTCAAGTGAAAGGGTGAAAGGAAAAGGCCTGAAGTTGTGCCAAGGGTGGTTCAGATGAGATATTAGAAAAATTGTCTCACTGAAAGAGGGGTTAGGCACTTGAATAAGCTGCCCAGGGAAGTGGTGGAGTCACTGTTCCTGAAAGCATTCAAGAAGCATCTGGATGTGACACCTGAGGATATGGTTTAGGGGTGATTATGGTGGCACTGCGTTGATGGTTGTACTGGATGATCCTGAAGGTCTCTTCCAGCCTTGATGATCCTCTGACACCTATAGTTAATTTAAACATGAGCAAAACACAATGTGAAGCAATGGGAAGGTCAGAAGCTGTATTTCAAGGACCAATTTTGAGCCTGGTCTAAGCCAAGACATTTGACTTCAGAACTCAAAAAAGCCAAATCCACCCACAGGTTCATGATACCTCAGTTGGGCTAAGAGGTGACAACACAAAAATACATTGCTAGCAGTTTACTTCTGATTTTTCTTAACAGCTAATCCATTGCCTCAACCACATCTTGGTATGCTTTTCTCAGACTGGCATTTTGGAGCTTAGTCAAGTGTTTCTTGAATTATGGTTGCACCCATTTATGTGCCACAACGTTTTCTATGTGTTAACTACAGATGCAAACATGCTGTTGGTGTGCCTGAGCCCAGGACTTGAAACACCTGTATGATGTTTAAACTGTAGGTGGTTCCTTTTTCCACGGGTGCTGCCATCAGATTGAGCAACATTTCAGTTAGCTACTCAACTGACTGAAGAAGGGATATTTAGTTTAAAAATAGGAAATAGTAGATAATTTTGAATCTGCTTGTGGCAGGCAATTTTATATTAAATGTTTGACAACTTTAAGACTGAAAAATTTTCACTGAACTTTGATTTATGAGTCTCAGAATTATGAAAATGAGGCTTGAAATGCTTATTTTAAAGCTTTTTTCCTATTTATTCAAACACAATCTTAAAAGAATCTTTAAAAGACTAAGAGAACTCATTTAATTACACTCAGTTAATGTTAGAAATTTTTGCACTATGCAGTCTGAAAGTTATAAATCAGTTAAAAGTTTAGAGAAGAAACTAGAATCTATAATTAAATCTGAATGTAAATTTCTATCTTACATTGTGTGAATGTGGGCTCTATAAAACTCCATAATTTTCTAGAGAGAGGTTTTAAAAGGTAATCACATAGAGTGACTTGTGAAGAGAAGAGAGTTAATAAGCTGTGTTGTAAGCCTGGAGTTTAAATAGGTGATGAGTGTATCAATCTGCCCAGGTGTGTGGGGTTGGAAATTTCAGAATAATCTGGTTTTGGTACCCAGTAGGATTTGGCAAAATGCAGGTTTTCTCCTTAAACAAAATATTATTGCAATGACTTGGAAATATCCTCCTTCTAGTTCAGAGGAGCTGTATTTCAGTCATCTCCTGTGCTAGTTCTCCCCTACTGACTGCTTTCAGTGGCTAAACTTCATTTTCAGGTCATTGACACTCATGATGAAAAGGGCTCTTCTCTCACCAGAAAGGTGACTCTTGCTTCTGTTATATGTAGTACATAGAGAGGAATGGGAATTTACAGCAACCAAACTACAGCCTCCGTGAGACACCACAGAATTGCTTTCAAGTTGAGAAGCTAGAAGCTCTTAGTTTGATTTTTTGGGGGGCCAAAATATTTAAATTTGTGCTTGAAGAAATACCAGCCCTTTTAAATCCATTTGATTTGCTTATTTATTTAATTTATTTTGGTAACATATTGAAATGTGTATCAACAGTAAGAGGAGACATACATGTAGCCCAACATCAGACAAGTGCAGACGTGTATTACGCAGTTACGAATGTCAATTTGGGTTGTTAATTTGCACTTCTTTCACAGCTACAATGTGCTGCAGTCACCAGCCAGCTCTGCTGGGGTTACACTCCTCCAGAAGCACAGAGCAGCCTCAGCCATGCTTAACTAAGCAGGCTTGCAGTAGTTTGGTGTTGCCAGAATGATGTGAGGACACAAATTGACCATGGGAATCAGATACAGCAATTTCCCTTTCTCACAGGGTAGCAAAAAGTATAATACTTTTATTTGTGTTTGCTTACAAGAGTCACATTTCTTGACCTTTGTTGAAAAAAAGCTTCATGAAGAAACTGCACAGGCCCAGCTGGGGGCCACTTAGGTATTGTGCAAAACCCATGAGATGCTACTGGCTGCTCTTGTAAGTTTCTGGTGTCTTCTTAAACACAGAGCAAAGAAGAGTCAACAGAGAGACTGAAGAAAGGCTCTTTCATTCTTACGCGTTGCATACAAAATTGAGGAGAGGGAGTGGTGCGAGATGTTTTTTCCATCTCAGTCATGGTCCAGTCCCAAACTGACACTGCATAGTTTTAAAGCCATTTCTTTTTACAAACCCCAAGTACTTGGGGCCTACACCATATAAGTAACAATGGTATCACAGCTATAATATCTGTCAGCTCCTATGAAAGCTGGGCAATTTTCTTAGCACAGAAACATCAAACTTGCAACCTCAGTTCACTGCAACCTTATGATCTCTTGGTTTATAAACCTGCCACTACAGCTTGCTTCCATAAACTCAAATTGAAATTGCTTTAGTGCAATAATGTCTGGTCTATTAACTTACAAATTGTCTTGAATCTTTGAAGATGGCAGGAGTTGCATTCCTCAACAAAGAGCAGTGAAACAAAAAAAAAATCTCTCTTTCCTCTTGCACAGAAAATGTTATCCTACTGCACAGTATCTGACATGAACTCTACAGCACAGGGAAGGAAATTTGGTCTGTTTGGCAAATAAACCCAGAGCTCAGAGCGTGCCTGAGCCACAGGGACCGCTGTATAAGTTAACAAATCATAAGGTTTCAGAGAAGAGAGGTGCCAGATCTGATGACTATCTAATGAGAAAATTGCTTATGGAGAAAGAATTTAAATTTTCTTTAAGTGAATGTTTGAGCAAGTAAGTTTAATTTTTCATAAATACTTATGGCAGAAGAAAATTAATAACATATATTGACAGAAAGGGAAAACAAAACAAACCAAAAAGGATTATGAGTGATTTTCTTTGAAATTACAAGTTAAGAACCAAAAGTCCTTTCAGTAAATAGTGTAATAAATATATTTTCTTCAGTAGTTACCAAGAGCTTTTTGAAGGTACCCAGTAGGCAAATAAGACATACACCTACAGACACCATTCAGCCCTTGTAACACAGAAGAAATCAAACTGTTGTTGTCTTTCTGTATTTTTAACGCAATTGCAATATTCTTTTGATTTTAAAAACAATCAACACAGAAGAAATCAAACTGTTGTTGTCTTTCTGTATTTTTAACGCAATTGCAATATTCTTTTGATTTTAAAAACAATTTTAAAAAAATATTTAAACTATTTTTGTTTGTTTATCTGATTGAAATTCTCCTTGGGCTTGAAGTTAAACTACAATTAAACTCAAAAAAGACATAATGGATCAAACCACTGTACCTTTAGGGACATCTATTGGCATAGCAGTCACTTATATCAGCTGAAGACAAAAGTGATAAACTTTGTAGTGGCTAACTTACACATCCTTTTTGAATTCTTTAGTTATATTTTCTTCTCTCCCAAAGTTTTGTGCCAAAGCACACATCAAAGACAGAGCCTGTGATGATGGATATCCGGTGTGATTCTTCTCAGCACTCAGTGGGCTTTTCCTAGCATCTCCCAGTTGCTTCTTCCTGACTGTATTCATTATCTGCCTTCAAAGCATTCCCACAGACCTCCTGTCTCAGGAGGATCTAAGAGTTCTTACACAGCCCCCACTGTGCACTGGCAAAATCTGCTCAGGACTGTCTTCACCAATTTGTGTGAGCAGTTTCATTTCATATATTTCTTCAACATTTTTTAAATTTAAATAGCAACTTTGGTTTATTCAGCATACACTCATAATTATATGTTTCCTCCTGACTCCTTTTTGCCTCTCATTTCCAAGTGGAAAATTATCACTCAGAGACACTCTTTGCTCTAATTTAAGAGCCAGGTACTTCCAAATCACCTGGAAGGAGTCGCACTGAGTCCGGATGAGCCTGACTTGAAAGAGATGTTCCAGTTTTCTCTCAGCTCCTTGCCAAGTTATCCTGCATTCTTGATTGTTTATATGTGAATATTGATGGATTAATACCAATGTACCAGGGCTGAGTTCCCGGCCCATCAGTGAGATGTTCAAGAAGCACCACATGACATCCCAAACTTTCCCAGCGAGTCAGATTTCCACTGCAGGGTCAGACCAACCAGCTCCACGAAGGAGAAGGCTCGTGCAACTTCACTGCTGCTCATGTCATTTTATACCTGCAAATCTACTTGCCTAGCTGTGGAAAGCTACACTAAGCTCTCAGGAAGCATTTACTTATGCAAGTATGAGACGGGTTGCAGAGCAAAGTGCCCAGCTGCTGAATCAGGGCTGCCATCTCACTCGTGATGGGAAAGGACATTGCTATGAGATTTTACATGATGAAAGTGTGTGCAGTGCAGCAAAGCTCTTGGAATGAAAGAGTTTGAAGAATTAATCAGCTTTTTTTGAGGCATGTTGATGGCAAAGGATTTGACTTGAGGCTACTCATGTCTGACATTGTCTTTGCTTGCACTGAAACTATTCACGTGGAAAAGCAGCATTTTGCCCAGTGTAAGTAACTCACAAAGACAACCAGGACCACGGTTTCTCAGGCTGAATTCCCTTCCCTCATCCCTTCTCCTTTGAATAAATGAACTTCCTTACACTCTGACAGACTAGGGAGATTAATTCAAAATATATGTGCGCAGTATACCTGGCAGACACAATAAAGGCTGGCTCAAAGAGCTAAGATGAAACAAAGGCACGAAAAATACTGGCAAAGGACAAAATATGGGCAGCCATTTAGAGGAGACAGTAATTACTTAAGTAAATGTCAGAACTTTAAAGAAACAAGAGGAAGATATTAATGAATATTTAAGGGTGAAACACATGAGCATGTTGGTTTGCCATTTGGAAGGTTATGTTCCTGTCTTATCTTCCTGTGATGGATATGGGAATGGATATTAAAATTTGTTGCAGTGCAAACTGTTACTGGTTAAGGGCCTATTGATGCCCAGATGCATTGAAACCAAGAGTCTTTTCATTCACTCAGGGCACCTAAAAAGGTTTATACCATTCCTGAGCCTAGCTACAAGGATGGAAACAAGCAAATAGCATAAAGCACTCCAGATACCTGTAAACATGAACAGTGCAACAAAATAAGTTAATTGGACCTAAACTGGAGTTCACAAAGACTGAACAGCATCTCCAAAGATATGTGTTAGAGCTGTCCAGATTGGCAGAACATTGTAAAGTCAAGTGAATGCAAATAAAATGTCAGATTAAATCAAATATATTTCATTCTGTATTCAGGGGATGCGAAACTCAGTGTTTGAAATGATGGGCTCTGGGATGTCTGTTATAACACAGGAGAAAAATCTTTATCTTATCATAGACAATTCAAAGAAAACTTTGGTTCAATACCTACCAAAAGAGCAGGTCAGTATTCAAATTAATTAGGAAAGGAATTGAAGAAGGAAAAAAGAAGAACTTTATTATGCCCCTATGTAATGCATTGTTTGCTTAATCCAGTCTTGCTCCCTGAATATCAAAAGTTATAGAATATAATTAGAGATGAAGTGACGAAGGGCAAGAAGAGTGATCAGAAATAAACCATGGCTTCTATGTGAAGAATGACTTTGTAAATTAGTTCTCTTCAGCATAGTAAAGGTATGGCTGAAGGGAATATGACAGAGCTACACAATGATGGCAGGAGAATAAAGGGCAAAGTGTTACGTGCACACATTTACTTGTACACTTCCCTAGATACCTGCTTTTGACTGACACTGGAAACAGTTTATGGGCTAGAAAACTTGGATCTAATTTAAACTTAAGTTTTTACCTAACCTGTCACATAAAACTCAGCAGCTGTAGAAGTTACATAGCTCAGTGCTGCACCAACAGTGTTATCAAATGTTGGGGTTTTTTTCTGCCCATTTGATTAGTTCATATTTAAGCCTTAAACAAGTCCATTCTACCTGAATCCAGAGGAAAATGTGAAAACCATTTTATATTGCAGCTAACCCACTTCTTGACAGGTAGAGGTCATTCTTGACTGGTATAAATGACATCATCCTTATTATTCTCTCACTTGTACTAAAGACAAAAGCAGCAGCCTCACAGATCCACAGTTAGTTGATAATTTTATCTCTCTGCCTTTCTTTTTTTAAGTGTGCCGAGCACATACATATCTCCAACATGTCACATCTCAAATAAAGGCCATCAAAGATGACCATTAAATCCAGAAAGGGTTTTAGAGTGTTTTATATTGCAGACATTTAATAAATATGATACAGACAATCCTGAACACAGTGGTATCGAATAGTTTCATTTAATGCAGGCTTTTGTTTCAATGGAAACTTTTACCTGGAATAAAATTAGGCAATGAACTAGCACTTACTTGACATACTTTCAATGATCGTGATAAATGCTCAACAGCAGGACATGGGCTACTTGCAGTCAGCCAGAAGGTCTCTTCTTTATTCTCACATCTGACTAATCTAGGTTTGATATCTAGGGAAATCATTTAAGTTACTCAATGTTGGAGAAAGAGAGCCTGTTTTAAGAAGAGGTAAGTGGGAGAATTCAATCTGATGGCAGTTGAATGCTATTAAATCCTATAACCTGCCATACTGGGCAATCCAAAGAATGTTTCAGTTTGAAAAACAACGACACATTTTCATTCTAAATTATCATAAGTGATGAAATAAATGATAGTTAGCTATGAATTAACCATAGTTAATATGAATATATTTTAGCAAGTCCAGTAAAATCCACCAAGAATTTACTTTTTTTAATATACTTTGGAAATGCAAATTCTTCTGCAGAAGGAAAGTAATGATACAGAGAAATTTTGATAACAGGCATTAAAATATTTGTCTGTACAAGCTATTTGCTCTAGTGTAATGAGCTGCATCCCAGTAACACTCATAGGAACTCAGCCTTGGAAGGGGCAACCTAATCTTCAATGACAAGGACAGGTTTCTGCAGTGTCAATGATTAGTAAGTACTAAAGGGTTCACAGAACATCTGCAGACCATTATTCACACAACACCCTTACCAGCCTGTGGTGATCTGAACACCTTCTCAGTTCTTGGCTATCGTTGTTGTTGTGAGGAAGAGATGTTATTCTTTAAAACAGTAATGGTATAATAAAAAGCACAGGAGTAGGGGCAGTCTGAGTGCAGAGGAAAGAAACCAGTAACTTTGAGAAAATTATGTCTTGCTTTTCCCATTTTAAAAAGTCCATATCTGATGGGAAAAAAAAAGCCTTTAGGAATGAGAATTAAAGATCATAGAAGGACCACAGGTCCAACTGCCAGCACTGTTTGTGACTCCATCTGCTCCACTTCCAACATAATTCACGATGCTTTGTGACAGTCTGGCAAGATCAACCAGAAGGTGAATTATCCCAGTGATGTTGTGTGAATGGTGGCTTTGATCTGAGATATCCATGGTCCTGGGTTTTTCTTCCCTATTTTCCTTATGCCTTCAAGGTTTGGAAATAATAATCTATCGATTTCATAGCCAGATGGATGAGAATACTTATTCTCTTGCATAGATAAATGCTGCTTACCTGTTTTCAGACACTGGCATTCCCTATTTCCCCAATAATGCAAATCTGACCTCTTTATTGTATGGTTTCAGTCTGTTTTTTCAGGGCTGATTTTATCCCTGATTAATTTATCTTTCATTTTCATTCAGAATTTTAAATCCCAGTGTGAAAAAAAAATTTTTTACAAATTTATGTACCGTCATCCCTACCTGTCCCACCACTTCCCCAATCCCATGTGAAAGACTCCAAAGTAACATGCCATAATTTTCTGGAATCACAATGGATTGCTCTTTTGAGTGCCTGGCCTCTTTTAACCCTAGAAGTTTAGCTTTTCTCAAGAAAAAAAAAAAAGTAAACAAACAAAACCCACAGGAAATCTATTCACTCAGTGAATTAAGTGTGCAGATGCTGAGCACAACTCTCAGAGAAATTGAGAAACTGGAGCTCCCACGAGTCTGGTTTCCCTGGAGGTACTGAAACTACTGGGGCCTTGCTTAGTCCCGTGAGTCCATCTAAGCTTCTGCTTCTCTAGCAACAAAGCCAAGTATTGCTCCACAACTCCAGGAATTTTCTGCACACTTAAAGCCAGATTGACCTGGACCAGTGTCCTCCATCCCAGCCAAGGTGTCTCATCCCTCCTGTTGCCAGGTATTATTATTAAAAGTCCAAATGTGTACCTGTGTTCTCTACTAAGTACCCCGGCATTCTGTTCCAGGAAATTAATCACTGCCACCTTGTCTCTAAGCTGTAGATTCCAGCAGGCTATTTGGGCATGTATACGGATGTGGGCAGGTTTTGTCCATGCTTTTCATACTCAATGAAAGACAGACGTGTTACTAATATTCTGCATATGTGGGGACAACTCCTTTCTCTGTAGAACCTGAGAGGGACAGAGGACTTCTACACGGCTTCTGCAGGCAACTGTAAAGCCTCTACCAGCTGCAGTAGTTTAACAGACTATTGGATGGCTTATTAAAATTAGATCAACACCTAGTTATTCCACACTACTTCATTTTCTCCACACAGTTTAGGGCAAGGCCAGGATCCTCCAGGCCAAAAATCATCACGTTTAGTCCACCTGTTGCTATTTAGAGTAATAGCACTGTCATCACTTTCAAAGGGAATTTAATTCTTCCGCTAAGTGAGATTACCATTCCTTTCACTCAACTGTCTCAGGCCATACAGTCACCTCTGAAGAACACATCCAGCTTCATTTGATGAGAACTTCTTGTGCCTTTTCCTCTATAAATACTGTCATGCTCTAAGACACCCAGCTCTATGCATCCCAAGAGCAGCTGCTTTGAGGAGACATCAGCCTCAGCTTCCTTAATTCCTGGTGCTAGCAAGAATTCTAGTGTTCTTTATTTTTGACCTTTCATCTCACAATCACTTTCAAATGGCAAATTTCTGAAAACTTACTTTTTCCATAGAATATATTACTGACTTCTAATAAATTATACATTTGACATTAATATACATTTATTTATTTTGCTTTGGTCTCAAAAAGTGAAAATTTACTTTAATGGGATTTAAAATATCTACATTTAAAACCATGTTCACTCATCAGAATTTAATGAGCTTTTCTACTTTCTGATCTATGCATTGATTCCACCAACTCCCACAGCTTTGTTCACGTCTGCATTTTCTCCACCATTTTTCATTGTAGCAATTAAAAATGCATGAATCAGGCCTTCTCTGACATAGGAATATATCAAATTCATTTTTAATTGTGTGATGAAGCAGAAGAAAATCTTGAATACATTGTGTTTACCATAAAAAGCTGTCTTGTGATTCACATAATTCTTGAGAAACTCTTGTACTGCAAATACTACCCAGGTATTTGCATAATACCTACCAGAGTCTAGCCCCAGACTTGCTGCATACTGTGAGTAAAGACACTCCTGTCTTCCACACTGGCTAGAAAGGTAAAAGGATGCAAGGACACCTTGCTCGATTTTGCAGGAGTGCCCCTCCAGGTTCTTCCCATACAGGTTAAAAGCTCTGTGCTCATTTGCAAGGACTCCAGGTGAAACCTGGTTCTGCTGGTACAGTCTCCGACTAATACATTCACGTATTCTGGTCCTGGAAGGATGGGCAAGCTCCTTGCACAGGTTTCTCAGAGGCATGCAATTCCTCTGAGAGAAGTTTATAGGCGAGACAAAACAGCATCTCTGTCTCTCTCAGGGTCTGCAGTCCTGTTCATCCAGAGCACTGGGACTCAAATGGAGATCAGTATCGATCACAGCACAAGTCATCTCAAGAAAGGCAAGTGGGACACTTCACATGCCCTCTTTGGTCTAACACATCTTTCTCATCTTGTAACAGGGGTGTTGCACTCACATGCATGAGCTCATGTGGTCAGTGAAGGGCAGAATTGCATGGCTGTCCATGGGAGAAGGTGCTTCTCAAAACAACCAGCCCGCCTCTAGGGCGGTTCAGTCCTGAGTCTCAAGGATTGAAACCCAAAGGATGACACTGGAAACTCAGTTTGTCATTCGAATGGACACTCAAAATTGCACACAGACAGAGACTATTTTGGCACACTAATATTTACTCCTACTCCCACCTCAGGTAACATCTCACTTCCACTGGTAATAACTACCTGGTTTTCCTTTTGCTGTGTCAAAATGACTAAAAATATTAAAATATATGAAATTTTCTTGTCCTTGCTAGCATCTCTCTCTGCTCCAAAGGTACCAATCATCCTTTTCTCTCAATGTTATATAGATTAAAATAATTGAGTTAAACTCAATTGTTCCAAGTTCGTTGTTAGCTTGAAGTGTGACGCTGCTCCTCCTTCAGAGCTCAAGAAGGGCTCTTGTGTTTCAAAATCCTCTGTGTTTCTTCCAATTCAGCTGGGAAAAAAGAAACAAAACAGACACTACCAATCTCTTCAAACTTTGCCTCTATGAAGTGCAGAAAGTCTCTTGCAACATGATATTGACATGGCTGAGCCTTTGTCGGACTTCTCTGACTTGTCTCTGAGGACTTTCTCTTCTTGGCTATTTCACATTGTTACAGTTGTATAATACAATGCAGGAAGCTTATGTTGACTAAAGCCATGACAAGGGCTAAAACAACTTCTAAGAGGATGTTTTAAGGTGGGAGCTTTTCAAGAAGAAGAAAAAAAGAGGATTTGAAGGATTTGTCCCACTACACCCCACGGAAGAATAGATAAATAACTGTACAAGCACAGCATAAGAGATGGTTACACAAGCAGTCCAGAAAATGACAAGACTTTAAGGTTTGGATCAGGTCAATGAAACTCAGAAGCATGTGTTAGTAGTAGCATTGCTCATTATTGTGATACTAACTTGTCTTTCAATGGCTGTGAGCAAATAATGCTATAAGATATTAAGAGACTGTGAATGAAGGTCTTAACCCAATAATGGAATTAAAAGTCACTATAGATGTGTATTAAATACAAATTTGTGGTGACAGACAGAATACTGTTATCGGTCCCTAAGGCTTGACCTGATGGCTGTGGCACGTGAGAAGCCACAAGCAGAAGTGAGGAAACACGAAATGTTTTCACTGTAGATGAGGTTGGTACATTCTTCACTGGGTCTGCTGAAGGCACCAAATGTCTTCGTAGAGGATGAATGGGGATACATTTTCAAAGTCACTACATTTGGCAAACTGGAAAGCTGAGTTTACACAATCAAAGCTGCCTGAAGCATAGTAGCAGATGGCATTGCAGACAGATGCTAGAAAAAAAAATGTTATTTTCTGCAAACATATATAAGCACTGAAAATCTGCTTAGATGAAAAGGTTTCTCCCTCATGTACTAGTTGCTAGCTGCTTTTTCAAAAACAGGGAACAAACTTAAACTTTTCCTCTTTGTTGACAAATGGATAAGACAAAATAAAACCATGTTTTAGTTTATGCACTAAGGTATTAAGACAGAAAAATGAACAACTTGGGTTTGAGTTCTGTCTCAGTTTCTCTCTTTTGTGAACCATAAAATATTAGGAAGAAACACTGACTTCCAAGTTTAACAGTGCTGGCTTATACCTTTCTTGAAGACTGCCAAGAATGTGAGCACAGAGTAGAATCCTAATGTTACACAATATTTCTTAGTCTAGGTAACAACCCCATCTGCTACAGAACTTTATTTATGTGTAGAGCTGTTCATTGCTTCTCTCCTAAAACAAATCTTGCAATTAAAATCAATATTTTCCACAGCATGAAACTCAGAATACCCTCAGCCCTAAGTATCAATTTTCTTTTTTAAACATTGAAACACTTCAACAATATCATATTATACATATATAATTATGTTAAATATGGTATGTATTTCAAGTTTACTGTTAACACACAGCACACAAAATGGTATACTTTTTCCACTGGAAATGAAGTTTAAGGAAATTTATTCTCATAACATTGTTAATGAAATCCCTGTAAAATTCTTCTGATTTAACAATCTCCGTTTTCTAATGGAAGATTGTTCCATACAGTGGTCTGCTGGGCAAGATGAATACTCCACTGTAGTGATGTCATTACTATTTTTCATAGCCTTATTTAAAGACATCTAATCTTCTCCTCATTTCCCCTCTCTTCCCCCCACACCATCAAAAACACCCCACCCAAACCCAAGAAGAGAATGTACAAGAAATTGAATCAACATTGTCCTGTGCTGCTGCTATCCAAACTATGTTCAGGGAGCAGGTGATTTTTAAAACTAATTTCTCCCATGAAATACATCTCTGACCAGAAGAAATCCAGGCTGTTTTTAACAGCTGTGTCTTTAGACACACCTATAATGGAGACCACACTTGTAGCTGGAGATGACAATGCTCTAGAGAAAAGATATGGAGAACATGGACCCCTCATTTTTAGAGTCCTGAGAGATCAAACTTTCCCCACTTGCTCTTACTCTGTGCAAGCAATCAGTTATTGTCTAAGGGCTGTTTAGTGACAAAAAACCATCAAGCATGTTTTAGTTTGTTTTTCTAGCTTGCCATTTTAAAACAGTGTTGAAAATACTATCAAGTTCTTTCGATGGCTTGCCAATTTTAACACAAGCAGATATAGAATAGTTAAGTTTTACATGGACTAGACAATTTAATCATAAAATGTATTAACTGTATTTTCTAGTCGCAGTAAGCAGGAGAGATAAAGTAAAAACTTCCAGCTAGCTTAACACACTGTTCAGAAATACCAAGGATAATAGTTCTTCTCATTAGTAAAAGCTATCACCACTTAGGGTATTAAGCTTTTTGTTACGGCAGAAAAAACAGTCTGACCTTCACATTCATCTACTCTGTGGTATATTTTAGTATTTTTCTTGCAAATACCACTGCAAAAAGAAAATTTATGGCAGCTTCCAAATACGTGTGTAGTTTTAAACGGTCATTCCATCAATCAGTCCCTCTTACCCTGTTAGAAACTGATAGGAGATAAACTGGGCTTAAATCTTTCAAGGGTAAACCTCATTAGGCAGTGGTCAAGAGGATTCAATCCCAGTACTATTAAGCAGAGAAATTAATGAGATCTACTCATTCTGGGAGAGAAGCAAGCTTTCTGGTTAATATGTGAAAGATGATTCAGAAGTATAAAAGGCATTTCTAGACCAAGTGACTTATGCATGTCAAAAGTACAGTTCTTGAGAAGAGCTGTGAATTAAATGAGGAGCAACTACAAATTCAGTCTTAAAATATCAACATGCATTTTTGTTTATTTCCTTTAAGATATATAGCAGCAGATCAGAAGCATATTTTAAGGTACATATTTTAGCAACTCATAAACCAACCATATGGCTTACATTTAAAATAAAGCAGGTGCACAGACTAATTATAGTGCAAAGCAAAACCAGCATGTTCCTGTACACAGAATTACCAAAGTCATCATCCTTGAACTAGATCTGGCTACTTAATAGTGTTCATTAGTTGGGAACAGTTCCCAGGGCCGTCTATTAAGGCAATTTCCAAACCACCTTGTCCTAGATTGGGAAGGAAAATTAGCACATGTCCAAACAAAAACTGCAACAACATTTCCTGTTCTCAGAATAAAAAATGAAACAAATGCTCTTGAATTTTCTTGTGCATGACATAGGAAAACAATAGAAAAATAATAAACAAACAAACAAAGAAAGAAAATGTGCTTTTTTGACCATGAGCTGTTCTGTAGTAAACAGTGCCTTCTGTTGGTTCTGTTAAATAGAGAACTTCATCATAACCAGTCTGCCTCTGACTGTGCCAGTGTGAGGATTAGAAAGAGCAGTAAAGAAAACTGTGTTTAAATGTATTTTTATGAATAAAGGTGAATTAATTCAGTTTCTGTAGCACAGTTTTCTTGCTTTCAGAGAACATCTATATGAGCAATCTCCACCTTTAATAATCCTTCTTAAAGTGCAGAAGAACACCTTCCAGTTTCTAAGGCAAACGTATATCTACATGAGTTTCTCACTCACAAAATATCCACGCCTTGATGTACTCAAGCTTCCTCTTCTCCAGAGCACAACTCATGTAGGGCCAGGAGCAAGTTTTCAGAGCAACTGTGGTAAGAACAACTCATTTGCTGAAAGGCACACTCCTAAAATGGTATGTAAAACATGTTTTCATGTTAGCAGCTGCAGCAGAGATGTGGGACACCTTCTCTAATCTACAGTACATCCTAAGAATACATAATGTGAACTTCCCTTCTCTGTTCTCTGCCTTGTCCTTACAACAACCACAGGGTACTCAGCTGAGAAGTGATGTATACAGAGATCTACCAAACAGACATAAGACATCTTGTGCCAATGAAGTCTCCCTAGTGCCAGCTGGACTACAACCAAAGGAGTGTGGGTCTCTTGCAGCCATATGAATGTACCAGGTGTCCCAAGGCATCTCAAATGACACTGATGCCTAAGCACCTGACTACTGCCCCATGATCTGCCAGGTGAAAATCACAAGAGTATAATGAGAATGCTTTCTTGGAGGAACACCATCTTCAGGCTTTGGTTCCTCTCCTGAGCTGGTTCATACTTTCACCTATATCACTGGTTTTTGGCCAAGAGGGAGAAAAGTGCTCCATTTGTAAGCTCTTTGTGAGCTGAGTTTCTAGTAGAGACTTGAGAAGCCTTAGCACAGCTCTCTCCAAATCACACACAGCTGCAATTGTGCCAAAGGACTGCCATCCTGCACCCAAGAGAATATGGAAACACCCTAGATGGCCTTCCTTTCTTTTAAGCCAGAAGATCAGTATTTCCAATATTATGATGCTGGTTGCAACCAAAACCAGCACTGACAGCTTCCAGGAGAAGCCAAGGCAAACAAGAGCAGTTGGAATTATGGGACAAAAATTACAAGAGAGGGAAGGTGTAACTGAAGGGTCCCTCATATTCTAAATGGATCCCTAGAAACAGGAACAAAACATTGCTAGTAGGAAAGTTGGAAGTAATACAAGGAAAACACATTAAAAGAAGTGCCCCAAAATTTACTCCTAGAACCTTTTTCTTTCCAAAATTACAGGTTGCTGATAGGACAGCTTTTGTGCTGGATCCTCTTTCCTCTAGATTGAGTCGTTAAAGAGATTGTTAATTTATTAAGGAATTGCAATCAAGGCTAAATAAAAGTATAATAAATGATAGCCTAGAGTTCACAAAACAGAAGAGTATTTTTTCAGATAAAGACCCTACTCAGAAAACCCGTAAAACATTTTTTAGCATGAATAATCATTTAAGCTGCATTTATATAAAATATGTGTTCTAGTGATCATTGTAATGTACAAGTCTACCTGTATATCCCAATGAGCCAAACCTTTGGAAAAGTGATGGATTGCGTTTAATGTGGGACTAATTTTCCAGGTCTCATTTGCAGCGTATCCTTCCCGCAATAGTGCATTATGAAAGCATTTAGCTCGATATTTTGAAATTCATTTGCTCATGCCAAGCAGCGCTGTGAATAAAGATAACGTTAATCAAGTATCCATTCAAGTGGCAGCCTGTCAAGACAGATAGAGTTCATGGCTGTATTTTTTGCTGAATGTGCACACATACGCCTAGGATTTCATCAGAGCTGTCAAATTACGTCAGCTCTAAAATTTTGAGTATATCCTGGCTTCAAGCTGCCTGAATCTGAGCTCTCATTTGTCCTCTTTCATGCTGCTTTGTCAGTTTTATTGCATCTTCTACTTCAGGTTTGTTTGTCATCAGTAGGAAGAGATTGTCATATCTTTGTTCAATTCTTTCTTTAATAGTTCCTTCAAAAGAGAAATGGATTGTACACAGAGAAACAAATGTGACTGTTGGTTACTTTCTAAATTCCTCTAAAATATGATGTTTGCTTAAGCTTTGGCTGAGAAAAAAAGCTATACTTGCATGTGGTAGTAAAAGTACCTCCCTCAACTTCCCTGTCAATACACCAAACTCCATTTGAAAAAACCGTTTGGAAGGTCCACTTGCATACAGTTTACAAGCAAATTCTGTATTAGACTTTCCTGCCAGCACTAGAAGGAAGATATCCTTTTGCCTGTTAATTGAAATGGTGGCTTGGAATTTTGGGCATTTCTTCACCAAATGTAAAGTGTGTGCAACAATAATCACAGTAACCAGGGACTTTGGTGAGCAGTACTGAAAAAGAAAAAAAAAAACCCTAATTTGGAATTAAATCTTGACCTAGCTCTTATATACCCATGTTATGAGGTCAAGTGCCTCATAGTAAACAATTTGAAGGTAGCTGCTTAAAAACATGAATGAGAGGTCATTTTTCTTCCTGGTGTCAGGCTGTCAGAAAGTACAGCAGCACTCATATCTGACTGGGGATTGGACCTGACATAGCCTGACCCTTCACACCATGAATTTAAAAAGTAGGCATGAAAAACTACACACACAACATGGCAGAGAAAACTCATTGCAGCAACAAAATGCTGAGTACTTAAAATGTTAGAACTAATGGGAATTTGCTGAGTGCAAGCATTCAGCCAGGCTCTAGCAGAAGGAATATTTTAATGTGTTGTAAATGTTCAGCCCAAATAAGGCAGCAAGAATCAGTCTAGAACACAGAAAAAGCTCAAAAATCCTAATTTTATCAAAACCAATGATGCTGGAGAAAGCAATTGTAAGTTATTTCTTAGGGGTCATCCTCTATTAATATCCACACCATATTATTCCACACTTTATTATATCCACACCACCATATTCCATTAGAACAACCACTTTCACAATTACACCTGAATTATGTTCCATATTTCTGCCTACAAACTATTCCTGACTCTTTTGTGTTCCATTCATTTTTTCCCTTTCTTGAAACTTGGCCTTTTAGTCAATATATTCGTGAGTGCAAACGCATCATAATTTCACTGTGAAATATTTCTAATTGGGGCTGTTTAGAAAGATTCATGTCAAAGATCTGTGCTTGGGCAAGAAACTCAGTTTGGATATAGAAAGCAGAAAAGAAACAAAAGCTAAAAGAAAGTGGGGGAAGAAAGCCTTCCTGTGAGCAGGGAGGGAGGATTCTGAGGGTTTGCAATGGGTTCTGAGCCATGGGCAAGGTGGGGGAGCCCAGCTGAGTGACCACGAACAGTCAGGGCTGGTGGTACCCCCAGGACATTTTTTCCCTGTGAAATATCTAGAAAACTTACTCTTCAACATACCTTTCAATTGTCGTAACCCACAATTTGAGTCGTGAGTTAATAAGAAGCACTCTAGCAGGAACCACTCCAACAGCTGGAGGACAAGCCTCACAAGAAGCTGGAATGCAGGAATAACAAGATGGTTTATGACCGTTGGAAGCAAATCCAGGCAACCCAGGAGGACTAAAAGGATGCTGTGAGGTTATGCAGTGAGGGAATGAGAAGGGACAAAGCCCAGCTAGAACTTAATCTGGATACTATTTTAAAAGACAGTAAAAAATGTTTCTATAAACACATTAGCAACAAAAGTAGGGCAAAGGGGAATCTCCCTCCTTTATCGGAAGCAGGGGGAAAACGTGGTGACAAAGGATGAGGAAAAGGCTGAGATACCTCATATCTTCTTTTCCTCAGTCTTCAATGGTAAGAACAATTGCTCTTCAGGTACCCAGCACTCTGGGAGGGACAGGGCAGAGCTGGGACAGCTGACCTGAACTGACTGAAGGGATACCCCGTACAACAACAATGGGCTTAGCAATAAATTTTAGGGAAAGGAAGAGGAAGTCATAGGTGTTCCAAGTTATGTCACCTGCCTTCCCAAGTAACCATTATGCATATGCTGAGGCCCTGTTTTCCAGGAACTGGATAAACATCTGCTTGCCAGTGGGAAGCAGAGCCTTTGCTTGTGCATGCGGCTTTCCTTCAATTATTAAGCTGTCTTGATCTTGACCCACCAGTTGTTTACAGTTTTGCCCTTCAGATTCTCTCCCCCATCTGATGGAGGAGTGAACAAGGTGGGGGCTTACCTGATAGCCAGTCTTAGCCCACCACCACTATCATAAATCTATTTTTAAATAGAGTAAAATAAATTAAAAATATTCTCCTTGTGATGTTTCTCACCATGCTTAAATAAATGTAATGAGCTGGAAGGGAGGAGCTAGAAGACTCTTGTTTTCATGTGGGGTGATGAATAAACATTTTCAACATTCTGCCTCCTGACATAAAACTGCATTGAACAACAAATCCAGACTCAGTAACACCATATGTGAGCATTCAAAATCCATTTTAGTCAGCCACGATGCCGTCAGGTCACAAGCTACACAAGATTTCCTTTGGATAAACCACTGTTTGAGTAACCTCATAAAGCTGTTGTTTGCAATTTGGGATGAAAACTAATCACCCTGAAGAACACAATCTGCTCAAGCATTCCCAGGAGAGCACAGAAGGATGTCTCTCTCCATCTGTGGGTACTACTGCCCTTCAGAGGTGACACACAGGACACGTCTGAAGGCACGTGGGGTGTCTGGAAGGGGGTGCTCTGCCTCCTGTTTAGGAAAGCAGGTACAGAAGGACAAACACATGCAGCCTGTCCCTGATAGATCCATCTGGGAAATCTTTGATGGCTCTTCACCCTCACTGGGCTTTTCCTCCCTGCCCCAAGCCTCTTGTTTTCACTAGCCAAGATTACACTTTGTCTTTTCTCCTTCCAAACAAGTATCACTGCTATCCTAGACCTGTCCATCATTTCCTGAGCTTTTAGTAGGAACATTTGCATTCAAAAAAAGAAGTTTCACCAGTTAGTAAACAAACAAACAAGACAAACCAAGCAAACAAAAACCTCTCACAAGTTCACAAAAGGATCTCCAGTCAGATCTTGTCCCTTTCTGTATTTCCCATCTATGTGGGGACTGTATTGGCAAGACACTTTCACAGCTGCTCTTGCTGGGGCTTCATCTCTCCACACACACTGATGATGATCATCAGAAGTATATCAGTGGAGCTCAGTGAGAGCAAGACTACCTCATTCTCCTGTCCTTTGCATGGGCTAAAATATATCCAAAAAAGAGCAAATTTTTCTTTCTGTTTGTACCTGGCTGTCCTTTCCATTGAACAGGAAAATTAGACCACTGAGCCTATATGAAGAAAAACAGTTGTCAGTGAAGTCATTCAGGCCATGTAGAACAGAAATTGTGGTGCTCCTTTGAATCAGGGCAAGGAGAAAGCTTGGTAGGGAATTTTTTAGAGATAAGAACAAGGTGTTACTAGCAAGTGAAAGCCAGGTATAGGACACAGTGTAAAGGAGAACAGAGATCTATACAGTGTCACCTCATTGGTATATGCAATTAAACTTTCTGTTCAAAAGCAAAACACAAAACAAAAAGTAGCTAGACATTGACAAAGTGTCTTCTAAAAACTGATGTTCAAAAATAGTTCAACTCCAAATTTAGCTGGCTGGTGTTGCAATGCTGAGAAGAAGCATAAAACCCTGAAGGTGATGAAGAACTGAGAAGTGTCAGTGAAGCAAGTAAAAGCAAAAATTTGTAATGTTGCTTGAGCACCTTTCAGAGTCAGAAAAACACTTCCAGGCCAAGCTGGCCTTCTCTGGGCATGATTTGATCCTCTCAGTATCTGGGCATTCAGAATAAATACTCCTGTTGAGCTGGCCACTCACAACCACATCTCAGATGCATGAGTACCTTGTTATCCACTTGTTAAGATGTGCTAGCACAGTTTCCATAGGCTTGCCTTACACTGTGATCAGGCCTAGCTCTCAAACTACACGACTGTTTTTCTGCATTCATGTTACTGTGATAGTAAATGGGACACTGGGTCCAGAAGTGATCCTCATCTTAAAACAGTTATAATGTTACTAGCATTCAAACCTATAAGCAGTCTATAACATTCATATCAGTCAGAATGAAAATCTTTTACTTACTTCTGTTAGAAATTATTTTGTTTCATTCTTATACGCTATTTATTTTATAACTGACTGCTACCCATGATACTACAGTGCGAGTAACTGAGCACAGGACTCTTTATCTCGGGAACTGTTCTCCCTAAGAGGGAACTCTAACTTTTATGGATTGTTTTACCAAATCAGTTGTTGTCTGATTTTGTCACTTCAACCCAGTATCTTTTTTTCTTTCAGTGGCTGTGCTTAACATGGTTGTGCTGCCAATTTCATCCCTTGCTGGGCTGGATCATGACCTCTTCTGGCTGGTCTCTGCTCCTGAAATGGGATTTGTGGCTGAGATTAAGATATTTATCCCCTACTTGACTCTGTTCTCATTTCTCAGGAATCATTTTCTTCCCACCATGTTTATAAACCTGAAATACTGCTGAGGACTTTCAGGCCACCAAAGAAATTTAAATGTAATTATTTCATTAAATAGAGCTCCTCCCTTGAGAAAACACTCCAGAAACCCTGCCTATGATGTTAAACAAGGAGTTGTGTGCGAGATTCAGAAGCATGACTGCAGTATGATCTCAGTTTTAGTATTAATAATTGTTAGGCAAAGAAGGAAAATTTGTACTGCCTTCAGAGCACAGTTATGAACCATGAGAGGAGGTGGACTCTGTTAGACACCTAATTTCAGCAGCTCTTTCTAAAATGTTCCATTTCTTTTTTTTTTTTTTTAACTGAAATTCTTTAGAATTCATCCCACCTGCTTTGCTGCTATCATTCCTGGCTCTACCACAGACTAAGCTCAGCAACGCTTACAAGAACTTCAGATATGATGGCGCTTCTCAGCTTCTCATATCTCGAGTCCTTCATTAAAACACAGACACCTATAACTGTCCCCTAGATGTCCATTTACACAGGCATGGTTATAACAGAGCTGACCTCAGCAAAATTTTCCAGGCCACTGTGCATTGCGCCACGAAAAGAAGAGACATTATGTGTCTCCTTCATCCTTCAGTCCAATGCTGGCAAGTCTAGAAACTACTCCTAGGTCAGAGACCACACCTCCCATGAAGACAGACACCTCTCCCGTGAAGAAAGAGCACAGAACCTGTCCAAGGTTTGTGTATCCGATATTTGTGGGTACTGAAAAGCTGCTGGGCAGAGAAATTTTCCATCTCCTTGCACTGATTCTGTGGGAACTTTCCCTTGCTATGCAAGCTATGTAAACAGTAAGATAGGGTTTTGTAAATAGCTCTCACACCTGCTGTTTTTCCACTTATGTCTTGGTACTGTAACATAATATTTTTAAATGGGCGTCTGGTGCCTCAGCCAATCACCTCAGGACAGGTGTGGACACTGTCCAATTGTCTTTTGGAACTAGGATATATAAATGATATTGTAAAATTAATAAATAATTCATTCTCTCGCTGGACTCGCTTGCTGCTGCATCTCTGAATTCCTCCCAAGCCTGCTACAGATCTTCAGCAGTGGCAATCACAAGGATATATCTGGGTTAGCGAGGGCTCTCTTCATAAAATTATGGCTAGTTTGGTACTTCATTTTTGACATTCTGTCAGTTTTTGTATCTAAGTTGGAACTCCAGGAGGGAGATGTCAGTGCTTCCTGACTTTCAAGACGAGTAGCCCACCCAACACAGGGCTTTTGAACAATCTTTTTTTCATCATCTCTTCTTTCAGCAGCAGGCTCTGATAAACACTGTGGCACCTCAGTTATAACAGAATAAAAGGTATAGCTGATAATTTAGCACAAGCACATGTTCAGATGTTTAGGGTAGGTAATTCACAGAGCCAATTGTCAGAGCTTATGTGAACTTCTAGCTTTTCTCGTAAGTTATTCTAGTACAGTAGTTTCATCCATGCAAACCTGGCAGTTTGCTAGACTAATCTCAAAGATATACTATAAACTGCATAAAAATAGGACATGATTTCCGCATGGGGGACTATGTTGTGACAGAATATGAACTGGCAACAAGATAAATATGAATGCAGAATTTACCTCAAAAATGCACATGATAAACATTCCCTGAAACTGGCTGTGGGACAGGAATAAGGCTCAAACTATATTTAATATTCTTTAGTTTGCTTTTTCCTCTTCTATCCTGTCTGTAACTTAGCAGCAGTCTACTCCAGAAGCCATGTGTTCGTGTGAGGCCAAATTACAGGTCCCAGCAGCTGTATCTCAACCCTCAGATCATTTATTCTGACTTTTAGACCTGACCAAAGGGTCCATAGAGAGAAGCAAAGGCTGTTGGGATGGGAGTTGCATCCATCTATGTAGAAAACACCCCTGACTCCTAGTTTTGCCAGAGAATGACCCCTAAATTCCTGATATAAAAACTTCATGGAGAGTGAGAAAAGGAACAAGTATTTGAGCTTCAAAGTATTTCTGCACCTTCCTCCTGCTGGTTGCCTGATATCACCTACAGTCATCACCATTTCAGATCCAGCCCTCTTCTCTGACTCTTCTTACGGTCATGTGCTTTTCTGTCTGGAGTCCCAAACAATCCTTCTGGTAACATTATCTACTGTGAGAGAAAAATCCACCTGATACCTTTTCCAACACCCTGGATATGTCTCAGCTCTCTGGCAATCTGCACCATTTGACAAGTGTATACCAGGTCAAATGACCTCTGGAAAGGGCAGAGGATGAGGAAAATGTGCTGTTACAGCTCTATCTGAAAACAGCCTGCCAGCTCTGGAAAGTGGAAGGCAGACTCATTATCCTCGAAATTGGATTCACATGCTATCTTCTGCCCTCTTCCATTAGCATCAAGAAAATTCCCTGGTTTTGGCTCAGGAATCCGCCATCCAAACAGAGACAGCCCCTTTCAGTACAGGAGAAAGAAAGGTGACCCTAATACTTATTATTTGAAAGAGAGTGCAGCTATTTAAGCTATGATATGCAGGCCACTGATCATAAATTACCCTTTAACCACATCTGGCAAGAGAAATCATATGACTCAGTTTTGCAGCAACCCGTTTCTTACTTGGTATTTTTAAATGGAGTGATGCTTCTGGAAATTCTGTTAAATGTTGGTATTGCCACTTGGAATATACTACAGTATCTTTTGCAGATGAAGCACCCTCTACTTCTCCTGATCAGCAATGTGAATCATAATTATTTTGTTAAAATCAAGATCCATTCCTTATTAAGGTTTGTTTAACAAGCTTCCTGGCCTCCAATGTCTTACTTCATGTCATTCAGTGTTGGATAGACACATGAAGACACACACTTTCTTTCAGCTTTCTTTTGCTTAAAGACGTGAAAAACTTGATTTTTCTTTTTTTCCCCTAAAGATTTCTGCTTACTGTTCATTTCTTATTTCTGAAATATAATCTGCTGCCTTCTTCAATTTTTTAATGCCTTGCCAGGGGACTGAGAAACTTGTCTGTGGAGTTTTCTCAAGACTTGAGTGTCTAGCAGGTGCTCAAATTAATTAAGAGTTAAAAAAGAGACAAGAGAAAGAGTTTTAAGTAAACTGGCTAGAGATCTTTCCTCTTTCTCACTTTGCACTTTGCACTATTTTTGTTCTTCTGATGATAAAAAACTTGTGGTTTTCGGTTATCCATAGGGAAAAGAGAGTAGACTGTATCTGTATTTCTGGTGGGAAAGGAGACTGGCATACAAATAATTTAAAACAAAAGACCAAAATAAATATTTCAGGCTAACTTTTTCTAAAGAAAGAAACAAAAAAGAGATCACGTGACTGAGATGCAGTGTCCATTTAAACTCTGTTAAAATTTGAAATATTCAAAATAAACGGCACTTGCAAAGGTTTTCCTTGTGATGTACACCCATAGCAGTATTTATCAGCAAAGCCAGCCTCCAGGTTAAAGAAGGACCTTTTATCCAAGTCCTCCTGAGGGTAGAAATGGAGGAATGGGGTCAAGTGCACAGAGCCCATTGCAGCCCATAGTGGCCGTGTGACCTGTGGTCCTGACATGCAGTGAATGGAGATCAGAGACATTAGAAACTGCAGGCAAGAATCACCCCTTCATCTAGCAGCTTGCCTAGATGTGTTCTGACAAGAAACAGACACACTTACCAATAAATGGGATTGTTGCCTGACTGCAAAACCTCACTGCTTCTTCCAAGATTCACTTCTGGCTGACTCAGTCCAAGATCAAGTGACTCTCCTCTGTGCTAAATCTTGTGTGGAAGGGCCATGTACCATTCACAGAATCATAAAATTGTTTATTTTGGAAAATTCTTTTAAGATCATAAAGTTCAACTGTTAACCCAGCACTGACTAGCCCACTGCAATATAAGCCAACACAAGAACTGCAAAAGTTATTCTTAAAATGTCTGAAAATTCAGATTTCAGTCCTTCTGGTATCATTTATTTCTTCTTCCAAAATAAGTAATGCTGCTGAAAGGGTTACTTACAGACAGCTCAAATAGTGGTTTAGACAATCTACGCTATGGCTGACTACACATACAGGGCCTCCAGCAGGAATAAAAAAGTGCCTTTCAGGAAAATTACAAGGAGAAAAACTATGAGAATCATTTTTTTCTTTGACTAATGAAGTAAGCACTCTGACAGGAGAGTTGTGTGCTATATTTATTCCGGCAGTGCTGAGTTATCTTCTTTAATACATGAGGTAGAGGGGAAGGCAGATAGCAGATAATGCTGCAAATGGTAATAGGACGTGGAGTCAAATGACAGCTGAGCTTGTGCGTGTTCCTCCTGGATCAGCTCAGATCCTGTTGGGGGCCTGCCTGTCAGGGACATGGAAAGTCATCAGCCCCCCTCAAAATATAGTTGAAAAGTGAAACACAATCACAGCCAGCTTAAGCCTTTCAGAAAGATATGAATTCATGTGTCTCCACTGCATTGCAAATCACCGTGTGTGCCGAAGAAGTTTAAGGGCTCTCAGCTCCATGGGATACATGTTGGGTTTTATTCACCTGGTGATTTGAGGTCTGGGACACAAAGGCAGTGGAGAACAGGGGCACAGAGCCATCAACAGGAGCCCTGTCTGCCACTCTAATCATAGAATCATAGAATCACAGAATCGGAGAATCATAGAATCAGAGAATCATAGAATCAGAGAATCATAGAATCATAGAATGGTTTGGGTTGGAAGGGGCCTTACAGATCCTAGTTTCAACCTCCCTACCAGGCATGGGGATACCACAAGACTTAACCCTTCAAGGCTTTCTTGGCCACACTGAGGCACCCTGGCTGCCCTCCAGGGCATCCTGAAGCTGTACTCCTGCAACACAGATGAAATGGGTTCCCCTGCCTCTCTATGGCTGCAGCTGAAATCAGAAATAGGACTGTATAAGATGTAGCTGAATTACTAACATTAAAAAATGTGTCTGAGAGGGGAAAAATGTAGAAGGCAAGTGCTGTTCAGATCACAGTGCATCAGGTCTGTATTGATGATGGCCCTCGAGGGAAGAATAAGGGAAGCAGGTGAGGGAAGGCTCGGTATCTTCTTTCTATTGGACTGAGCTGTGTGCTGTAGCCAAGTGTTAGCCAGGGGTCTGATGTGCTGGCTGCCTCAGCTCCACAACTGGTCAGTGTCTGGGGTCATCGTGTCTGTGTCTATGGACACCACGTGCTATCAGCAGCCAAAACAGCAGTACGCTGGGGGAAGGGCAGAAGGGAATCACATGATCTTTAGCAGTATAGCAGTCTAAACTGTTATACAATAGTCAGTGTAAATTTGGCTGTGTCAGAAGGCCGAAGGTTTTTTTCCACAGGTAATTCCTTGAAAAGCAAAATCACCCAAGCTCCAAAATTACGTCATGGCAAAAAACAGAAATTGGTCTATTTTTTGAGAACAATGCTGCACCAGCAAGTGGGTGGTCCAGGAAGGTAGCTTAATGCTTCCTTTTATCAGCAATTTTATTTTCAGCTGGAGTCCAGCCATAGGCAAATAGAAAATGGCTTCTCTTCAGGTACAGTGTGTGTCAACAGGCTTTTGAATTCCTCCATACCTCCCTCCTCCCCAGAACTCAACTGGGCTGCTGACCTCAACAACTGCTCCACAGAGACAGCAAATGAACCATCCTCCACCATCCTGCCATTTTTCCAGGTACTCCCTTCATCTGTCATGTGTTGTCTCATTACTGGAAGCTGCAAATGTCCTTGCTGTTTTCAAGGTCAGCTTTTACTCCACAGTGCTATCTCTGAGAGTTGTATGTTTTATGAATAGCATCCTCTTTTTCAAACAAAAGACTCATATCAGGAGGGTACATGATCCTACAGAGAAGGTGGATTTATTCATCAGTGAGGAGATACACGTTAAACCTCCTCACAATACTTATAGCCAGGAAGATAGATTATTTTGGCTGTAGGAGAGGAACAGCTCCACTGAAAGAAAATGAAGCCCCAGATAATTTGTTCTAGGCTACTGAGAAAGCCAAGGAAGCAATTCTCAGTTTGTTAGAAGACAAATTCCTCCCACTCATTTACAATATAATTCCTCTGTTATACATGCTTTCAAAAGGTTTTGTTCTAAGAAATCCCATGAAAAAAGTCACAAGAACAGATTTTGTATGATGTTTCTAATGACTTAATTTTCTGACAGCATCATCATTTTTTTCTGAGAGCACTTTTTGCTGTTTCCTTCAGATTTCTAGTCCCGGCCTATGGCTAAAACACATTGGATCCATCCAAGGTACACAGCTCTTGTCTTCCGTCTGATTTATGAGGTGTCCCCGAGCAATTCTAGCAGAAGGACCAGATGAAACTCTGCCTTCCAACTGGCTATATGCAGAGCTGACTGACGTTTTCTGATAAACACCTCTTCCAGATCTGTCTGAACAGATTTGCCCATCCTTGCTGTGAGTGAAAACAGACAACCCCCCGCAAGGTTTCTGACTTGTTGTGTATGTGGAGAACACAGCTCTCCATGTGACGCTTGGAAATGGAAATTGCTGAAATGATCACAGAGTGTTGTGTCACTGGAAGCCTCACAGCATAATCTAGATCCCTCTTCTAAACGAAAGCTCCACTCTTGCAATTACTCAGAGAGCATATCCGCACAATTGTACAGAGAGAGAGAGAGAGAGGATAAAAAATGAACTTTAAAAGAAACCTAAGCTATAAATTATGGAGATCCATATTTGCATTTGAGAAGTAAAGTGGCATGCATGTGATAAAACCTGTCTTCCATCATCTTTCCAAAGAAACTGGATTGCATGTGACGGCACCCCCTGCTGCACTGTGCCATGAGTGATACAGGAGCACTGCCGTGATGCTCCTGATCTCTGAAGCTCCCAGCCCTTCTGCAATTTTCTTTGTAGATTTCTAGCTCTATAAAATGATCTCCATATGGAGCTGCATAAACCTATTCTCAGGCTGAAGTGACAATCAGAAAGAGAAAATGGCAGGGAAGCTGACTCTAAAGGGTGCTAAATACTCCATTTTCTCACAGGGCCTTCTTTAAAGATAAATTAAAGAGAGTAGCTCCGCTCACTTTAAAGACACATTCAAATCTAACAGCATTAAGATAATGGAGACTGAGACCCATATGCCTCAATGAGCATTGAAGTACTCAGTACCCTCCAGACAGCCCTTAGCCATTTGGATAGTCAATCCCATAGAGCAAATACCCTGCTGGATCACCCTGAAGGATAGGGGAATTTTTTCCTGATACCTTGCAGATGACTTGGTTGTCTCTGCACTCATGCAGGAATGTTTATTCTGAGGAGGGTAAGAAAGAAGCTTTACACTCACAGAGTAGAAATGCCTTTCAGAAATATATAAAACATGAAAACAAGGCATATCCCTTCAAATCTGTGTTAAAGATTTGCTTATTCAAACTGGATTTTCCCAGAGTTAAGAACTCAGTCCTTTTTTAATGAGTGTTTTAACATGATCGATTGACTGCTCCATGCATCTGACAGATAACTGAATTCATAAGGTACTGTTCTTATGCCCATATTTTAAGCTAAAGAGTGATGAATAACAAATAGCAAAGTCCTTGTCTGTGGATGAATAGGCAGCTTCACATTAAATCTGTATTAAACCAGCTATTCCACTAATGCTGCACAAATAGAACCATATTTTCTTCTCGTTTGCAGACAGAAAGTTGCAAAACATCATCAGGCCTGGTAGCTGTCAGGCATTTAAGTTATAAACTCTATTTTAAGTTTATCAATGCAGTAAAAATATCCAAATGTTGGAAATTAACCATTTTTGGCTGATCTATCAGCCTTAGTTCAGGAAAAAGTATGCTAATGCATGTTTAGCTTCAGGCCTGCTGACCTCTGGGCCATACTCATCTGTGCAATGCTAAACTTGCCAATATTCCCTTTTCATTTCTCTGAATTAATTCAGGTTTAGGAGCAATTATATCAATAAGGTTACAGCATTTCAACAGGAAAACCTGGGAGAGGAGAGGCAGTTTAGACACCAGCTGCTACTGAGAAAGCTTTTCTTCTGGATAAGGTTTCTACATAACCTCTGATAAAATAAGAGCTTGTGTTTTGTATGATCTAACATCCTTACATTTTCTTATAGTAACACAATAATAATTAAATTACTTTGGTTTTACTCTTTTCCTAAAACAAAGTGCTCTGAGATGTTGTTTCAAATACCACTGTATTGCCCTTTTCAAGCAGCCTTTCCTGTGTTGATAACAATCTTGGGGTTTGCTTTCTAGCACAACTGCTGTTGAACCACATACAGTGACAACTTGTTATCCCTGGCTCAAGAGACATTGTCTTCCCTTTTTTGTATTCTAATCCACCACTGAATCACTGCTGAACTCCTGAAAAATGTAAGTAAGCAAGCATTTCCTATATGTTCTACAATTTTTCAATCACTGCATGGAATAAAAAAAGCAAGAAAAAAGTGAGTTAGGGATAAAAATTATATGTTATACAATATTATATCTAGAAATCGTATGTTTTTGTTTTATACTGAATGTTCTCTGGAACTGTCAGAACAACACCGAAAAGCAGTAGAGGGAACCAAATGCTGGCACAAAATGCTTTACACCCCTTCCTTCTTCCACATGGCTTTTCTACTCCCACTTCACCAAGACCACTCTCAGCAGCTGCCATTTTCCACTGACGGGAGTTGCATGACCCAAATTATTTGTGGTGTTGAGCAAGTGTGTCAAGTAGACAAACCTCATCTAGATCTTGGGCATAGAATAGAGGTGAACTCTGATTGTCTCTGTCTCTTAAATGATTCTTTGATCGGTACATCTCAATCTCTCAAGGACGCCTTTCAGATCACAAAAGTGTACAGAGATTTTATTTACTTTTCATGTGTGAAGTCAGTGAGACCAAGTTCAGGTATCAAGCGACTTTTAAGAATGACCTGCTGCTCTTTCTACTGCCACTAGGATGCTGCCCTGCAGGCATCACTTGCTGAAGATTCGGAAAAAAATTCCCTTCTTTTGGCTAACCATAGTTGAATATGTGTCTTCAGCTTCCATATATTCTCTTGTGAGCATTTGGATTGATTTCCCTGTATCCTTGCAGTTCTGCAAAAAGCAAGGAAAGGCAGAGGCTTGGGGAATACAGAGCACTGAAGAAGCGTGGTTGCTGCAGAGGGTTTTTTTTTTTCAGGTACACTTGAGCATATGTCCTGTTATGGATATTAACAAAGAAAGATGAGAGAAGGGACTATTCATGGTTTCTGCTGAACATTAATTATTGTATTGCCCTTCTGAACTTGGCACATGATCCAGCACCTAGTTCCAGTTCCTAACATTCTATAAAGATTAATGACTTGCACCATGTCACTGCTTTGCAGGTTTCTGCTGTGGCATATTTTTGATACCATAAGAAAATGACCTCTGAATTCTGCTTCAGTCAGCCTTGCTGTCTCACTCGAGAGCTACACCAGCTATGCTCTTACATGCTTTTCAATCCATACTGATATTCTTTCAGATGAGATAACCTGACCTTTAGGAAACCCATCTACAGCTGAATGTGCAAGAAGTGACAGCCAGAAATGGTATGTTCTTATCAGGGTAATAAAGCCAAGCTCCAAAAAAGATCTAATGTATGCAGATTCCTTTTCTTTCAGGGGTGACTGTAATTTCAAGGAAAAGCAAGGAGGTGATTGATTTGTTTATGGTGAGTCAGGAGAGCACGCTGGAGGTGAATTTCAAGTCTGCTCTCTGTTACAGATGTGGAATGATGCACAGGTTAAAGGGTCAGTTACTCTCCCAGTGCCTCAGATGTCAACCTGGCTACCTGTTGGGGTCCAGAAAGACAATTCAGGGTGAAAGGTTGTAAAGAACATTCCGAGAAACATTGTAAAAGATAGTGCGTAAGGTGTGGGAGGATTGAGCCGTTAAAATGGTAATTCTCCTTTGGAAAATTTTCAACAGCATTGATTAAAATGACCATCCAAGATTTCTAAAAGACCTGTACAAAGGTATAAAAATTATGAGAGTTTCTTTATAGGGGTAAGTACTCAGAGATTTTACAATGATTGCTTGAAGGAAGCCTACACGTTATACGTCTGCATTTGTTGATAATGTCTTCCATTTGAAGAACTTCCTCTACTGGCACAGATTTTCCTGATCTACAATGCAATTTTCGGGACCTGTCAGAAGTATTCACTCACCCATCAGCTTTGGTCATGGCTTTTGGTCTGTGAATGTCCATGGTATGCAGAGATGGGTATATTGATAGCTGCCTTGGACACTGAATAACTGATATATATCCATCAGCCAAAACTGCCTCAAGTCAGTTTAAGAGTAGGTTTTTTTCTTTTTGATTCCAGAAACCATTCTGGGAATTGGCTAATTCATTGAAGAGATTGGTCTCTGTTTCACTAAAGGAAAAAATCAAACAAACAAGACTCAGGACTTAGGCTCCCTCCAGAGGACAAATTCAGACATTTCTTTTAATCCCTGATAACACATAAACCTGTCATAGGGGATTCCTACAAAGCATGGACCCTTCGTGACTGGTCATAGACAAACTGCTTAGCAGTTGCTGACATGTTGAAAATGAGGGGAATGAGAAGAATTTTCCAAATATCTATGCTACATATCATGATGGCAATGGCACAGTGGCACCCATTTTTCAAAGCCATCCTTATGTGATTTGTCAGTTGTAGCATGTGAATTCCACCCAAACAACCCTTCCAGGCAGACAAAGAATGGAACCAAAGAAGGCAAGTGATACAAGTATGGAAACTGTAGGGGTGGATTTGTGGCTCTCAGTGACCTTGCAATGGACTCCTACAGGCATCTTGCTTGTTTGTGTTTGTGCCGATAGTGCAGCCAGCTGAATGCTGCTCAGACATACCAAGATAATGGGAATAAGTGAATTATTAATTCCGAAGGGACGTCTGTTTGAAAAATTCTGGAATGATGACTTATTTGTAATACCAAGGAAAGTACAGATCTTTTATCTAACTGTCATCTCAGAATGACAGTGAACTAAACCCTTGGTAATGGGCTCATTTATCCAGCCTGGTTAAATTGCAATTTATCTTTCTAGTTTGCACGACAGCATCACAGAAGGAACAGTTGTTAGGGTTTAGCATGTTGTGTGAATCACTGAATGCGAAGCTGCCAAAGGTCTCTCTATCAGATTCATTGTATATGTTTGGCACAATTCAGTATTCATTATTGCCAGAAACAACAGGATATGCAAATTAATCAGAGTAATTAAAATCAACTTGTGCAAATGAAAGATGACCTTTTTTCTCTTTCCTGATGTTGGTAACCTTTTAGCACACTGCTGACAACCCAATATTAATGTATAGTTTTATTATCACACGGGAAGGTGCATTTACTTTATACTCCCAGAATACAACTATCGTAATAATGGATTTTCCCTGATTATTTGCTATGAAGTATATTGTGTACTATCTGGGCCTGATGTTCTGCCACAGATCACATACCTATAAATATCTTAGCAAGGAATCATGTTTATACCCAAGGTGGGGGCTTGGTTAGGGAAGACTTCCTGTCACTGTTGTAATACATTTCTCAAACCTGTAGTGTCTCAAGCCTGTAGTGTCTCAAGCCTGTAGCAGGAGAGAGAATGATCTAAAGGTAAATTCAGCATCTCAAGTTTATTTTGATTACATTTATACCATATAATAACTCTGTATTTTCTGACCATGAGGCCTCAAATCAGTCGAAAAATATATCCAGATTCTATAGGACAAAATGAAGTCCTTCTGATTTGGGGTTTGTAACACAGGGCATGTTTTGGCCCACAGCTGTTTTATGTAAGCTTTTAAACAGACTGTCCTCAGACCTTCCATCGGTGTGTGAGGGGACTGAAAAAAAAATCTGTTTCACAGTGCCTGTTTCTACATCTCCTAATGTGTTTCATACTCCTCCTTGCCATTTTGCCACTAGCCATGAAAAGCAGCCACAACTCACTGTTGCAACTAGTAAACAAGTTCTGGTTTTCCAATATTTTTTGTACATAGTCCTCTATATACGTGTGTGTGTGTAATTTATAATAATAACATTTCCTAAACTATACTCAGTTTATAAGCATTGCCGTTAAGATGTGGTAGATGCCCATTAAAGCATGTGGATGCTACTACATTCTCAACAAAGCTACATGATTTCTGACCATGGGGAAGTTTCTTGTGCTGGCAACAGAACATAAGCAACGTCTTGCTCCGTAAATCTTGATTGAGGAGGTTTTTTCCAAGACTATTTCAAGTCCTGTTTTGAAATTTTAATCACAAGTGTGATGATTAAAATCAGATTTTATTAAAAAAAAAAAAGAAAGAACCAGTCTGCCACTTTGGAATGGTTGTGTAATACATAATTTCATATATAGAATGACATTTTTTCATGAGATCCGTCAGAGAAGGCTCATTCATTCAGGAAACAGTCTTTGACCAAATACATACACACAAACAGAGAGAGAGAGAAAGAGAGAGAGAGAGAGAGAGAGAGAGAGAGAAAGAATTTGCTTTCTCTGTGCCTAATCTTATAAAAAGAATTTTTACTGGAAATATATGCTATGTCAAATTTCAGCACATGAGAATTTGCATTATTTGTGGAATATCCACTCTGGAATATATTTATTTCTCTGGAATCTGTCCATATTGCAGCTGACAAGGTGAAGAACATGTTCAAGCACAACTTGAATCACACATATCTTAAGCCGATGATTTACATGTAAAATATTTTGAGAGATGAGGGATAAACTGAGATCTGTGAAGTTCCTCTGGATTATGAAATATTTCATCGGGTAACTACTTTTCTTGACAAAGTAGTATTTTAGTCATCACAGCCTACTTTTTTTTCCCACACACTGTGCCATTAACACATATTTTCCTTTCACTCAGTACCTTAAATGCAGACCAGCAAGAACAACTGATATATTGTGCTTTCTGTCCACTAAATGTACAAACGCATTTTCCAGCATACCTGTATGCACAGGAGTGTAGAGCATAAAGACCTCTCTACGTAAGATCAACTGGAGAGGTAAAAAGGGAATAAATCCCACTTGCAGCCTGCTGTACATGCAGTCTGTTGGTTTAAATGAGCTGCAGCATCTCCCAGCAGCAGAAGCAAAGTGAGCCTGCCCCCCATCAAGGACTCAGCATCTGGGCGAACAGGCAGAGCCAGTGTCAGGCGTGCTGGGAAGCTGGTTTGTCCCCTCACAGATGACAAGGGCCATCTGCAGGGCTCCCCAGGGCAGAGCCATACCGCGAGAATGTTGGGATCTTGACAAGGTCCATTCTTTCTTCCACTCCAAAACACGGTGGTAGCACAGAGCAAGTTTGCAGCCTTCAGTACACAAAACCCTCTAAGTATATATTTAAATAAACTGAGCGCAGGCATTTGTACATATGCCAGGCCTGCTGTCTGGCTTTTCCAGCCTGAGTGGCAGGGAGAGCATCTGTGCATAGCTGTAGCAGAGATATCATGCCCTGCGGGCCCAAATGCTTAGCCCTGCTGAGCTCTTACGCTGCTTCTTTGCAAAATAATTCTTCAGTTCCTCTGGTCTCTACAGAATCAACACATCCAACTTCCCTCCCCATTTCACTTTGCCAGGTTTCCCTTTCATTTGCCGAAAGAAGCCAGATGTATCCAGTCTCTAGAATCAAGAAAGTGAGCGTTTAGAAACCTGTGCCCTACAAGAGCTGGTTGTTTGTGCCTTCCCTTGGTCTTGTGCCATGACAGTGGTGTTTTCTCCAGGTGCCTTCCCTCTCTCAAATAGCTTCTCTCATTCCTTGACTCTCCATCTGCTCCAGCAAACTGCAAGATTCACAAGACTTTCCCCAAAACTCCCTTTTTGGGGTCAGTGGTCCACTCTCAGGCCTCCCACCATCCCACAAACATCCACAGATGTTTGATGATGCCTGTTTAATTCAGGGACATAGACACAGTCCCTTGTTTGGAAATACCATAAACAAGTGCTTTCCAGGACTGGTGGTGGTCTACCAGAGAGCTTCCTACAATAATGGCTTTTGCCACAATATAATCAACCCATCTTGAACTTGAAATGCTTCACACAATGGTGTGGGATACAGTGCTATCAGTAAGTATTAAAATATTTAACTTGACTGGGTAAGATGTAATATGGGAAAATGAAATACTGAATTGAAAATGAACTGCAGCCACAGCAGAGAAAAGATACTATTTAATTCTAACTGTGGCTTCAAAAAGAGAAGACTTTAGGCACCACCATACTAACGAGACAATTTCACTATCTCTGAAAAGGAATAATTTGGAGCCTTCTTAAATCAGCTCTTGTGCATGTAAATAGCATTAGCCCTTTGTTTTTCACCTTGCATTTTGCATAGCTCAGTCTTGGATCCCTTTTCTATTGAGTTTTAGATTGTCAGCCTGGTTTAATTTCTTTTCATTGGCTCGTGAACATCACCAATAAAATGCTCGGAAAGCTGTCTGTATTGTGTGTCAGGGAATAGCTATGTTCTTTTATTCCTGTTGTGAGACACTCACCTGTCTTTTCACCAGATTACCTAGAATGTCTTGTAGCACATAAAGGAGATCTAAAAAACAAGAAATGAAAAATACTGAAAAGGCCAGTCCAAAGGGCTAGGAGAGCAAATGGTGTTTAATCAGAACAGGAAGGGCTGTGAAGACAGGTAACTGCAAAAAAGAGAATAGGATGGAGAATTGTTTCAATTCCCAGAAATTGTAAGCTCAGGCACGTCCTGAAATGATGAATCTTTTTTCTTCATATTGAGTGCACACATGGATCTGACTGGACCAAAGAGTGTCCACTTGAGTTATGCAACTCGTCCAGTCAAATTCCACTGGAATACTGCCCAAATCATCAAGATGTGCCAATATGAGCCTTCTGTTAAAAAAAAAAATACACAAAGACAAAAATAGCAATCGAAGTCTGCCCCAGCATTTACCTACTAGTGCAGGCTCTTTCCATGTAGCTTGGCCTTGATCAGAATTATAGATATGTGACACAGCTAAAAAATAATTGATTCATGATTTTATGTTAAATTAAGGCAAATCAGACTCTGAGGGTGTTAGGGAGACACTAATTATATGTGCCAGAGGGAAAGCAAATAATACTTAGAAAGCATTCTAGACAATGCTTACTTGAGGCTTCTGCTGTGAGCCCTTGTTCTTACAGAATGCCTTAAATTATTTGCATAAAGCTCCACCAGCTTCTGGAGAATTTTATTTTAAACCAAAATTAATTTAATTTTAAAATTGAAGAAATTTATTCAAAACTAGATTGCTAGATTAATATTACTTTATTTAGTGTTACTAATATTAACTCTTATTAATGAAGCACATGGCATCTGCTAGGGCCAGCAATTAATTTCTTACTTATACATCTCTCTCCTGCAGCTCCTGCCAAAACCCCACGTCAGTCTGCCACCACAGGCTGCCATTCAGCTGATAGTAGTGCCTCCACAATCTGTTCATTCTTCATTTACTGCATGGGGTTGGCTGTGACCACAGCGAAATCAAGATCATTTAAGCTCATTTCAGGACTTCAGGACCATGCACAGTGCAGAAGTCATTAAGGCAGACTGGGCCTTCGAGAGCAGCTCTGTGCCTGAAGGGGCCATGAATCCATCCTGAGCCTACAGAATGAAGTTTGGGGCTGACATGGATCAGTGGGCACAGGGCAGAGCCTGCAAGCATCCCTGATCCAGGGGAGGTTAATGCCAACAGGAGCTGTGAGACATTGCAGTACCAGGAGTGAGCGTGGGCAGGTTGTCTCTTGAGGTCACTGGGCAAGATTTAGGGCAGTGACTGGCAGCATCTTCTGGATAAGCACCAAGATTCCTGGCCCAGAGATAAGGTAATTTGTCCTTAGGAGAAAAGAGACATAGGTAACAGCATAAACCTCAATGTTATTCCAAGACATCTCGCTCCAGTATGCGTGGGAATTTTGCCACTGACTTGAACAGCAGCTGAGAGACTCACCAGAGGAAACTAAAACTTTTCACTGGCCATTGAGAAACTCTGATGAAACACAAACAATTCTGGGTGTCAGAATTCTTAATCCGCAAATTTCGCATTGATATCTTTATAAATCAATAAAGTAAAAAGTCCTTAGTAACCCTCCCCTTTTAATTATCAGACAGTGACATATTAAGTCTATTGACTCGATGTAGTGGGTTGCATAATGGAAATGCCCTTGGAAACGTCTGCTTTTGTACCCTTCATGTTTATCCATCATAATTCCATAGATTTGTACATCGTCAATGTGCTATTTTGGGCTAATATATTGCAAGGACATAGGGGTGGTGGCAGTTTATCAATGACTTTTTGTCCTCTTTTTTCATTAGTGCTATTTAAGAAGGCAAGCTATTTCTGTCAGGAGCTTCCTATAAACATAATGGATTTTACAGTATAACCATAATAGTGCTGGACTACGCCTGTCTCTTCCTTGTATTAATTATGGCCATATTTGCATTCAGGATGCAACCTTATCTGAATCCAATGCAAATTTCTGTCTTTGAAGGAGAAAGGCACTAGCACAGCAATTGTTCAAGCTGTCCCTGGAGGTAATATGACACTACTGCATGTGCTACCTAAGGGCAGTACCAGAGCAATAACTTTCTTGATCCACACAAATATATCTTAAGCAATGCTTCTCTGGAAATGAAAATTATGCATTGTAATGCAGATTTAGAGGTTAGTCTAGCTTTTTTTTTTCATTTTTTTTCCCTTTTACATTACCTCACTAGCATTCAGTCAGTATTATATAAGACCATAGTCAGGTTCACCTTAACATACTTTCTTTCTCCAGTCAGTCAAAGTAGGCAGCAATCCATTTTTCATACGGATTACTTTTATTAAGAGAGATATAATGGTTCCTCTTTGACTGCGATCTACCCAAAACAACCTGGTATTTTTCATCTACCAACTTCACAAGTGACAGATCAATAACCTTTTCCGTTTTTTGCCTGGGTGCCTAAGTCAGCAACATTAATCTTCAAAGGCTTCAGCTCTGAGAGCAACAGGGAAGGCACTTAAGTACATTCTTAAAGCCCACATCTTCAGTGAAATTAGAAGTATGGCTTATGTCCCTTTCAATAAAGCAAGCATTAATTCCATCTTCAAGGCCAGACTGCCATGCATGCTTATGTATAGTCTCAACTAACAGACTATTTCTGCTGTTTAAATACATGCACAAGAGCCCTGTTAAATCTTGACCTTTAAGTGATACCAGAAGAGCAGAGTGATGCCTGGAAATGTCTGTCACTGGTGGTAACTGCTGAAATAAGCAAATCAGATTTCACTGACTTTAAAGGTACATAACTTCAATAATTTTTTTCTGTTTTGCAAGAGAGAGGTGCGTAGGCTATGCAAAACTTCAAAACATTTAGTCCTTCTACAATCTTTGCCCTTGCAAATTAAAAACTGAAAGAAAATTGGAAAAAAAAACCCTCCAAAACATAGACAGTTGCCTTATCCAGAGATTTATTCTTTTCTTCACTGTAGTATTGTTTGGACAGGGACATTTTTAAAGGGTTTAATCACTTTTCCTCTTGAAACTGAACAGCAGGTGGAAGTTCTCAGGTAAGACAACAACTTAAAACTGTGGATGATAGGTAGACACAAAGATTCTTATAAAATAAAGCTGCCATATCTCCTGGTGCCATCAGACCCAATGTGTAAAATGAAAAAAGTGCCAATTTGTCTTTATTTTCCAGGTGGACCCATTCAAAGAGTATTGGAAAAGCATCTTGTATATCAAGAACTAGATAAAATCCTTATAATACGAGGTCTCCATGAAGCACACCAGAAGCTGCAGTGAGAGCCAAGAGCAGTGATATACCAAGTGTCAGGGCCCTGAGGGTACTAACAGGGCACGAGTACCTGCTCCCAGCACCACCTCCACCTTTCAAGGGCTCAGGAGTCCCATTTCAACCCAGTCTGGGCCCACCCATCTCTGATCCAGTGATGCTGCCACAGGTGCCAGTCCGTCAGAGAGTGGACAGCCTTCACTGTCCCCTGACAGTAAGCAGGTAGAGCTGGCAAGAATTAGATGCCGCAGATGTGTGTGTAACTGATGTGTGCTGAACACCTGTCCATCCCAGCAGTTCCCCTGAAATGGCACCTCTCTTTTGCCATTCTCATTATGAAGTGTCAGAAAATGCTCAGTTGATGAGGACCTCATGGTGCTCTGCTGTATCTTTGTAAGCTGCATGCTGCAGGAATTACACCTGAGGGACAGACCCTGAGGACAACAATTTAATACCTTCACAGTATCACTGGAGTTTCCCAGCTGCTTTCAAACCATGCTTTCATTAAGTATCTATTAATAAGCTCATCACTTAATGAAAGAAAACAACCAAACATGGAAAAACATTTTCAGAAAACTACATATATATATATATCTGTACTGATCCATAATGGTTTTGAAACATTTTTAAGAAAGAGGTCTCATTTTCTCAAAAATATTTACACAGAAAAGGGCACACACACAGAGAAATGTACAAGCATAGGCAAGGGCTCTCAGATTTTATTTTCCAAATAACAAACCAGGCTGCTTGGGGCTTTCCAAATTCAGTTAGATGCCCTTTGCATTACAGAGCTTGCCCAACCCATCTGTCACACAGCCATCCTCAAAGTGCATGTATTAAAATTTAAGCTCGGTTGTTTACAAAATAGTTCCAAGGCTGTCCCTTTGTGGAAGTACTGGTTTGCAGAACATCTGTTGCTTTCGATAGTCAATACAAAGACATTTGTTTCATCTGAAAGCAACGGCATTTCCCTGTGCTATAACCATGCTCCCATGAATCAAAGGAAATATGTTAAGGCCATTCAGCCATTATTAATCTTTTATCTGGGGACTCTGCCTTTCTCTGATCACATATTTATGAGCATTAATTTTGGCTTGGCTTGTAACAGCGTGTTCTCTGTGATGATTTTCACAAAATAGGAAGACAGAATCTGAATGGGTAGAATGGCTCAGTGCAGACTTATCAGTGGTTTTGGCTTCATTTCTGTACATCCTAGTTGATTCATTGTGTTGAAAAAGCAAGTAACTATCAACTGTGTCAGATTCCCTTTGGCTATCACCCTCATCTCTGAAAAGGAGCTCCAGCAAGCAGCACCAGCCTGGCCCGTAGTGGTTTCTTCTTATTTTTCTTAAGACTCACCCTTTTTGTTTCTTTCAAGTTTTGTTGGTGTTGGTCAGAATTCAATATAAATCTAGACAATGCTTATATTAAGTATTATTGAAGTTACATCAGTGTAGAGGTAAGGCAACCTAAGAGGCAGAAGTGAAAAACATGATTAAAAAGCATCGTTACCAAAATGTTTTATTTGCAAATTAATTTTTCTTATACATATCACATCTCTGCAAAGCTGCAGGATTAATGAAGATATCTGAAATTAAAAATAAGGGCTTGATTTTTCTCTCAGATGAATTTGTAGAGAAAGTATTGTGTTGGTTCATTCTGACTTTGTGGACTGTCTTGAAACAGGTCACCAGCATTGAAAAAGCAGTATGAGTTCAAGTAAATGCTATCTTGAAATGGTGTCTTCAGTAAACTTCTCATTGTAAAAGCTACTGCAGCTTCTAAATTCAAAGCATCAGGACCAAAAAGATGGAAGGATGTGCAACAATGGCAGAACAACAGAAACATTTCTAGTTCATGGGATTCTCTCAAACTCTGTGAATGATGTAAAGATCATCAGAGAAACTCCTAATCATCAATTTAATGACAGTTTCAAATCTTAGGTTTAGGAATTAGCCGGGGTGAATGAGTAAACAGATTATATGGCAGGAAATTCCCTCTAGCTCTGGGGATGCATTAGTACACTGTGCTGTTTACCCAGTGCAGGGAATGTGTTACATTCAGAGAATAATGAAACAATAAAAGAATCAATTTACAAGAAGCATCTGAGAATCTGGAGAATTCCTCCTGATAGACTGCAATAGCTGAGACTGGATATCCTATTTCTTTGGAGGCATGGCCACAACATCTTAAGAGACAGCTGATAGTGTGAACTAGCTTGTTTATTTTGGTCACAAAAGACAAGTCATTGGAACAATGATTATGGTAGAGTTGCCTGCAATTAGATGGGAAAAACATGTTTGGAGGGGAGGGATCCTGACCTTATCTAACTCCAATGTTAAAATTCAAAAATTGAAATAAAAATTGTTCCTTTTAAGAGGAGCTTTGAGAAATTCATTTAAAAAAATAGATCTGGGCAGCACTGAGCATTAAATGAAACTAACACCTTTCTTGTTTGATTGTCCTCCTTAAGAATGACATGAGAGATACTTAAACTGGGATGTGTACAGCCCATTCTGGGTCAAATACACAAAGCCAAGCTGCTTTGAAACATTTTCTTGAAACACAAAAAACAATGTATAAATTACGAAATTAATATTTATCTCTGCTGAAAATAATTTAGGATCATTTCAAAATCAGATGTTTATTCAAAAAGCACTTACAGATGGACAGAACATCTGCATGTGCGTTCTCACAGACAGGTTTGGCTCTTTCTTATTCCTCCCCTCTTCCTTACTCCACAGAAAGCATAGCTGGCTGTTCTTCCACTAAAAAGGAGTTTTTGCGGTGAACATTGCACGAGAACACCACGCTGTTGTGCTGAAACATGGCCCTGCATTAGGCATTTTAGATATGCTAATAGGTTGTGCCTTGGTATCTTTTAGCTTTTCACAGACCTAGACCATTAACGAACAAAAATGGTGTTAAGGCAGCGGTCACACAATTAGAATGATTGAATAAGGCCCTTTGAAGGCTACAGCCCCAGTGCTTTCATTAGATTGAAGGATTCTTTCTGCCACAGTATTTTCTGCTCATTTGCCTTACAATGGAAATCCTGGTAATCATCATTCATTCCAGCCATCCCAGCCATTTCACCTGATGCATAGAAATCATTCTGCTTCTTCTCTCATGCACACATCAGACTGCAGAGGCTTTGAGAGGAATGCTGAGTGATTCCACCAGTAAAGGAGGAGAAACAACATGTCTGGAAGGAAATCTAAATTGCTGCTTGATTGGAACAAATGCTCAAAATGTATCATTTCCACCAGCCAATAATTTGAAAGGTTCTCTTTCAATCTGTGATTTTTAACATTTGTGTAAAAAATTCCACCATTTGAAAATTAATGAGGTAATTTTTCACTTAAGAATGTAAAAGCAACAAGACTGCCATTTCATGCATCTATTTCTTTAAAAATATTTTCCAATCAGAAATACTATCAGAAGCAGCTCATTTTTGTGGCCATATCCTTCTTGCAATACCAGGAAAAAAAAATCAGGAAAAATGGATTTGCAGCACTTTTTTCTAATTTGTTTGAAAAAAAAACCCTATTTGGATTCCTTCATGATGGTACTTCCATTTCTGCAAGCTCTAGATTCAGAAGTAAAAAACAAAAACCCAACAACCCAAAACATTAGTAGGTTACACTTTCCAGGGGAAGAGAGGAATCCAAGGGAGATGGTGTGCACAGCACTTTCCCACTTTGTGTAGCATGTACAGTGACTGGCTAAAACACTGTCTCCATTTTCTCATGAGCACAGATGGCACCACCCGTGGATGTGAGGAGCACTGAGGATGCGACATAATGAATATTGGCACATTCATCCTTCCAGATCAGCAGCCACTCTCTGATTGCCTGTGGAATGATTTAGCTTTAGCACTACTTTTGCAGGGCAGCACCTTGCAGGCATCACACAGGCCAGCACTTATCAGATGCAGTGTAGTGCAGCAGCACTGGCATCTGTGAGCTCCCAAACACAGTCAGGGAAAATTCTGAGGGGCAGATCGTGATTCTGGGCAAGTTCAACGCTATTAATTAATGAAGCTGAGAGCTGCAAAGGTTCAGCGTTTGAGAATTCTGGAAGGAAAATTACCGAAAGTTCTTTCAGTTCTGATTATCCATTCAAAATGTTAAATTTTTTTTCTAACTTAGAAATACAAAAAAACCTCAGTGTCTTTTCCCATCATGCTTTATTTTTCAGCTGAGATCCAGTGGCAGAGGTGCAAACTGAATTAAAGGCTAGGAGGAGGAATGAACTGTCTTCCTGCCATAACCATTTGGATTTGTAGCTACAAAGGCTTTTCCAAGAGAATAAAAGGTAACTTAATTTACGATATCATGATGAAAATGGGGAGAGAAATAAAGTGATAACTATTTCAGTTTTCAGACTTCCCCTGGAAATTTTATTTTGTTGTAAATATATCACCTTCCTACATCTGACTCAGAAACTAGCTCGTTAAGTACTCAGAATGGCTGCAGGGTAGAGAAACCTGTAGGTTATGAAGAAGGAAGCCCTTGTGGATTTCTGTTCTTGCCAGGAATAACAAAGCTAGAAAAACAGATCTCTCAGGCTAGGGTTGTATATGTTGAGAAGTTGAGGTTGAGAAAGTATTCTCTTCTAGGTATAAATACAAGTTCCTTTACTCTTAGAAATCACAAATATGTGTGGATTTCTGAGTAATTATAAGAAAATATTACCAGTAATCTTTAGGAAAGTTATCTAATATTTCACACTGTAGAGCTACTATAGAAGTAGCATCACTGATTCTCTGTCTGGAGGAACTATTCCACATAGAGAGATTTACAGCAATTGAACAAGTTAACCACCTTCGGTACCCTGTAGCAATCTATAAATCCAGAAACTGGTTTGATGTGTGTGTGGTTTGGGTGAGGTTTTTCTTCCTCCCTCAGGATTCATCCTTCACCTTAAAGGTTATTGTCAAATGCTTTGATTTTTTTGCTGTCTGTAGGAGTAGTTGAAGTTCACTTTAGGGTCACTGCTTTAAATACTCCATGCTGGAAAATCTCTCATTTCCTCATGTCCTGGTATTTCTTCTTCAGTTTCCATTGGTGAAGTTCATTCCTATCCTTAATTAACAGAAGTGCCCTTATTGAACTGAGCAACAGGGTTTCCAGACAGCTAATGAATAGTTGGGGTTTCCCCAGAAGATCATTTAAAGTTGAATTCTTCTTGTCAGAATGGAATTGTCTTAAAAGTTTATCCTCATGGAAAAAATTATGTGATGAGTAGAAAAAATAAGCCAATAACCAAGGAAATTATCTGGGTATGTACCAAAGATAAAAATCTACGGTAGTGCAGTTGACCTCATTCAGAAGAAATAAATCTGACCTAAGAGAAGTCAACAGGGAAAACAGCAAGCCACCACTGGCAATGTGCAGAAATGCAGATAGAAGAGAAAGAAGAGAATAGGGAGAATAATTACCAGATGTAACAGAAACCTGATTAATGTCTGCAGCTAATACAGAAACAGAAAAGGAAATTGTGAAGTCACTATGCCTGAAAGTGTTCAAGAAATGACTCAATATGCCACTAAGTGCTGTGATTTAGTTGACACAGTGGTGTTAAGTCAAAGACTGGACTCCCTGATCTTGGAGGTCTTTTCCAACCCTAATGATCCTTAATGAATTAGCAAATCTCAAGAGAAGATGAGCAAAACCGAAAAAGAAGCAACAACGAAAAATTAAAAGAATTCTTTGAATAATACTTTCCCACCACTTCACAACAAAATTATATAGTGTCTAATCCAGTATCAGAAATTTCAGGTAGTGAGGACAGGCCATGAGCAGAAGTATAAGAAGAGAAGCTGGAATACACTGGCAAATTGAACAACAACTCTTTAGGACTGGCTGACACCTGCCTAAAGATTACAGCTGCTGAAGACAGAAGGTATTTAAAAATCCAGCTAATAAAATATGCAGTTTCTGGTTAAAATGAGCATCTCTATTGGAGGTCTGCAGGTTAGCAACTGTTCTAGGTCTGAAAAAGTTACCAGGGGTCTGGGGAATTACAAATCACAGTATTTCACTATCAGTTAATCTTGTCATAATAATAATTAAAAATAGTCATTTTTTAAAGATAATTCTTCTAAAACATGGTAGGAACATGGCAGGAGCAGCAATCTTCGTAGCAACTCTTCATCCCTCTTCAAGAAGGGCAAGCAGGAGGATCCAGGTAACTAACTAAAGGCTGTCCAGCCTCACCTCAGTCCCTGGGAAGGTGATGGAGCTGTCATCAGGGGTGTAAAGTCCAGCTGGCAATAATATCCAGCATTATCCCTCAGGGCACTGGAGCTGTTGTTTATCTGCTTTGGTTCCTGTAGCAACACAATTTAAAATGTTTCTCTGTCTGAGAATACAGGATGATAATTGTTCTGAACAGTGAAAATTATTATGGCTTGTTTTGCATGGAGCGACAGGTTAGAGGAATAATGAAGTCAGTGAAGGACTATAAGCAAAAAGAAGGAATATTGACAAGGTGTCAGTATCAAACAAGACAGGCACATTCCAGCTGGTGAAAGAAATGCTACTCAATTGTTTGCAATCTTCCTTACCTAGATGAATCAGTCAACAGCGTGTTACTGGCTATATTAGAATAGAAAACCCTGCAATCACCAAAATAATGGAGGGAGGATGAATGATGAAAGAATAAGAAACCAAAAAAAAAAAAAATAGATCATGTTTTAAATAGGTAAACTGTGAGGGGAATAACCCAAAACATAGATATTCACCTGTGTGAAATATATTAAAATATGTAGCATTAAAAACATTCTAACTTGTGTCAAAAGAGGTATCTGCTTGCAGTGCAATATTGCTGTGAAAAACACTGTGACTGCAGGGAATGATAGTCTTGCAGCACATGTCAAGGAGATAAAATCTGCTGTTTTTCACAGTGGCAAACATAGCTACTACACTGCATACATATTGAAGCACTTCTGCAGAAGAAAGATGCCTGTGAAGGGTTTTTGAGAAAAGAAGAAGAGGTAATTTGGATGTTTCTATTAGGTGAAAAGCTGCTGAGAGCAGAATACTACCAAAGTATTTTATAAACCCTCCCTTGTCTTAGTACCTGGAAGACACAAGGTCACACTAGGAGACATGAAAATCTGTATTGCAAGTAGGGCTACACACCTAGATGTGATTAAAATAAGAGCCCTTCTCTCTTTCTCAGAACTTTGACAAACAACAAAATGAAACCTGAACTCCACATATCTTGACATTTTTAGTTCCACAACTAGTATTTTCTAAACATATATTCCCTCTTTTATATGACAGCCTATCAATGACCTTCCTTCCTTCACCGGTCTTACCAAAGCCTCTTTTTGGGTTTTTTCACATCTTGGAGCATTCTTAAGATGAGGAGTCTAAGGATGGGATCTTACTACTGTCTTCAACCTAACAGGAGGCTAGAAAAAAGAAGTGTCACACTTCTCTTGAAGATACATGGTGGAAAAAATGACAGGCAAAAGACACATGTTGCAACAAGGGGAATTCTGCTTAGGTATCAGGAGAAAATCTTCTGACAGGAAGAGCGGTCGAACACGTTCTTCCACAAGGGATGTGGAATCTATTTCCTGAAGAACTGTTCAGGACTTCCCTGGGAAAGGCCCTGAGCAGTGCAATCTAACCCGTGCCCCATTGAACTGCGGGCTTGCTTTGAGTCTCTGGAGACTTCCCTTTCATGAGTAATTCTGTGCTTCTAACAAGTCTCTAGAGGAGAAACCCACACGATTGATACCCTTCAGAAGCCAGCAGCGTTCACAGGGTGAAAGTGGGTGACATACCTGGGAGGAGACACGCCCCAGCTGACAGGTGCCTCCCTCACTGCACCTCACTGCCCCACTCCGCATAGGACGGGGTTTTTCCATTAATGTATTCAGACTAGGATTCTGTCCTTTTGCCATGATTATGGCACCAGGATTTGAAAAGTGATAATTGAAAACTAAACTACCTTCACAGGAAAGAAGACTTCTTTTACTGCCTGTCTTCAGGTTTATTTTGATCATTTTTAATAAGAGCTTCTTAATCAGAAAAAAAAATAGTTTACTTGACAAATATATGGTCTGGTTTCTCAGCAAGGACTTCCTTTGCTTACAGATTACATAAGAACACTTATTTTTTACACTTCCTTATTTCTCCTGCTGATAAACACCCGATTTACAGAGGCTCAGCTGTCATCAGTTCTTATTATTAAGAAGATTCAAAATGCACATCACAGATACTTTTGCTGATTTGAAACAGCTTATGGCAGTAGTAATAAGTTTTATCTACATTATAGGTCTAATATACAATCACAAAATTAGCTTCTCCTGGCAAATGGCAAGGGCTCTTCCTGGTATCGAGTTGAATTCAGCACAGTGTTAAAAAGAAATGTGCTCCAAAAAGCAAATGGTTATAGATGTATTAAGATAGCATCAAGGATTCGATGGAAAGCAGATTTAACAAAGAGCGAGAAAAAGCTCACAATTCTTTCAGACACTACAGACATCCACGGACAAGATGTACCACTCACACATATGAATACAAACCACTCCATGAAAATAAGGGCAAGGTTGATTCACAAGAACAAGATGATGTTCTGTTACTGGAAGAGATTTACAGAAATGGCTTGGGTTTAAAGCAATAAATAAAGTGACTTTGGTGCCATTTTTCCACCACGGGAGGGGTTAGGGGTTTGCTCCTTTTTTATCTTGTGCTACCACAACTAAATCCCTTGTTGTTTTTCCCACCATCACAGAAGGTACATAGACAGGAGTTTTACAGTGGTTCCCTGCTAAATCCAGGGCCTCACAGTTGCAGGAGCAGGAATTGGAAACACTGAGCACATCTGACAAGACCTTATGATCACAGAAAAAGGAGAGGAAAATCTGCTGTCACTCTTCTGCTGCTGGAAAGCTCTGGATATTGGATATGGTGGGAATTGTGAGCCAGGATTAGACATTTCCTGCCACATCTTCTATCATTCTGGCTGGAAAAAGCAGCCTCCAGTTAACAGAGTAGAAAAGAAGGCGCCTGCTTTTTTCCTACAGAAATCAGTAGGAGTAATGACACTGAGTCCAATGGGCCTTTAATTATCAGGAAAGGGCAGCTTTTGAAGAGACAGTTATTGCTACAGGACTGAGAGTGTTATTTATTTACCCTTAAGGATGATCACAGCCACTGTGTACCATTTCATTCTTCCATTCTGTGGTACATATCAAACACTTCGTAGAACTGTGAGCACAGGAACAAATCACAAGCAAGTGTAAAGAGGTCTAATTAGTGTGCTGATGTCTCAGTCACTCACCAAGCTGATCATTATCAGACTTGATGATTTCCCTGGTTATTCTACGGCTTTTTCAAAATGAAGAAGAAAAAAAAAAGAACACTATGTCCTCAAAACAAGGAACAGATTCTTTCACATTTAATCATACTGAATAATACCATGTGCCACAAGCTCTCCATGCAACTCAACTGAGAAAAGGGACATTCCTTTCAGGGAACAGGGGCTTTGGTAAAGCATGTGCCTAGCAAAATATAACACAGCGTGAGCAAGGATGGAATAATAAACCTTAATGATGCTTCATGACCTCTTTTTCACATGACAGCAGTGATCTCGCCAGCCACCTAGACACATGGCGTGTAAATTCAGAAGTACCAGGGTGAGAACACATGCCCGGGGTATTGCAACCTCTCCTAATACTAAGGCACACTAAGGACAAAAGTGTTGGTGTATCTGTGGATGATGAAAAGCTTTTAGCAGAGAAATTTTTGATCTCTCTGCAGCATTCTGTGAGAGCCCTGTGTTTCCCGTGCGAGCTATTAAAAACCAGTGCTACAGTTTTGTAAACTGATCCTCTATCTTGCACCTGCTAGCTGTTATGTAATATTGTTATGATATTGATTAGAGAAATATTTTGAAATGGGTGTTGTAAGAATCAACCAATCGCTTTGGTAGGTGCTGGCCAAAGGTCCAATAAACTTTTGCCATTCAAGCAAACTTCAAGCGAACTAACATATATAAACCCGTCTGTATATTAATAAATAATTCCATTTCTTCCTGGACTTGGATTTTGTGTCATGATTTCTCTCCATCCCCCATACTACAGAGACATATCTCTTTGAAGTGGTGGTATTATATAGCACCATTTATAAGATATTTCAACAGCTGCGTGCCCAGTTTGACTTTGTGAATGAAACTACGACCTCTTTCACAACGTTTTTGCATCCCACACAAGGAAAAACAAACACTTGTCAAACTCTGAATAGATCTAGCTCTGGAGAAAACCAGACTCTCACATGAAGATGTTTCTTACTCCCAACCAATTCCCTAATTCAGACTTTTTCACCACTTCAGAAGGATGCTGAATATCCTGCTTTCATACTGAGGATCATTTCCTTGGCACTGCAAGCAGAACGTTCAGAAGTCTCATTACAAAGAGTCTCTCTGAGCAGCAGAGCCTGTAGCCTCACACAGAATCTCAATTCCTTTCTTAATCTGCACAGATAACTGAAAACCTTACAGGCAACAATATTCAAATTTTTTTCTCTTTAGGTATTCCGTCAGCTGGAAATGTTAATCTCAAAACTCATACTTTTCTGTTTTTAGCATCTTCTGGCGGGTTGTTTTTCTTGAAGAGAGCTTCTAAAATAACACTGTTTTTCTCCAATTAATCTTTGAAACTGTTTTCCAGAACAGTGTCTTTTTAGATCTCTTGCTCTTGTCAGTTTGATCATGACAATATCCTGATTTCAAAATCCACCTATGCTTTCTTTCTAATGTGATGCTTCAGGTTATGTCATTAAACTTTTCAATAGGTAGTCAGAGGTAGGAAAATGTAGGCACTGAGTCTCTCCCTTATTCTTTGATGTTCTGACAGCAGATAAACTCAGATTGGTTCCTTTGCTTTTGAGGGTGTATGGAGCACTTCAGAAAATTTTCCAAGTGGCAAGGTTTACACTTTGTATAAAATGCAATACATTTCTGGTTCCCCTTTGGAACCAACCCAGGTGTAGGTGTGCAGAGCTCACCCCCTGAGAAAATACAACAAGGCAGGAGAATGAGAGGTCACACTCACTGGGAGTAAACCCCACTGAGACTGTCTGGCTTGTCAAAGATACCCTTATCACTCCCATGTGTTTATACCTCTGCTGTCAGATAACCATGCCCCATTACTGGATTTGGGTAGAGCTACTTGGTACTAAGGTGAGTTTAGACTGGGGGCGTGTGGTTATATAATATCCCTAAAATACTCAAGACCCCAAAACTGTGGGTTATAAGAAATAACAACAAAATTACAGCAAGTCCAGTGCTCAATAAAGACTCAACAGTCAACACTTCTAAAAGGCACTCAGTCAGCAAAGCCAGATTGCCTTCTATGTGACCAGGAGCAGAACTTGACCTTTTTCTGTTCTTTTCAGTAACTGTTCTGGCTATTGCAGAGCACTTATCCACGGATTTAGGCATATATGAATCACACAGAGACTGACCCAGCCCCTCCCAGCTCAAAGTTTAGGTAAATGCAAGGGTAAAGAAAGGTTCCTTTCCACTGGTGAAATGACAAAGGCACTCCACCACTTAAGTTTAAACCGCTTGACACCAAAGAGCCTGACCACAAAATATAGACTGTCCTTGGTATGAACCTGCACTATCAGTGTGGAGCCTCTCTCTTTACAGGAAATTTTAAAAATATATGATAGCTGCCAGGTGACAACTCCTGTCTCTGTTCCCAAGGTGCGAACAAAACTTGGCCAGAAACTACGCCCGAGGACAGATCAGCTTTGGCTACCATGTTCCAGAACTGACATCACAACTCTGTCAAGTTGTTGTCTGACATCACAGCTGTGACAAGACACAACAGGGCACCCAGTTCTACAAAGCACCAACTCAAAACATTACTGACATTTTAAAGTCTGCAGTATTTAAAAGACCTGTTCTTTCTAATTTTCTGCAGTAGTAGTCTGTTTTTCCTGCTGATATTTTACGGGAATGGATGGAGTCCCTCCTGGCAGTCAGGGTCCTCACACCACCTTTTGCAGGGCCTCATGAGCATGGGTTTTGCCCTAGTTTCCTAGAGAGGTTCAGCAGCTCCATGGTGAAATGACAGTAGAGCTGATAAATGTTGCAAAAAGATCTTACAGTATTACCAGAGCTAATCTGTACATGCGAAGATTTGAAAATTCTCCTGGCATACAGATGGATGGAAAGGTTTCTGCAGCATCACTCCAGCACAACATCTACCTGGTTTCAACGCAGCTAAAGATACCAACAGAGTGTTATGGGGGCTTGAGAAAAAAAGGTAATAGGTATTTACAGAGCTGCTAAACATTTACTGACTTCTACCAAAAAGGCACTATTAGTTTCTCTCTTAAAATGATAATTTCAAGCAGAAAAACACAAACCTCCACACCCCCCTCAAACCTAAAAAACCTATACTGACATCTGAATACATAAGACAATGGCCCACAGAGGTAAAGAAAATTATTTTTTCTTGTCCCTACCTATATTTCCTACTGGGCCACATGGATCAGAAGGATATCTAATCAGAGTAATGCCTAATGGTAATGGTCAATGAAAGAAGGTTGAAGAGTTTTCCTTTTAAATGAAAGCAATATTCTACATTCTTGAGGTGAGCAATTTCAGTATTTACACCATCATTTGCACATCCTCACTGAAAAGATGAGTTCTTCAATATCCAGCCTGTCAAAAAAGCTGATTTGCACAATTTTACACAGTCTGTAAATAAAATACACTGTGGAGGCATTTTTCTGAGTGAAGAAAAAGGTTTCATTGAAGAAGAAAAAAAATAGGTAGGCATTTTATTTCATCAAGTGAAAATTCTCATTTCAGTGGTCTCTGTTTTGCCAAGGTATCTACAACTCTGTCTGAATGCTGGGTAGATTAATTGGTTTAATTAGGGTTTAAAAGGAATGGTGTCTGACAAACTATTTTTCTCCTTTCTGAAGAGTTCGTTCCTGCTTTCTTACCTGGAAAATTCTGTTATGTTCTCAGAATTCATACCTATTTAGCTAAGGCTTACTTACTATTTCTGTTTGTTTTTATCCTGACACCAAATCTGATGTCTCAGGTTTTTCATTGGAAAAGATATTAAATTATGAATCCATACCACTCGCAGCACCAAGAATGGTAGAAATGTAATTTCATTGAAATTGAAAGCAATATTGAAATATTGAAAGCAACTAATATAACCCAAAGTTCACTTTCCTGTGAAGGAGATGCAATGAATTACATCCATTAATGAAAGAAATGGGCATTTTTTTTTTCACCTGGAAGGCCAAAACATTGCAAATCTTCTTCCTGAAGGTCTCCACACCCTGCATGAAATATATTGTCCACGATAGTCTGCACAGCTCTGGATATATACAGGGTGAGTGCCATTCAGACAGAGATAGAGGAATATAATGAATTTTTTCATTTTGCTTTATTGACTTCTAAGGAAACAGTGGGTTTTAGCCTTGCCAAATTCCAGATGCAAAGTTGTTCTGAGTTCTCCAGTGTAATGCTCTAATCTGTAGCATAGGTATAGATTTGTGCTGAGGGCAGAGCACACCAAGGCCATGGATTTTGCTGAATGCCTGAGCAGCTCTATGCCACCAGCTTCTTAAAAGCATTTGAAGATTGCCAGCCTCTTCAAAGAGTGAGCTCTTCCTTCATATAGGAGAAGACCTAGTAACTATGTTATTGGTTATTGCACCTTAAAACCAATATTCCATTTTCTTTTATTTTGACTGAAGTTCTCTGATACACTACATATGGTTAATATCTTGCTGGTACTATAACATTATTAAATTTCCCTGCTCAAGCTCACTGCTGGTGTGGATGTGCTAAACCAGCTTTTTTGCTCTTTGAGAAAATGATACACATTTTTCTATACGTTATGAAAAATAAAATTATAAGCTTTTTTTCCTAGGAACTTTCCATTACAATCAAGTCTACATTTTCTGGCATTTGCAGGATATCAGTGATGTCAAAGGTTTTGTAGGAGTAGGGGTTTGATATCTGACCTCTTAGTACCAGTTAGGGAGGGCCCTATCCAGACAGACACTTTTCTGCCTAACATTTATGCTTAGTAAGGTAGGATGTGCACTGCCCCAAGGGGGCTGGCTGATGCTGCAACCCACAGGTATTACATTTCTGGCACAGTTAAGTTTGAGACAGGCAAGGAAATTCTTTGTGTCAGACTATGAATAGCTAAAATTCACACACAAGGGCTTTCTGATGCTTTCAAAATCCAACCCAGATATCTATCAAATGCAGGACCTCTCCACCTACTCTGGGAAAAAATCTTCCAAAATAACCATGATCATTGAAGCGCTTTAATGGTGTTTTACTGAATTCACATATTTTTGCATTAATACATTCAAAAAGTATTTTGAATTATTGTTCCAGTTCCTCGTGCCCTTGGTGGATCCATTTGACATTTAAAATTCAATCTCTGCTGAGGATGCACACAGATTAAATTTGTTACATAATGAATCTGAAAGGCAATAATGCACAAAAATATCCCTACAGTGTCTTTATTCTCAAAAGGGAGTTTCAGATCAACGTGAGGCAAGGTGGAAAATGCTTGCCAAATACTAAGAGACAAAAGAAACTTCCTCTTCAAATAAGTTGCCAAGAGATGAAAGTAAATCTTAGGAGACATTTTCTGATCTTTGCATTAACCATTTGGGACATTTTTTCAAAGCTAAAAAAATTGATTTGGACTCTAACTGTTGATATGGGAAAGCATGAAAATATCCTTTTCTCGGTTGACTTCCACATTGCTCCACTGAGTAAAAGCATTGACACAGGACAGTCAGGTAACACAGAAAAGGTTACTAATGTTCTGCCAGAGATTTCATCCACAAAGAGCCCTGGTCTAATTTATCCTTCATTTTAGATCAAGATAATTTAACAAAGTGAAAAAGTAACAAATAGTAGTGACTAAAAGACTAACTGCTATTCTTACCAGCCTCTTTGCACAGTCCTATCACCTGCCATTGTGTCTTTATAATCCCCATATTGCAAGATCCTTCAGCAGATTTCATAGGTAACATTAATTCTCATTATGTTGAATAATTTTATACTGTCATCAGATTTTTTCACCTCTTCATTCATGTCCTTTTCCTAATAACTAATAAAAATTTTGAGTGGCACTGATTGGGACATCACTGATCATGCTCAATCTTTCCTGCTGTTTTGAAAACAATCCATCTATCTCCTTTTGTTGTTTTCTGAGTTTTATACAGTTATGAATTCATGAGAGCACCTTCCTTTTTTAATTTTCTGGCTGTTTCATTTCTTTAAGAGCCTCTACTGACAAACTTTGCCAAAGCCTTTTCAAAACTCATGTATATTAGTTCCTCTTTTATACAGACCCTCTTGTTGCATCTCTTGAGCCTTTCAGAACCTGACAGATGATGTATTACCTTCTTCTACAAAACTCTCATTATATTAATATTTATTTGCGTGTCCATTCATTCCATGTTTTCCTATTATTTTTGCTAGTCTCACAGATACCTTTCTTTATAATGTGTGATTTTTTAGAACATTCTTCGATTCATTTTAACCAAATTAGTGCCATTTTTATATTTGCCTGAAACTGAGGTTCTCTGGACTAGAGGTAATATACTGCTATCCATTGCAATCCAGCAATTCTCTCTGCTAACTCCCTACAAACCTGTGAGCAAATATCATCTCATTCAAGTAAAATCTTAACATCTTTGACAATTTATTCTACAATATATTCCATGCCTTAGATTTGAGTGGGTTCTTCAACCTCCTGTCCCACTAAAGATTATAATCAGTTTGGGAATATTGCTAACTTTTTGTATAACGAACCGTAATACAGACAATTCATGACTTTTTGTCCTTGAGTAATCCTTCTATGCTTATGCCAGCTATCAGCCCCATGGTTTCTCTGGCAGGCTTCCTGCTTCCAATAATTTTTTTGAAGTTGTCTTTTTATGGCTAGTTTAAATGCTTTTAGCAATTTTCTCATCAAAATCTTTTTTGGCTTGCCTTGCTGTGAATTAACTTTTAACTTCCCAGAGTTTGTATCTCTTTGTACTTTCCTCATTTGAGCAGAGTTTTAGAGACCTATTCTTACTTTCAAGAGTTTCCTTCTTTCTCTTCCTTTAGCATGGCCTTTTTTCTTTTTTAAGATCCTCTTCAAGTCCTTTCCTGTTTTATGATACGCTTACTCGGAACCTAAAATATTGATTTGCGATGCACATTAACTGGCACAAAAAATTAGTCTGAGCCTTCAAACAGTGTCCATGCTGTCTGCAATATTTTTATGCTTTTAGCCACTTTCTAGTTAACCATCTGCTAACTTTTGGGTAGTTTTACTAGAACATACATTTTGGTGTTGGGTTTTTTTTCACTTACCATGATATTGAATCTGACGATGCTGTTATAGGTGACTGATAATTCTGTCTTAAACCAGTCCCTGTAGATTGTCCAAGACTAAATCAGGAGCTGTTTTTCTACAGGCAGGACAACGTGCTCCAAAGGGTACATCTAATGGTGTTTGAACACTTAACCAATGCATCATGGTGATATAATTTTCTGAATCTGAGGTAGACTTGGGAAGTTACAAGCATTTGATGTTACTCATGTTTTCCTCTTTGCCTCAGACTGTTGATAATGTCTCCCAGGCATATGGGGGAAAATCTCATACACTTTCTAGGAAATCAGCACATCTGAGTGCCTCTCTGAAGAGCTGTACAGCACTGCCTGCAGCATGAAGAATAGCAGGAACAAAGGTCTGTGTGCATCTGCAGGCATACACTCTTACTGGCAAGTAGGATAGCCTGTACAACTGGAGTCCTTCAGATAACTGGAAGAAATGTCAGGTTTTCAGACCCTGATATCTGCTGAAGGGGTAATATGGTGTGAAAAGCCATCCAGGATGGCATTAAGGACAACATCTCACCACAGCTGAACTGGAAGTCAGAAAGTGAAGATGCCCTTCTGGACGTCATATTTTGAAAAAGCCAGTCAGGGATGTGAAGGTCAGGAGCAGCCTTGGCTGTAATGATCATGGGATGGCAGAGCTCAGGATCCTGAGCAGAGGAAACATGGCAAAAAGCAGAAGGACCGCAACCCTGGTTCGGAGATGTGCTTGGAAGAATTCCACAGGATACAGCTCTGGAGAGAAGAGGGGTACAGCAGAGCTGGTTGATTCTCCTCCAAGCTCAAAAATGGACCAACCCAATGAGCAGAACATCAAGCAGAGGTAGCAGGAGACAAGCATGGATGAAAAAGGAGCTCTTCACTAAACTCTAACATAAATAGGATAAGCACAGGAGCTGAAAAACAACAGGTGAAAGGGAACACCTGGTACATAAGCAGGAAAAGGAAAATGAGGAAATATGTGTGCCTGCTTCCAAATGGGGCAGTAGCCCCATTTGTTGTCAGCAAGAAAAGACACAGATAAGCCTGAGGTTCTCAATGTTTTACTTGCCTCAGTATTTCCTAGCAACCCTGGCCTCTAGGAATGAATCCCAAGCTCCTGAGACCAGTGGGAAAGTCTGAAGCAAGGAAAAGTTACCCTTGGTAGAGGAAGATCAAGTTTAGGAACTCTTGAAATACTCAAGCCACTGGTGCCTGATGAATACACTCAGGAATGGCAAGAGAGTTGCTCAGTGTCACTGTGAGGCCATGCTCGGTTATTTCTGAAAGGTGGCCGTCCTACCTCTGTCCTCGGTGTTTTTAAACAACTGGACAAAGCCCTGAGCGATGCAGTCCGACACTAGAGGTGGCCCTACTGTGGCACAGAGAACTTCCAAATCCTCTTCCCATCTGGATGGCTCCATGGTAAGTAGCATCTCATGGTCACTGGCTCTCCACAGTCGCTCCACTGGTTGCATGGGCTGTCATTCACACTGCTGCCATGCTTTTCTTAGCCTGTTTAGGTGTAAAATTCCCACCCACAAAAATCTCATAGTACATAATCTTATTTCATTTATATAGCCTGAAACTTCCTGTAATTTATTCATTCCTATGTAATTTGTGCACTGTCCTTCTGAAATTCTGCCTTCCACCTCCTTTCTAAGATGTCTACAAAGCAATTTTTAATCCAAGCATCCTATTTCACCCATTTTAACTTTCAGAGTTACAGTCCAAGTCTGTCATCTCAAAAAAAGGGCATGCTTTGGCTCTAAAAATTAGAATGTGTATTTCATAAATGTCAAAATACCTCACAAATGTGCGTGAGAGTTGCTGACTGTGCTAATGAAAACTAATTTTTCAGGCACTCAGCAATGGACTTCATGCATTCATGTTTGGCAGTACGGAGAAAATCACACAAAAAATGAACACAGTTTTTTGCACATTGTTTTGCAGACAGTACCACCCTTCAGGCTAAGCTGTAAACTTGGCAGAGCATGGTCAGTAAGGAGATGGGCTTTATAAAGGTATGACTCCAAACTAGCTCCCATAAGCCAAGCTTATAAGACTTTAGGAAGCTTTGCAGGTTTTTAGCTTTAAAAGTGGATATGCAGGATTGCCTTCCCCAAAACAGGTTTGCTCATCTAGGAATTACAAGATTAATATGTAGTCTATAAATAATAGCATTTAAATATTTTATAGAGGAAAAAAGTCCTTTTCTTTCATCTTGAAAACATATACACAGCTGTAGCTATTGTTTATATTTCAATATGTATTTCTACAATATGTGTGTTTTACAATGGTACTCATTCATATAGAACAGGAGTTTCCTAGAACAAACATACTACTGTAAAACAATTACAAAAAAAAAAAAAAGAAAATAATTTCATGGCAACTTAATAGTGGCAGAGTACACAGAGAGTGCCTACAGGTAAAGTTTGAGTGCATGGTCTCCAGGAAAATGTGATTATAAGAGTGATCATATAGTATTCCAATAAATAATCAAACCAGATATTCCCTTCTGCAGCTGGCATAAATGAAATGTAATTATTTTGACCAGGACTTTTTTTGTTGTTGTTGCATTAATTCGTTATACCATACTGTTGTGCTGCCTGACAAATGAATTCCAGGCTGCTGTGGAATTTTTGTCTTTGCTTTGTCTTTGTTTATTTGTTCTCACACACTGAATGGAAGAATGCAGACTTACAGGAACTAATGAGGTAATTCGTAAACCTGTCAGCAACAGACATGAGAATTAATCTAGTGGTGGTCTGGTGAAAGGGGAGAAGAGGATTACAGGCACATTGTTGCCAGCCAACACACATCCACAGGAGGCCTGAAATAACACCTGAATTCCCTCTTCCCCTAAATCCCGCTCAAACCTTCCACATTCGCACTGCATTATTTCCTTCTTTGTGCCTCCTTGCCAGTAGTGCTATGCAGGGTATAAACTCTGCCGCAGATGTGATATTCTATCTCCAGCACTCCTATTCGTTGCTTGGGGGCCCCCCTGAAGGAGACTTCTCAAGGATGAAATTGTGCCAAAACCCGTAAGGGCTGTTTATTGCCTTATTACTTTTATTCTATATGATTCTTAGCAACAGTAGCATGTTTTTGAGAATGTACTAAGTGACAAAGCAGGACTTCATCACTAATGTCATGTGTATTTTATTTTCTTAAGAGGACCTGAGGAGAGCAGTCCCTCATGCAACTTCACGTTTGTTAGTTTTATTCTGCAAGGAAGTGAGAGGTACCAGCTATATCTGCTACTGTTCTTTGTTTTTCGTGGGGAAGCAAGAAGTCTTATTGGCTTTACTGTTGCTCTATTTTTCCTACTCACATTCTAGGGAGAGACATCTGGGGAGAAGGCTATGAAAATGTGTGGGAGGAGAAGCACTATTAAAGACAAGGGAAGTGGTTTTATAATAACCCAGGAAGGAAGTTTCCCAATGGGAAAACAAACTTTGGAGAAGAAAGTACTAAACGGAAATGAAACTATCAGGATGCTTGTATAACTATTGTCTTACCTGTATTACAAGTTTCCAGGTAAATCATGAATTTTTATGGATAAGACCAATCTGTTTTGTTGTTCTATTACTTGCCAAGCTTTATGAATATCTGGTTACACAGTTCCACGCTGCTGCTGATCTCTGCTGGTTATCTGACCTTTCATCAGTGCCATGCTGAGCAAAGGGTCCTTGGGAAAGCAATAACTTTTAGCCTTGCAGCAGCCACACAGAAGTGAGTTCTGTTTGACCTTTCTTGACACAGATGCTCATTCTTTGTGTGTCATTATAAGACCACCACCATGATAAGACAAGTTCACCAAACAGATAAGACTTCAGGAGTTTTTACAGGTTTTACTGACACTCATACACTGTACTTGAGCTGATTATTTATTGACAGCTCTCAGAAGAAAGTTCAAACCCTGCATTCCACACCAAATTCTTATGTTCTCAGTCCCTTGAACACTGCCATAATAATAAGGATGAAAAAAACTATTTATCAATAATGAGAAACTTCACAGCTGGTTTATACTTTAGAGATGAGAAAGGTGAAGATTTGATCTCTTGCCCTGTAAACAACAAGTATATGGGTCATGACTGAGGTCATGGGTTTGTCAAGGAAAAATCTTGTCAAGAAAATCAAATGTTCTATCACAGGACAAGGTTTTGGGGGTATAAAGGGAAGGAATGTTTAACATATAAATTAATTTTAGTAAGTTTTTAAGGGAAGAATGCATAGAAAAGGAGCAAAACCCTTCAGAAGTCAAGCAAACGTGACCTTCAAGGAAGAACTGAACAAACTCAGGTTTCTTGGCAGTAAAAGGAGAATGCTGAATAAGGGATATGAGAAAAATACAAAAGTACATCAAAAGCTGGTTCAAAGAAGAGAAAATAAACTGCTTCCCAAATCTGTAGTCAGTAAGACAAGATACAGCTTAAGTTGATACATGGAAGAGTTTGTTCAGACAGAAAAACGTTTTTCTTGTTCAAGAAAAACGAGAAAAGCAAGTTAAATCAAACATTGGGGTATGCTGTTGGATAGATAAAGGCTATCTCAATTATTGCAGACTTCCAAGAACTGGTCAGACAAACAAGGGTCAAGAATAATACATCTTGGTACTGCCTTCCAAGGGATTGATAGAGATGTTGTCTTCAGGGACCTACAGACCTTTCAATTTTATAATAGATGTATTTGAGTTTAGGTACTGAAAATAGCTGAACCATTTTTAGTAGAATGCACTCTTTTTAACAGTTCTGAGCTGATGAAAAATATCCTAGAATGTTTTTGCCCCCATGTAAGTTATTTAATTAAAGCTGCATTCTCGCATATTGTTACTTCTGCTTTTTTAAATCATCTTATTTCTTTCCAAGGGTTAGGTTGCTTGTAAATAAGACTTCATTTTCCAATCATCAGTAAGGGATTTAGAAAACATTTCATATAAAATTCAGACAGGAAAATGATCTGCTTCACGCAGGAATTGCAGAAACCTGTGTGAAGCTTTTGTATCTGTTTCAGAGACCTTAGGAGCTCTATTTTTCAACCTAAAGAAGACACGCAAGGGCAGTGGGAATAAAAGTTATCACCCTAGCATCCTGTTAATTAGTTGCCACCTCGTTTTAAAGACAAGGTGTCGTTCAGCTACTTCACTTGTCCAATTCATTATCTCTCTCCTGAGCTTGTAAAGCAGTAGAATAATGATTTCATTTATGTGATGTTGTTAACCATCCAACAGGAGAAAGTCTGAGATCATCAATTAATTTCCCAAAAGTCACCCTTTACTTACTAGTAATGTCTTAAACCCTGGTATTCATCTGAGTCAGATGCAATATTCATATTCTCCTGTCTGGAGTCTATATTAGGCAATGTTTGCATGATTTGTACATAAAATTTTGTGTTTCACGTATCAAAGTTCTACAAACACCTTAAACATGTGCAAATAGAACAAAATATGCAAATGTTCATTAAACAAATTGTTCACTTTCTTTTTTAATAGGCTTTTGAAAGTCCATTGCATGGCAGATTGTCAGTAAAAATTTTTGAAGACAGGGCCACTGTCAGGACCTGATTTTGCAGATGTTTACACAAATATGTGGGCACACTGGAAGAAACCACATCTGTCTTTGGAGATTTAATGAGACTTTGAGCCAAGGAGGAGGTACAAAATACATAAATTGGATTATCAGTGACAAAGTACACATTAATAATTAGTCTAAGAGCTATAGCAATTAATTCAAATGAGCTTAAGCAAGCACTTGGGCAAAGCCTGCTTCCAGGTGATTCTTAAACAGAAGGGAGTGAGCAGGTCACTGTCATTGTCCTGTGAAAAAGTTTGCCAAACTCTCTTGCTGCAGCTCTTCTTTTCAGCTTGCCTCATTCCCTTGTGTCTCAGTCCCCTTAGGTACAGCAAAGCTCCCCATTAGGTACAGCAAAGCTCCCCATTATCTCCAGTGCATGGGCCTGAATGCTGATACTGGTGGCTATAGCTCAAACAGAGCTCATCCATCATATGTGAGAAAGGATAAAGCTGGGAAGAAGCTTAAAGGCTGTGGTTATATTACCTGATTATGAAAACAGCGCTTGGATGAAGGTCAGCAATATCTACAAAAGATAAAAGCAGGAAACAAAATACACCGGATTTGAGGAAGCAAGCCGTCATACAAAGTGATTAAAAGGAATGAGAATTTACTGATATAAGAGGAAATTGTGCATGATATATTTGCAACTCATTTCAATATAGTCAGTAAAATAAATTGCAAGAATAACATTCTCATCAGTTTGAAACAAATATAGATATTAGCAATGATACAGTAAAAGAGGCAAATAATATCAAAAACGTTATGTAAAGCAGTATTTATAAAACCTAACTAGAAAGAGGTAACCATATGACATGCCATGCTAAAAATCTGTTAATCTTTGTAAGAAAAGACAACAATAGTAATGTTAAAACCTCATATGTAGAAAAAAAATACCCCAAACTTTGCCTAAGACCTGATGCATTCACATGAGCAATCTCATTTTAATACACAGGAATACTTATGTGAGTAAACCCCTTTACATCAGCTTTAAAGTGCCAGAATTTTGGGGAGTGTTTACTCTGGGCTTTCTAAGCCCTCATATTTTAAGTTGTTTCTTCTGCTCATTCAGCTTTGTCAGCATCAGTAGCTGTAGGAACCTCACCTGTTGTGCTGTGATATCACTTGTCCACACTTTCTGTGCTCTTCTATGGCAAGAAGAGGAACTGCCGAGCTGCATCATTCCCAGAGTGGAGGCCACCAGGAAGGCTCCACTGGGGTGCAGTCATTTCTGCCTGCCTGCCTGCCAGCATCTTGGGCAGTGCCTCTGATGTCCTTGTGCACATCAGGCTTTGTGTTCTCAGACTTGGGTTCGGGAGCCAGGTATTCCAGTATGCACAGAGAAGCTGCTCAAGACACTTTCCTCTGATTTCAGTGTGAAATATGTTCAAGGAACTCACATCTCTGACAGTGCTTAGCAGCTGTCATTCTGTCTATACCACACTCATCCAGCCTCTGTCAGGGTGTGAAGGCTGGGGGTCTTTCTCTAGCGCAAGAGTAGAGACCTCATCTGATATTCTCATGCTGCCACTGTGGATTTTTGGTTATTGTGTGCCTTGAGTAGTAGGTGCTATTTTCCCACCTACTCAAGGCCTCTCTCGTGAGGAAAGGTATGAAAATGGGGCAGGATGACCTTCCTTCTCACAGAAGCTTCAATGTTTGCATGCCTTGGGCTTTTGTTCCCTGATTTTCTGAGACTGGCATTAAGGGATGTAAGTTATATCTAATAGAGGTGATATATTTATTAGAAAAAGGTTTTTCACCCAGAGAGAGGTTGGGCACTGCAACAGGCTCCCCAGAAAAGTGCTCATAGCACCAAGCCTGTCTGAGTTCAAGGAGAGTTTGGACAAGGCTCTCAGGCACATGGTGTGATCCTTGGGGTGTCCTGTGCAGGGTCAGGAGCTGGACTTGAAGATCGTGATGGGTCCCTTCCAACTCAGCATATTCTGTGATTCTATGAAGTGACCATTGAAGCAATGCACCCTGGGAGCACCATATTTACAGGCAGAATGAATAACCCAGAGAGAGGAATTTCAGGGATGGGGAACTGTATCTTTCCTTTCTTATGGTTTTGTGTACTTTATTTTCTCAGCACTGTCTTTTCAGCTGTCCTTTTCCTCCTGACTTCTGTCACAAGTATTACTGTTCACATTCTGTATACCTGTCAGTATCTTCTCCCTCTGCCTGTCTCTTCCAACCTTCACAAAAACACCTACTCTGTCTTCAAGGTGTCAAACCCTAAGGTTCCTGTCCTAAGCACTGAAATTGTTTCTGTTCTTTGTTGTCCTCCCTCCACTCTAGGATTTTGCTACCTTTTCCCCCATGAGATCGTTTGATTGAATAAAAGGATTTTCTTTGATCGCTAAGCGTTGAGTAGAAATGTATGATATAAATTGCAGTGACGTTTAAATGAGTGTCCCAATACCTTTGTGAGAGACCAAAACATGAAGCAGATTCTTCACTTTCTCATATCAGAAGATCACATCAGATTATCTGAGACAAAAAAATAGCTGAATAAATATTTCCCAGAGCTTTCACCAGCATAACATCAGTGAAAATCATCAAAGATCAGCAATCCAGAGAGGAAAAATCTGGGCAAGAGAAAGTAAATTCACTTGTGGTGACAAAAGCCACTCTATTTTCCCGGGCAAGGAGACATAGGAAGTGTTCTGCATTTGAGAATACCAGCACTGGAGGATCCCCATGGAAACCAGCTCCTTACAACATGCAGCCTGTCGTGTCTCAAGTCCATTCCTCTACAACACGGAAGTGATGAGGGAGAATGTGCTGATGAAGAGAAAAATGTTCCAAGGAAACACAGAGCAAGAGAAATAACACACTGAAACCTTTTCCGCTGTTAACCTGTAGATGACTAATTGAGGGAGTCTATCTACCCTAGATTAGATGGGGGTACTTCTCTCTCACTTTTCACCCTCTTATCAATCATCAAAGCAGAAGTGGAAGCTTCTACTCTCTTTGCAATAAGTTTTAGCCCAGAGATGTGAAACACAGCATGATTGTAGACCAATTACTGCCATAGTAGGGAAAGCTCCTTCCAGGGACAGCAGAGGCCAGACCCTCCAAAGGCCAGTTGTGTGTTAGGCTTCATCACTCCTTGCCCACAGCATGGCTGAGCTGGCTATGAGCAGGTGGCCAATATTCTCCAGCTTTTGCTTCATTGAGATTGAGGGACAATATCATCCCTACTGAGCAGGTAGGTGATGTTTCTGACTCCCCCTCACTGCTCACACAGAGCATGGAGCAGAGAGAGTGGCACAAAAAAATCCAGCCAGCACCTGCCATGAAGTTCATTATTCACTTGTTTAATGCCTGCAACTTGTTTGCAGCTGTGTAGGGCATCACATCCACACTTGGAGGCAAACCACTCAACACCCTTTCATTTTTTCCTAGCACTGTCTCTTTTAGTACTCTTGCCCCACATTTTTATCTTCTGAGACTTCTTGCCCCACCTGCTTTGATGGAGAGTGAAGGAAAAGGTTATGAACAGAGTTCACTTAGAGTGTTTGGTAGAGATTTATGATGCTTCCTCTCATTTCTGCCATAACTCTCTGAGCAAAATCAATGATACTTTCTCACTTGGCAGAAGAATCTCACATGTGATGTATGGAAATTATTGTCTCAGCGTATGTGATCTGAACTCTAAGAATTTAATTTCCTTCTCCTTGCTCCTCTGCTTCCAAGCTAGCTTCTCCTTAACTGGTTGGCACTGCTCAGTTACAGTCAAAGCAACTTTTCTCACACTGTATTTACCTTTGAAGGTCAGTGCTACCTATTCCACCACTCATTTTCCATTTCAGATCTGCAAATATAACTTCTCTATATTTTTTTCCAGTCAGTGCAGAAAAAGGAATCACTTCACCCTACAAATCTGATGAGGGTGACATTCTGTCTTTCATACAAAGTTACTGGGTAAAATTTATTTTCCATCTTCACACATGACAATTATACTTGTGTCAAAAAAAAAAGAACAGTAAGTATAAAATTAGCTAGGATTCAATAACATGAGGCCAGACAGAAATAAATGGAAAAGATATAATTACCATCCTTGGGACCATAACACAACAGCATTGTAGTGACTGAGATTTCTGATTTTAGGGAAGTTATGATTAAAATTTATTTTAGTTCAACTAAAACTGTATTACAGACTTGAGGAAAATGTGTGGTGGAACTGAGGTCCTCCTCAACGTACTTAGTGCGTTGTAGACACTTTTTTAGGTAGAGTATCCCAGGCATCAATACTGAGGCAAATACTGGCTAACATCTTCATTAATTATCTAGATGTTTGGAGAGAGTGCACCCTCCACAAGTTTGCAGATGATACAAAACTGGGACTGGTGGTTACCACAACAGTCAGATGTGCTGCCATTCAGAGGGATCTGGACAGGCTGGAGAATTGGACTGAGGAATGTCATGAAATTCAACAAGGGGAAATGAAAAGTCTTGCATCTGGTGACGAATAATCCCAGGCATCAGGATAGGCTGGGGGCTACAGGCTTGGAAGCAGCACTGCAGAGAAGGATCAGGGACACCGGGCTGGCCATGATCCAGAAATGTGCTTTTGTGACCAAAGATGGTCAACAGCCTCCTGGGCTGCATTAGACACAGCACAGGCAGCAGGCTGAGGGAAGGGATTCTTCTCCACTCAGCACTGGTGGACCAGTGCATTTGTAGTGCTTGGTCCAGCTCTGGGCTCCCCAGGGTTACTGGAGTGAGTCCAGCAAAGGGCCATGAAAGTGATGAGGTTGAGAGACCTGGCACTGCTTAGACTGGAGAAGAAAATTTTTGGGGAAACTGATCAATGTGTGGAATGCCTGGTAGAAGAGAATGAAGAAGAGAGTGACAGTGGTGCCCAGTAACAGGACAAAAGGCAATGGGCACAAACTGAATACACATGAAATTGCATCTGAACACAAGAAAACAATTCTTTTACTGTGAAGTTGATCAAACACAGGCATAGGTTGTCCAAAGAGGTATCTCTACTTTTGGAGATATTCAAAACCCAACTGGATGCAGTCCTGAGCAAATTGCTGTAGCTGGCCTTGCTTGAGCAAGGGTTGGACAACAAAATCTTTAGAGGTGCCCTTTCAACGATTCTGTGACTCTTCATCTGAATTTTGTCTGAAATTTCATCTTTTTGGTACCTTGTTAATTTGCCTCCTGTTTATTTTCTTGTTTTCTCGTGAGTCCTTTTACTCAGAGTTTGAATTAAAATGCGGGAGACGCGAAGTTTTTTCTTCGGACTTAGATGTTTATTAGTTCTTATCAGCGGCACAGCTGCATGGAATATGCCTACTAAGTTAACAAGGTGAAAATGGCAGGAAAATGGCAAAGAGTTCTCACTTCCAAGGTCATTTATATCCCAAACTATCCAATTAACAAATGCCAACTAATTTCTTTTTACTTATAGTCCAGTAACTATTCATCTACGTCCCGCACTGCGGACTTTTTAAGCCAGTGACAGAACACCCAGAAAAGTGAAGAAGGAGAAAGAAAAAAGAACAAAACTACACTCAAAATCCTCCATCTTGTTACACGCACACACATATATATAAATACTACTAAATTTCTACATTTGTACATATTCCATCCAGTGACATAATTTTAATTACACAGCAACAATCTCAGTGTTATCACACAATTTAGGACGTTTTTCCCAAGGTCTCAGGTCAAATGGAATGTGCTTTTGAAGATCATTGCTTGTCAGCACTGAAAGGCTGAAATTCTCAGAACCTAGGGTTCCAACACCTTGTCAAGAAAAAGTAGTGGATGTTCCCACACCACCTAACTAATCACAGGATTTCTCCCCCAAATAGGATATAAGGGTCTAACACCAAGAGAGTTTAATTTTTCAAGGCTGCCATCTTGTAAGTAATTAAGCATCTTTGTTTTGTATGAAAGGCAAAATTCATTCAATCTGGAGTTTACTATAAGGAGTTTATTTTAAGATATTTACTCCATACTTTCTTAAGTAAATCACTACATCAGAGATTCCAGCCTCCCTCTAAAGGTAATGATACCTTGAGGATATCTGAATGCCATGAGAACTGACTCTGGGAGTAACAAAAACCCATCTGCACGTTATCTGAAATTACAGGAAGCAAAAATTACTTGCTATATTTTTCACTTGAATAAAAACCTCAAAGTGCACAGAGAGGACATGGTCATCCCCTGCAGTCACTGGCTGATGCATCCCATCAGCAGGGAGCATGTCAGACACTCTGTGAGATATGGTGAAGCTAAGGTTTCATGTGGGGTATTCTGCATAGCTCTTACTTAGCTGCAACTTCTCAATCAATCATCTCCAGTCTTTGGACACCTCATGCTCCCAGTGACAGCCCTGCATCAGGACTATGTGATTCTACCATGCCCTAGCCTACATTCTTCAGGAGATGTCCTTCTGTTTGAAGTTGCCTTGGGCTCAGCTGATGGCAGTAGGTCCTACCTGTTGTTGAGTCTACATGTTCTACCTTCACTACCATGACATTGATACCCAAAGCTTTCATGATATTTAACAAAAAAGGGAAGGAGGGGTTTGGGAGGGGTGCGGGTGGTAACAAAGAATTTGAGTATAGAAATGTTCTGCAGAAAATTTGGTCATTTCTGTTACCCTGAGTTAACACAAAAACATAAACAAATACAGAAGGCAGCACACGTTATCTGCACTCTATCCAACAAGCCAAGTGTAAGTAGGGATGTGCTTTTTAACTCTTTCACATTTTTCTGTAGGCCTAATGTCCTTCAGATTAAAAAGGTGTGGGATTTTTAGGTGTCAGATTTGAAGTCATTGTTGCTATCAGCGTGTGAGGAAAAATACAAAGCACTCTGATCTGAAATAATTGGAAACTGTCTACTTGACTGTGAAGGAAATGAGAAAAATATCAATTTCGAAAAATTCTATTATAATACCCTAGAAAGTAAGATGCATGTGATATTTCTTGTTATGAAGTATTATGCAAAATAATCTCTTTTGCATAACCTGCACTAATTTCATGTTGTTTGTTCAGACTTGACCTTCAGTGCTGGTCTACTGTCATCCACAAAGTCTACTGAAATCATTAGAAGTAGGCTCATGCTAACAGATTTGAAAGCTCTTCTCATCCAGAAGGTCTAATTGGACTGTGCAGTTTATCTCCACCTTTAATCCTTTACTTCAGTTCCATGGGAGATAAGCAAATTTCAGAGGACAGAAGGCAGCAGCAGGGCACCGTGGCAGTCTTCCAGCATGGATGTGTGAGGACCATGGTTGTGCTAGATGCTCACAAAGCCACTTACACTCTTTACATAATCTGTGAATCTTTCCTTGACTTCAGCTCAGCTTTGGATAGGGCACTCACTCTCTTAACTACTGTTAGAAACACTTCAGATAATTAAAACTGGTACAGCTGGGAACAAAACTTTAGTACTGCTTGAACTCACGGAAAACAGGATTGCTTCATAAGTCCTCCTCAGCAAGACATGGTCACTCCAACACCAGTTATGATCTAAGTTATCAAATCAGTGATCTATATTTGCAGCCATTTTTCCTGCCTAAAAAGTTTATGGTGACAGAATGACCAGCTAAGACTTCAGATGAGCCTTTAAGAAATTAGTTTAGGATTTACTGCAATGTGAGCAAGTTATAAAGCAGCCAGAGGCACTAGTATTTGGATTCAAAATGCATGAAACCACTACTTTTCTGCTGATCCTACTCACATTTTTGTCTGTCTTTCCCACTTTCACCACAGAGCGCACAGAAAAGTCATTAAAGATTGGCAGCTCTTTCCTTTCTTATGTAGCCAACTTCCTCCACGAAATCAGTCACTTAACTGCCCTCTCTATATAAAGATATATTGGGGCATAGAGGAAAATGATTTGGTACCTAGTTTTAACAGAACACTAAAAATATGGGGTTTAATTCACCTTTGTGATTTCATAACTTTTAGCACACACATTATTAATAAATCCTTCATGCAATTTTCCTAAACCAGTGTTTTACTGCTATCATTTTTTTTCTTGACCCCATGTTTAAATTAAATGGCTGCAAATTCATATGTTTAAAGCTGAAGAAAATGCACAGAGAAAACTTCTGAATTTGCCATTGAGTCTCAGGAAATAGAGCCTGGTGCCAGGGCAGTAGAAATGGAGGGCCCAGGGTTATGAGCAGGTCTCTCTGTGATGTGAGTATTGACACAAGGACTATACCTCTCAGACAAAGCTATTATATCAAATCCCAATATCAAATCCCAATATCTTCACTCTTCAAGGCAAGGGAGATTAAGAGCTGACATTTCAAGACCAAGCCAGAGAACCTACTGATTAAACACCAATCCAAACTGTCCTTTCTCTGTCATAGCCAAGAAGGAGAGTGAGCTATATTAAAAGGAGAGTATAATTCTGTTGATTGATTCGCAGAGCTGTTGCATATTTCTCAAGGTTATGACATTAGAGTGCAGTGAAACATGGAAGTCTAGTTTTGGTGTGTTCCAACATGAGAACAGAAAATACTAGATACTCTGTTCTAGTGATAGCTAGTTATCTTTGTACACGTAGATCACTTATGTTCTCACTAATTTTATTCTTGAAATGTATCACCCAATCACAGACATGCTCAAAGAAACCTTGAGAAGAGATTTTAACCACTGTTAGGCTAATTAAACTAGTAATATCTCTTCTCTTCTTAGGGCTGGAGGCAGCCTTCCTTTGATGTAAGAGTATCTTCTGGCAGATGACCTGGTACACCTAATTGATTCATCATCATTCAGCTCTGCAGTTATTATGGGCAGCACTCAAGTAACATTAGCCCACGGATTAATCAATCTGTGCAAACAGTAACATTTTGAAAACCAGATGCTAAGATGACTCTTTGGCTTCACATTCATGCATTTGTCTGTTCTACTGTTTTAAGAGATGAATTACGGATTTGTTGCAAAACAGGTGCTGCTTCATTGCAGAGCTGTCTCCTGCACTGCATTTTAGCAAAAAGCTCGGCCAGAATCTTACACTGTTTGGGGACCTGGAAGATACCAATTACTGTAAAACTAGGCAGACATGAGAAAAATACAAGCTCAAGATATTTGAAACTATCCTTTGCAGAAAATCTTGTGGAGTATAATTCCCTTACAGAATACTCTTTTCTGTGGTTTTGTTCAAATAATTGCACTTACATTATACCAAGAGAAGATGAACTTTTCTGATCTCAGCTTAAAAGAGAAACCATGGCAATATCAAAATGTTTGAAATATCACCCCTGAAGACTATGTCCATGATTTCTTGTTCTTATTGCAGCTCTACTGAAGGAGTGATTGCCCAGAGAGCAGTGATCTGTTTGAGCTCCCTCCTTGTCATTAGAGTGTTTAAATCCAAATCACCAACCTTTCTGTCAGGTGTATCAAGCATGGGGCTTTGAGAATGGCAGGAAAGGAGTGCAAACGCATGCACAAACACCTCACTCACCCTCTCTTGTTCCTGTTTGTTTGGGGCTTTTCTTTTTTCACCTTATATCAACAAATTCAGAATTCATCAGTCCAGCGAGTGAGAAACACAGGCACATAAATAACACACACCACATTTTATAGCACATCAGTTGGATGCCTCTGTGTTTATTTTTACTGCAAACAATTAATGAACAAATTACTGAAAGAATTTTCAGACTAAGAATTGAAGCTACATTTAAATCCCTTCCAGGCAAAGTCCCTGATCACAAGACTTCACAGCTTTGCTCTTGCTGACATTTTCTTGCTGGTGAGTGTGAAGCAACCACACTGAATGGCTCACAGCTGGATCTGCCTGGGGTAGTGCAGCAGTGAGATGACTTCTCGTCAATTTTTTTTTTGCTTTTTTGCTTTTGGAGCTGAATTTTATTTCCCTACTCCAAAGATACACATTGAACCCATTCCTGTACACTGAACATGTGCTCCAATCAGCATATACAACAGCTTTACCTCAAAATTGTGTAGAAATGTGATGTGTATCAAAGATGTATGTACAGGGCTGCTGGGCATGAGAGAAGGACTCCCAGACCCATTTGGGCCACGAGCAGGAGACAAGGAGAGATAACTGAGGGCACCTCAGCTGGCATCAGGTCCCTTTGGGTGAAGAAGCAAGTCAAGACCCTAGATCCCATATGGACATCTATATAGAGACATCTAAATTCAGGAAATTAATTAAATATTTGTAGATGGAATCTCATTGTTCCAGTAAAATGGTTTAGTCTTCAGTACAACTTTTTTAAATGCTTTCATAAGAGCAGGAAATAAATTTTGTAAAAATATTATGGAGTCAAAATTCGCCACCTCCCCAAGATACTACACAGCCCATACCAAATTTTTCTACCCTTCTGGGTGGAAAAGGGAAACTGAAACCAATACTGTCCCAATTAGATCCTTCTGCTTCTTGCAAAACATGATTGATAAAGACTATACTGGTGTCAAGTCCCTGAGGGCTAAATAGCTCTGTTTGCAAAAATCTCCTTAAGCTGCTGCTGCCTTTCCCTCTCATACCCACCTGTGCTTGATGTAATTTATACAGGCCCAGCTAACAATTGCACTGACCTGAGGAGGGTCACAAAGTGCTGCAGAAATTAGAAACTGAAAGGATCATGTCTCAAACAGGTTTTACTAAAGACTGTTTCCATGCAGACATCTGCCCTGGGAAATCGGGTTTCTTACTGAGCTGCAAATGAAATTACCCCTGTTTCCTTGAACTCTTCTCAGATCTCAGCTGTTTTGGGAAGGGTGACACCTGTTACTCTGCTTCTACACCAGCATGGGATTTCACCCCCAAGATCTTCCATTTGAGCAGTAACCAAATATAATCTCTGTTTCAACTGTGTGATGTTGTGACAACAGTGTCTGACAGGGGGTCTCTGGCTTGAGAAAAAAGGCTAGGTGTGATGAGGACTTTCTTCTTATTCACATCTGTCAGTTTTATTTCAGTCTGTGAGTGAACGTCTTGTTTTCACCAACTGCAAATTTCAAGATTTCGGCTTTTGCTTTGCAAGAAATTCCCCTGAAGCCACAGATAAGGTGCAACATAGATATGCTGATTATCAGCTCTTCCCCCACACAACAGAAAAGATGTCGGCAGCACAGAAAACGTAACGTTTTCTGGCCTCTTTACATTTCAAAAAGTGGGAACTTTTCCTATCAATGAAGCACTTTCTGAAAAGGCATTCTGCTTTTGAAGAGAACAAAGCCCTACCCCTGTGCTATCCAGTGCATGAGATGAACCAAAGATACACAAACATTCTGCAGTTCACAGTGAGTTGTGCTGGTTCATCCTGTACAGAGGGGGCTTTAAATCATTTTCTTAAAGAGCCTTCCAGCATGAGGCAAGGCAAAGATAAGAGGTACATAAAATGAATACATAATATGTCCTTAAGTGAAAAAATCCCAAACAAAAAACCAAACAAAAACCCCCAAAACCCAACAGCCAGGCATATGCTTTGCCTACTAAGAGCATCTCTGAAAGAGCTGCTTGTGTAGGGCTCAGCTAAGGCCCCTTTGCAATCGCTATACTATTCCTGGGTGCTGATTAAAGAGAGCTGGAATTTATAGCTATGCTAAATTTTTAATATTTAGAGGTTAACAGACAGCATATAAAAGAACTTTAGAAATAGGAAGTTTCATTCATGCCTCCTTCAGTTTGTTAACCTTGTCAGCTGCTCAGCCCCGCACTGTATATAGGTGGCCTGAGAGACAATTTCAGTAGTTTAACTGGGCGATGGCTATGAGTGAATTGATGGAGAATATTCAGATCTGCAATGGTGTCTGGGTTTTGCCACTTTTGTTGGCCACAGAGAAGCCAAGAAGGGCCATGTCTAAATGGTGCTTTTAGGGCGAATAAATAGCACTTCCCACGTGAGCACTAAAAGCAGCCACTTCTGTCTTCTCCCTTTCCCTACATGTAAAGCCTTTCTTTAATCCATCCATTTGATTAAACAGAAGGAGAATGCAAACTCATCAAATATACCTGTAATACATGAGGGCACAGCTCTCCTGACTTATGAGAAATTGCATCTTGTTCCACTAAAGGTAGATTTGGCTTTAGGTTTGCCCGGAATACATTTTCCTACATAATTTTATTCCATTTAATCAGAGTAGTGGGTTAAATGGTACAGGAGGATCATTAAACGATTCTCAAAAGTGTAGAGAACAGGTCAGGAAGTGTGCCAAAGCCATTCTCTTTTCTCTTGCCACCCAAACGTGGTAGTTGCCGTCCACTCTCCCAGAATTATTATGGAGTGGTCATAGCTGCAAACAGCTGAAGCAGACCATTAAAACAGGCCAGAAAGGACACCTGAACATTAAGACTGATCATCTCTAGCAGTAATGCCCAAGTTTGTAGCTTTCTATACCTTTCTCTGGAAAATATTTATGAAGGGAGAGCCTCCCATCCCCAGGAGTTACATTGCCTGCAGCAGGAATTATCTGTTTTGGATGGCCATTGTTTTCTTCTAAAACACTTACAACTTTCTCTCCTCCAACAAAAGTGGCATCTTTCAACCCAACAACAATCTGTATTGAATTCCTTATCTTTTTAAAGTTGCATTTTTCAGGGAATGAGGAAAGGGCAACAGGAGAAATATGACATACTGCCAATTTTCTCTTGAGCCATATCTGTAATGTACTCTGTAGGATCCTGTTACTTCAGGCAGCCACTCACGATTGAGGAATTGCAGCATGTCACCTTTAATTGGCATATCATAAAATAGTTTTTAAAGCATTGAACATTAAGGGATTTAAATCTCTTTAATGCTTCTGGATGGCAATCTCTCAAGGTTCATACTGAGGCCAGACCCTCATAATAAATAGAAAGAAGGCAAAAAAGCAGTAACAGAAATTAATGATATGTATTGTAGAAAAAGTTCGAAACAGTTGAAATAAGATCTCTGTGAGTTCTGAGTTTCCAAATAATCCACAGCAGTAAGTGGGAGGAAGGAGATGAAATTTCTATTCCTTCACCATGCTGAGTTAAAGTCATTTATTACTCTCTAAGGAAAAGATTTTATATATTTCAGTACAGGCAGATCCAGATGCGTGAAATCAAGCCTACACAAAGGAAGGACCCAATCCAGCCATCAAATTTGCATAGACTGAGGTACAGCAATATGAAAACCATGGAATTGCAGTAACAGAAAGATACTCCTGAGGAAATGAGAGTATTACTATCAGAGATGGTAATATTTAAGATATTTAAGACATTCAGGTACACAATGCAATGTGAGCTATCTAGGGGATGTAGTAGCTGTCTTTTCCTAAATATCTATAATAACCATGTAACTTCCAGAAGTCTGTGGGTATCTAAGAAATGCACATAGAGATAAGTATTGGAAAAAGTCGTCATTCTAATTAATCCTAGCATTTTCCTAGCAAAGTCTCTGTAAGGTAAAAACAAGACCCAAGATGTTTATATAACTGAGTTTGCTCAATATGCAAGTATTTGAAAAATTATGTAGGCACTGTGTGTCATTAATGAACAGTTTCAAAAAATGAAAAGTTCTGTCAAAAATTGCCATCCATAAACTTAGCAACACGTATTCGGACTTCAGTGCACCAGGTCAGGCAGGAGGAAGCTCCTTTTGAGCACACATTTTTTCTCCTGTTATCACAGAGTCAGTCACATAGAGTCTTGTCAGAATATTTTTTTTTTTTAGTATCCAAAATAAAAATACTATTACACAAATATGTTTTTATTTTATTAACTCCTAGCACAGGTGATAATGGTGGGTTTTATTTTCATTGAGATTTACTTTAAGAGTGTTTTGGTGGGTTTTAATGTCTGATCTAAGCTTATTTTCATTAGTTTCCAACCATTATTGTTATGCAAAGTACTTGAGTGCATGTATTAGTAAGTACCCTTGTAAATTTGCACAGTACATAAGTACCAAAAATTTTCCATAATAAATGCTAGTCCTTGGAGTAGCAAATTCATTCTTGATTATGTAAAACATTTTTCTTCATTTCATCTGAATTATTCCAATCACTTAACAGCCTTTTTCTGCTTATGTTAAAAGGATAAACAAGTATGTCACTTGTAATTACTATAATCTTTCTGTCCAAAATCTCAGTCACAGCTGATTGAAGTTTTGGAAACTTCAAATTCAAGAAGCAAATGTCTCCAATTTCAAATTACTTACACACAAACTATAAGTGCCAAGTTGCTCCCAATATCCTACAGCCAAAGAAACTTCCAGTGTTTCCTTTTCACAGACCCTTCCCCAATTCTAAAAGGCATTGTCCACAGAATCATGATGCCTTCTGTATTTAAGGAAGTCCATCTGTTCGGTATTAAATTATTTAAGTGGCCCCTTTTCTCAGACCGAGTTTGCATTTAGCAGGTTTCTAGGAGCAGCACCTGGTGTTCACCTAGACCAAGCCTACAGCTGGGAGTGACAAAAGTCAAGGACTCTGACTAATGGTCTGTAGTGGCCAGATCAAGGTTGAATCAACCCTTCATACACTGAATCAACATTTTAAAGTTAGGCTCAACCTACAGCAAAGCCAAACTGGGGACTTCTGTCCTGTCCTTCACAACTGAATGAATGGTAGCATAAAGGGTTTAAATACATGCTTTAAGGGAAAAACCAAATTTCCTTCAGAAATATGAGCATCTACTCAATTTACAGCTGAAAATTATTATTTCTTAATCAAAATGAATAGAAATGAAAGAAGACCTTCAAAAGCAACTTGTATGGAAGACAGCCAGGTACAAAATTGAAGGACCTTGATCTCTTAAAAGAAAGCTTGAGGGACTGGAAACATTTTAAACCAGCCTGGAGAAAGTTTTGAAAATTCCTTTAACAACAAAAACTTCATGACTGCCTGATCAGATAAATTAGTGTAGCAAGAAACTCATCAGCCAAGTATGAAGAGGAGGTTCCAGTCTCTGGACGCCTAGGCTAGGAAAAAATGGGAACGGCATATTAAAAAATTTAATTTGATAATTGCAGAGAGAAAAGCCGGAGGAAATGGCTGATTGCAGGGTTAAAGCACAGAGAGGACTGAATACAGCTGAGATTCTGCCAAGCAGTAAAATTAGAAAGTAATAGGTGACTTTGGGTAGATGAGCATTATTAGCTCAAGATTAGGATGGCTGAAAGTAAAGAGAAAAGAATCATCTTACCTGAAACAAAAAATTTGGTGTTCTCTCTAACGTTTCCCTATATAGTCATTGTCAAGTTGTCTTTGAGCAGCCCTAAAACCATTCTTCCTTTCTGTTTAGCCTTATAAGAGACCAAATACACACACCTCAGCATCAGATTTCAAGGAAAAACTTATTACCAAGGTAAAATAAAGGATCTGAAGACAAGGACAGGAAAAAAATACCTACCAGATGAGAAGCCATTAACAAGGTGTAAGGGCAGGTGACACCCAGTGCTTTGGGTATGCTTCAGAGTGGGGAATATCTGTACTTCTGTTCAGCATTTGTCATGATGACGGTCTCCGTGGTGAAAATACTACCATGGACATTAATGATATCTGATCTTTCACTGGGAGAAAATCTATTTACTCATTGAATTAGTTAGCTGCTATTGCAGCATTTCAAAAGTCCCAAAGCCATTCACTCACAACCTCTAAGGGCGCACATCTGTACTTGGGAGGACGGAGATACAAAAGCATCTTAAATGGAGCCTGTCTTCCAGGAAGAGATGTCAGTTTGACTCAAAAAGTCACCCTAGGACTCTCATAAAAACAGGTGCACATACCTCAGTGCAAAACTTTCTAGCAGTAAGTCTGACATAAAGGTTATCTTAGAATGTACCTTTCCTATGCTGGTCTAAAACAGCCAGCCTGGATCACTGCTCTGTGCATCTGTCCCAGCTATCAATTTGACACTGCAATGTTTTAAGCTTCTTTCACAGAGGCATCATGTGTGGGGCTTTGCTAAGGCCTCCAAAGTTTAGCATGCACCAGTTTGTTGCAGAAGAGCAGCTGTTGAGTGAAAAGCCCAGGATGTACAATAGGGGAACAAGGACATTTAGCAGAAATGCCCCAAAGCAACATCCATGCACAGTTAACAAGCTTTGCAAAGCTCCCACAAAACACAAATACAGACACTGCTTGCATGAGCTGCGCAGATGTTCTGAAGGTGTTACAGTGGTCCTGCCTGGAGACCATCGCATGCTGAGGAGACAGCAATCCCCATAGCAGCTAACCTGAGCAGTCCAGGCCCATGCTGTGCTGTGCAATGCTGTTCTGCAAGCCCAGCCTGGCCTTCAGGCAGTGCTGTGTGCACAAAGGTCTTGGATGCAGGATAAACTCAACCAGTTTGCTGTAACAGAGCAGCCTGCAGGCAGCTTCCACTTGGTACCAGGGATTAGGCCATCAACCTAACCCCATCTTTATCTAAAAGTATAGCAAGAAATTCCTAAGTTTGACAGTAGAAATTATGACTATTCATTTATAGTAAGAAAATTCTATAATAGTTCAAATGATCTAAATGGGCCAGCCCCTTCCATGGGCAAGGTCTGCACTGTGTGGATCAGAAGCCCCTTCAACTGCACAAACTGTGGTTCTGGCATCTCAAGGGATGTAAATTATCGATATTACTTTATCCTCCAGTGTTAGCACTAATAAATAGCATTTTAAATGATGCCTTGTGGAGTCTGAATGCCTTTCTTACAAGGATCATAATGGACCATCACCTCCAGGACAGGAAGTCTCTTTGACTCTCAAAATGAATAAGATAACCACATCCTTTTTAAAAGACACAGAACAGTTAAGCTCTGCCCTTGCCGACTGCAATCTATATTTAAGAACAGCAATGCATGGGAGTCTTCACATGGATTACTAAAACAGGGTTCCTCTTCTCTATAATAAGCCCTCTAAAACTTAGTCCTATCACCTTAAGCTAAAGCTTAGATTCCCTATATATTGAGCAAAGAGGTGATTCTGTATAGCAATCCATACATAGCAAATCTATCTTTTTAAGATAGGTATCTGGAAAAGGCAAAATTAAGCTTCCTCTGCAGATGCACTTAGTGTGTCCATAGCAGCCAAGCCTGATCTTCAGCCAGCTTAAACTTCATATCTAACTGTTTTGGGTTCAAAGTTAAATGAGGTGATTTACACTGCCAGTTGGTACTGACAGAGGAGTCAGAACATGTTGGAAGCAAAATGTTTGCAACGTACTAAAGACAGGATAACTCTAGCCATCTGCTTTTTTATAGTAATAAAAAAAAAAAATCTGAGAAGTACATTTGTCCATCTGGTGCTGCTGCATTCATTCACTTTGTTATACCCTCAGTTTGCTCCACACAGTTTTGCAGGTGTTTCTTCAGGCTGTAATGAATGATCCATCTGCTGAACAGACCAGAGAGATGCATTGTCCTGTCCATGACTGGAAAAACCCACCTCACACTCTCCGTGCGCTTGCAGGCATTTGTTGTGACCTCAAGAACTGATTATGAATAGGTGATTGATCTACCAGGACATCACGGTTTTCTGTAAGGAGCAGGCTGCTTGAGATAAGGCTGCTGTAAGGTTATTGCAGACAGAGTTGAAGATAAAGGATTAGAAACGTACAAAAGAATTGTGACGCAACAGGAACTTACTTGCAGGTAGTGCATTTGCTACTGTGTCATGTTGATAACATGGATCTCAAGTTTGTGCCCCAGCTCAAATTTTTTCAAGCTTTGGCAAGCCTCTAAGTACACTCTTTTCTGGAGACTGGAGTGGTGATGCACCATTGGGGAAGCATGGGCCTTGGGATGCATGGAGGAAAGGAAAGCTCCTGAGCACATCTTTGGAGGCTTTATGGACACAGAGTCACTTGGCTTGAGGAACTTGACAATGAATTCAAGCAAAGCCACCTGAAGGTATGTGTGTTTGTGTGGGTAGACACATTTCTATACACACACATAAGCATACAATGGGGCTGGACAAAAAGAAAGGCATTTTTAACCATTTCTGTAATATAATATGTATACTTAAAATGCTTTTGTTCCATAATTTAGTGACTGAGTTATGTATTAACGGTTTTCTACTATTTGATCAACTCCAAATATAAAGCTATGCACATACAAAGACAAAAACAGATTGTTTCAATCTCCTACTTAAATAAACAGTTGAATCTAAGAACTCAAGAGGAAGTAGTTGGATTAAGACTCTGTGTTTCCATAACTTTAAGTACTTCTCTAACTTACCATCTTAGATCAGAATTCCTTAGTGATGACTGCATGACATCCATCCTTGCTTCTTCTTTTCTCCTGTACTTCCTTCTTGCTTTCAAGAGAATAAATGATGGAAATGTGATAATAAGGGGTCAATTCTTTGCCTGGAAGAATTCTCTGCTTATCTCTGTTCTTGATGTTTTACTGCAGGGCTTATCTTTGGTCCAAAATGCTGGAATTCACTGGGCTTTTTCTTTTTGCCCCAGATACTTCCCCCTTACAAGAAATTGGAAAATCCCAGCTCCATCTGTCATGAAATGCAAAAAGCAGCTTCAGGAATATATATAAGCATGCCAGTAACATTGACTGGCCACTTTCCAGGCTGTTGGGTATTGTCCAACTTGAACTTGGGTCTACTGCATCCCTAACAGGCTGAAGGTGAGCTGAGCTCAGAATACCTGCTGGTAACCCAGACTGTCACCTCTTCAACCAGACCAGGTCTTGTCTACTCATCACATGTGAACAAGAATCTGGTGAGACAGTCTCTTCCTCTAAAGAATGTTTCCGAACCAGTCTAAACCTGCCTCTGCATGAATGCTTCCAAGTACAATTGTGAACAGAGGAAGAGTGGCCTTGAGAAAAGCTCAGTTAAGGATTAATCAAGGATTAGTTGACGATATAGGTGTGATAAGACTTTCCTTGCACCTCTACCTCCCTTTAGGTTTCTGCAGGCTACAAGTGGATGCAATCTTAAACCTGAGATATAGAATAAAAGAAAGAGAGTAAGTTTCACTATGAGGATAAAAGCAATGGACTCAACAGATTTTTATTAAAAATCTTCTGATTGCAGCTCTAAATTTACCACAGGCTAATTCTCTGGAACTTAAGTACACTTAGCAAACTAGCACTTGAACCCGCCTTTGTACTCTCAGGACAACCCTCACTGACAGCCAGAATCAGAAAGAAGGAGTTAATGTCCCAGAAGGAAAAAGAGAAATATGGTGAAAGTACTGGATTTTAGTTAGGAGATTAGAAAAAAATAATATAAGCCAGGACAAAGAACTGGAAAAAAGTATAGCTAGACTTATGACCTTCCCTGAAATACTGACAGTCAAGTAAAAAAAGCAATCACAAAGATTTGCAGACCAGAAAATCCCAGGATCATGCTCACTCAAGGAGGCAGGTTTTTAATTGATCACCTACATTCCTAACACAGTTGAATGTATTGTAGAAAAAAAATAAACTTGTACCCAGCTCCTCCAGTAACAGCCAACCAAGGAGCACAAGAGGTGGAATTCAGCCTTTCAGGAGCTGTGCCAGTGGCTGTCCTGGGTCCCTGATCCCCCACTCCAGCCACTGAGGACCTCAAGGTTGCCATAGTGCCCCTCTCCTGGCTCTATGACTGTACCCAAGCTACCTTGTGCCATGTTCAAGGTGCTCTGTCATGTACTGAGCTCACCAGCACAACCCAGGGTGAGCCCCCAAGGCACCCTGCTTGCAGCGCTGCTGCTGGGGGGACAGAAACCTGTCCCTGTGTTGGCCCTCTTGCATCCCCCAGCCCCTGGTTTGCACGTATTCTCCTGGCAACTCAAATACATCCATGACAGAGATTGAAGCATTGCAAAACTAGAACTCACAATACCATCTACAATGCCATTTGCAACAGCATTTCTTTTAGAGTTTAGACACACTTTACTTTGTACTCACACTTGGCAAAAAAAAAAATCATATTCAAGGTCAAAATTTTCTTGCACAGAAAGAGCTTATCCCTCCCTGTAGCAGTCCCAAAAGACACACAACTCATTTTGCTGTTTTGTCTGCACCGTGCCATTTTGTCAGTTCAACAGACGCTTGAACTGTTTGCAGCCTGTAAAACCTATTTTGTTGCTATGGTGACCAGCTCTTCAAAATATCACTACCAGATCAAAAAAACAAAACAAAACAACAAAAACCCCAACACATCCAAGGTCTGATGATTCTGCTATGATTTTGCCCAGTTTCACAAGAAAATTGTTCTACATTTAGGACCTTGAGAGATAACCGGTGGCTCAAGTCAAGAGCAAAATGCCAAAAAGACGTTTCTTCTGTGCCCTGCAGCCTTAAACTGGTACATTAATCATCCTAACAAAATGAATGGAACACAACTCCCTGAAAAGCATAGAAAGTTCAGAAACACATGATGCTCAAAATTTATATTTGCAGCAGATTTATTTTTAATTTGATTGTCAATTGACAATTAAGTGATTGTCACTGCCCAGCTCGGCACTGGTGAGACAACAACTCAAATCCTGTGTTTGGTTTTGGGCCCCTCAATTCAGGAAGGACATTGAGGTGCTAGAGTGAGTCCAGAGAAGGGTAACGGAGCTGGTGAAGGGTCTGATGTGCAGCAGCTGAGGGAGCCAGGGCTGTGTAGCAGCTGAAAGGAGAAAAGGAGGCTCCAGGTGGGACCTTGTCGCTCTCTACAACTCCCTGAAAGGAGGCTGTAGCCAGGTGCAGGTTGGTTTCAGGTAACAAGTGACAGAACATGAGGAAACTACCTCAAGTTTTACCAGGAGAAGTTCAAACTGAATGTTAGGAAAAATGTCTTCACTGAAAGGGTTATCAAGCATCAGAACAGACCAGGCTGTCCAGGGCAGTGATTGAGTCACCATTCCTGGAGGTATTTAGAAGAAGTGTAGATGTGGCACTGAGGACATGGTTTAGTGGTGGACTTGGCAGCCAGTGCTAGGCTAGTGGTTAGAATCCTTTGTCTAAGAGGTCTTTTTCAATCTAAATGATTCTATGGTTCTGATTTCAAACCATCAACTTGGAAGTCTGCTTCACTCAACAACTATTTTCAACATGCATTGGAAATCAAAAGGTGGTAATGAGGATAAATGTGTTATTTTTCTACAGATGAGACATCAAAGAGAAGCTGTTCTTACATGGTGAATAATAAAGCCTCACAGAAGAGTAAGACAGGAAAATGCATATCTTCCTCCAGTTCTTTCATGCATGGGTGAATATGGACATGCACTTGTCAGACATGATTGTAACTTTTTAAGAAAACACAGGTGCCTAGATGAGAAGATTTCCATGGAGTATCGAATAAATGAAAGCAGGAAGAATCAATAGAGAGAGATAAAGCCATGGTTTACCCAATATGATCACTGCATGCTCATAGGCTATTTTATCCCCTCACAATTACTGGATTGTGTGCAAATGTTTTCACATTATTGATTTTGCAATGAAAAGCTAGATGGAAATTTAGTTGGACCTACACACTTATTTTACAAGCCTTTACTATTTATTAGTACAATGTTCTCAAATTTAGTGTTAAAATTAAGCTGGGAATAGAGTATTTATCACTTTATTAACATTGCAATGCTAAAGGAACAGTCAGATCCTTGTTGAATCACTGTGACTCCATATCCCTATGATATATCTCCATTTTATATGTAGAGAACTTCTCATTCTTCAGCAGAATGGCAAAACCAAAAGAAAGCAAATTACTGGCAATGGTTTAGTTTCCAAATTGTATTCAAAACCTAGCATGCATGTCATCTGATACTATTGGTCAATATTTACATAAAATGTTTTCATTCAACATCACCAAAACGTATTGGTTTTGGAAGTATCAAAGACATTGGGTCAACTAGATGGAACAATGGATTTTTTAATGCCAATAAATATTCTTTATGTAAGTGTTCTCACAGATAATGCCCCATTCATTTCAATATTGATTTCTTTCCATCTAGTTCAACTCTACGGTTATTTGTTATTTGAACTGTCATACGGCTGCAGCATTCCAGTCATGAGCCATAACCCCACTGACTAAAGACTGAACAAACAGGACGTGTATCTGCCAACTGGCCCTGAGAGAATGAGTTTGCCTTTAGTCATAGATAAGTGTATCACTGAACACTCAGAGAGGAGCACCAAAGAGAGGAACCAGGATTTGGTACGAGAGAAAATCCGTTTCTCTGTCTTCTTAGGGACCAGAGCTCAGTTTGTTTCCCGATGAAATTATTCAAAGACAGTGCATGCTGACAGGGTCATAAAAGAGCTACTGAAAACCCAGAGAAGGTTAAAGGAATTGTCTCCAAAAAACATAATTAGAGAGTAGGAAAGAAGCCCAGAGAGGACAGAGTCCCTGGGGACTGACAGCTTGGAAAAGGTAAGCTGACTGTGGATTTGAGATGCAGCTGCTGTCATCAAAGGCCTTGCTGAGAGAAGTTTTAGAGATACGTCAAGGATAGAGGAGAGACTGGAGATGGGATGAAAAAAAGAGTTTAGAGTAATAACAAGCTTAGAAATGAAGGAAAAGGAAGATCTGGAAAGGGGCTGGAATGGTAGGTGAGGGTTGTGGGTGAGGTGGGTTTCTTAAGTGTGGAAAATGGGGAAATACTCTCAGCTAACACTCACAGCACAAGAAAGGCATCTGAAGACACTGGGAGATAACAGAAGCAAAATGGAGAAACACAAATGAGAGGTTTATATTTGTGAATGGAAAGGAGTAGTAGAAAGATAAAGAAATCAAAGTCCAGAGAGTACCTGTAGTGTCTAAGTCATCTCCTTGAAGAAATCAATGAAAATTTAATTGTAGAGAAGGAAGCGGAGGCAAGAGAAGTTATATGGAGACAAGACAGTATTAGTAGTCCTGAGGGAATAAGGTTTAGGTTTTTTAATCATCCAACCAGGGCTATCTTCAGAAGAAACATGTTTTATCTGGTTGGGGGAGAGTTTAGGACCCCATGAAGTGTCTCTGTTTTGTACTTTCATCACTGAACACAGCAACACCAGAGCAAGAACTTATGTCCATGTGGGACAACCACAGGCACTTTCCCCGGCACAGATCCTTTTCCAAATGGATATGACACATCTACAACCTGACTATGTGTAGAGATTAGTTTATTTGAGAAAAATGAGCAGTATTTCAGTGCCTAGTGCTAGGAGATCTTGTAGTAAACCCTCTATACTTGGTACTGCTCTGCTCCCAGAAGATTCTTCAAGTATCTTGAGAAATAATTTATGTCCTCTGTAATGTGAAATCCTGTGATATGGCCTTTGTGTTTGCAGAAGATTGTCACAACAGTCTCTGAGCTAGTGGTACTCCATGATTGCACACATATATTTTGCTTCACAGAAATGCCAATTACATGTTTTCTTTCAACACCAGAGGCAGCTAAAACTTTTTGGATGCCTTTACTAAAGAAAATACAACTCACTCTTATATTTATTGCTGCTTAAAAGCAGCAGGTGAACTACAGGCATTTTCTGTCTGCTTGATTTCTTGAAGCTCAAACAGCCATTAAATATCACTGAAAAAAAACCCCAAAACAAAACAAGATTGTTTCAGAGCTTTATGAATCAGACTTTACCAGGAATATCTTCCTGAGTTCAAACCCCACCTTGGGGCTAGAAGAAAGTGTCCTTTTTCTTATCATCCCTATCAAGCACACTCAAAAATATCCCTTTTTTTCCCACTGCATCTGTCAAAGATTCTGTGATGCTTTTTAAAGGAAAGCATTCATTGCATTTACAATTCTAACAAATTCTACAAATATATGACCCAGTCATCAAGCTAATTATCATTTGCAGTTCAGTATGATTCCTGAGGAACGTATAGCTGCCTAAGGTACCAAAAAGAGCTCATAATTTTTGTTTAAAGATCCAATTACTCCATTTATTTATATATATTTTTGTTTAATATAATTTCTTCCATTATGTTTAAAAATATAATTGCCCATATTAGAGAGATAATTGTCTCATCTGTGTGGACAAAAATTTTTCTGCTCTTTCGTTTCAGTCCTGTTTAATATCTTTATCAATGATCTGGATGAGGACTTTGAGTGTACTCAGCAAGTTCCCAGATTACAAGGTGGGTGGCAGTGTTGATCTGCTGGAGGGTAGGAAGGGTCTGCAGAGGGATCTGGACAGGCTGGATCAACAGGCTGAGGCCAACTGTATGAGGTTCAACAAAGTGAAGTGCCAGGTCCCACCCTTGGGTCACAACAGCCCCATGCAATGCTGCAGGCTGGGGGAAGAGGGGCTGGAGAGTGGCCCAGCAGAAAAGGACCTGGGTGCTGATTGACAGACAATGAACATGAGTCAGCTGTGCCCAGCGGGCCAGGAAGGGAAATGGCATCCTGGGCTCTATCAGGAATGGTGTGAGCAGCAGGACCAGGGCAGTGATTGTCCTGCTGTGCTTGGCACTGGTGAGGCTGCACCTTGAATCCTGTGATCGGTTCTGGGTCCTTCATTTCAAGAAATACATTGAGGTGCTGGAGCCTGTCCAGAGAAGGGCAACAGAGCTGGTGGAGGGTCTGGAGACTAAACAGTATGAGGAGCAGCTGAGGGAGCTGGGGTTATTCAGCCTGGAAAAAGAAGAATATCAGGGGAAGCCTTATCACTCTCTACAATTGCCTGAAAGGAGATTGCAGCCAGGTGAGGTGCAGTCTCTTCTCCCAGGCAACCAGTGACAGGATGAGAGGAAGGAAATGGACTCAGCCTGTGCCAGGGAAGATTCAGGTTGGACATCAGGAATAATTTCTGCACTGAAAGGGTTGCCAAGCATTGGAATGGGCTGCTCAGGGACACGGTGGAGTCACTATGTCTAGAGGTGATCAAGAAAAAACTGGACATAGCATTTTGTGCTATGGTTTTGTTGACGTGATGGTGTTCAGCCAGAGGTTGGACTTGATGATCTGGGAGGCCTTTTCCAACCTTAACGACTCTATGATGCTATGATTTTATGATTTCAGACACCAGCAATAGAATGTCAAGTTCAGATGCTGAGTTAGTGTGAATTGCAATCACATCAATCACACATGATGTACAGTGTGGACAGGAGAGATGGGACTTGACTGACCCGGTCACCATCAGTGTCTTTCATAATCAGCTCAAAGAAGGAGCCACTTAGGTGTGATTCACGTCATCCCAAAGGAGCAGTCTAAAATAAGCCAGATGAGTCATGTCCCAGAAATGCTTATTTCTCAGCCAAAGACTTTGATGGGAGCTGTGGAGGGCAACCTTAGGTTTAGTTAACTGCATTTCTGAGATCTAAAGTGAGGTAGATCTAAAGTAAGAATCTCATCAGATCTGTCTCTGCTGCTGTCTACTCACTCTGAAGAGAAAGGTATGAAATGAACACAAGCAGTTTTATTAACAGCAAAAAAATTATGTTCACCAGAAAATAATAAATTTTTAAATAAAAAATGAGATAGTCTAGAGAAACTAAGCATTTTAATTTCATGTTTTCATTACGCTTTTGGTGACTGGTTATCAAACTACAGCATTTATGTTTGGGTCATAAGTGCTCGAATATCAAACTATCCTAGTGACTGCTAACAGCTTTTGAGTAGAACTTGGAAAAAGCCTGAATAATGTATTTTTTTTTATTCTAGAAGTCCTTTTGTAAGGTGCAAGCAATGAAAGCAGCACAGGAATGGACCAAAGCAAGATGCTGCTGGCTGATTACTGGCCGCAATCAGAGGAAAATTGTTGAGAAAAACGCTGAACAGGAAAGGAGAATAGGGTGAGACACAAGTACTCCCTCCTAGCTGGGAATGTGCTAGAAAAATACACTGTGCACCAGAAAAAGACCTCAGTACTAAGGAAATTAGGTTAAAGCAAAGGAAGGCAGTGAATTTGAACAGTAATTGGGAAGGTTTTCTTTTCACGGTTATAGGCTGATGGAAGGTATATTCCTCATTATCAGTTTGATGGGTCTAACAGCTTCTACCACAGTGGCAAGGGAAAAAACTTTAAAGGCTGTTATACCTTTTCTTCCTATCAGTTACCCAGGGACACTGAAATAATATGGAAAATCCAAAGCATTTTTAGAAAATGGGTTATATGTCATCATTCATAAAAACTATAGCCTGCCTTAGTGAAGTAAACAGCTGGCAGACATAGAAGAATTAAAAGAAAACTTCAGTTTCTATTTAAAATTATGTAGGAAATGTTCTAACCAACTCTCACTGTTTTTTAAAGTACTTTTAGAGATAATAACAGGAAAGCTCTTTACAAAAAGTGATAGGCTTTTGACTGAACTTTGTAGGAAATTCATAATTTGACCACTGCTATACAAGGTTGTGAAAGCCTTCTCTGTTTTTCTTCCTGAAAACTGGTAATGCAACAAGATGTGAAAAGATATTTATTATGATGTGTGTGTCTGATAGTAGCAGGACCAGAGAGAATACGACCTGGTATTGAATGTCTGTATCTGCTAAGTATTAGACTATTTTAGCATCAGGTCCAAAATTTATCCCATTTTTGTTTTTCTTCCCCAGAAATTCCAAGACTACCTGATCTGATGGCTAGCATTCATGTAATTTTATTGTCAGATCACGTAATATTGATCTCTTTGGACCTTTTTGAGTGTGTCCATCTGACCTTAGTGCGGCATCTCTAGTAACACCCATAGCAGTCAGGTCTTGGACGCCCCTCAGTGTGTCAGAACAGCTGCCTCACTGGTAGAAGAGGGATAACTGACTGGGACTGGGCTGTACCTGAACTATTCACTGGGGATGCAGTATCAGCACAGGACATGTGCACCCTGATACATTCTTTAGTTTCACTGTTACGTATGACATAGTTTAGAAAGGGCATTCACAAGTTTCTGAAGGAAAATACCCAACTTCTGAAACAAACAGACATAATATGCACGGTGTGTCCAGTATCAGCATGCATATGTTACAGTGTGATCACTGATTTTCCACATGCAAGACAGAAAGTACTCCTCACAATTACAGGAGTCATGGCTTCTCTCAGAGAACACTGAACACTGGATGTGATTTTGATAACCTTATAATGTTGGGCATGCCAAACTTCTAGAATTAGGATCCTTACTGGTGGTGTCAATTCAGGACAAAGGAGATATACAGGGTTTTCCATAACTCATCACAGCAATTGTCACAGCAGGCTTTCTAGTACTGCACTGCTGTGCCACAGCTGAAGAGCAAGACAGCTGTGCCAGCTTCCATCTAGAGGTGACCAGATGCTTCCTGACCACAATGAGGCAATTGAAATAAGTGTCCTGTTCCTTAAGAGCCTATACCACTTCCTAACATATGGTCAGGAAGGACACCGGCAGTCACAGATTGCTAGCCTACTGCAACTCATTCATTTAGCCTCACATTCACAGGCCCTGGCTCTCAGGAGGGACTTCGATCACCCTAAATCTTCTAGAGGACAACAGGACAGGGCAAAAGTAATCCAGGATGCTCTTTATATCATCCTCCTCCAAATGAGGAGTCAATGAAGAAAGACACAGTGTTGGACCTCGTACCAGTGAGAGTCTTGTTGGGAACGTGGGGGTCAAAGGCAGTCTTGGCTGCAGTAAACATGAGATGATGGAGTTCAGGGCACCTCATTAAATTCAACACAGAGAAATGCAAACCTGCTAATCTTCAGCCTACACCTGAGGAAAAACAACCCACTGCACCAATATGTGCTGGGGACCACCCAGCTGGAAAGCAAACTGACAGAAAAGAGGTGCCCAGTGCCAGAACCACAGGCAATGGGCACAAACTGAAACACAGGAAGTTTTCTCTCAAGATCAGGAAACCCTTTTTCACTGTAAGGGTGGCTGAGCACTGGCAGGAGTTGCCCAGAGAAGTTGTCAAGTCTCCCACCTCGGTGGTATTCAAAACCAGTCTGGGCATGGTCCTGGGCAACCAGCTCTAGGTGGTCCTGCTTGAGCAGGGGGTTGGTCAAGATGACCTCTAGAGGTCCCTTTCAACCTCAACCATACTGTGATTCCCATCTGGAGGACTGTGTGCTGCAGTCCTTGACTGGTCAGGATGAATACACAAAATCATCAGCATACAGTGGGTCTGAGCATAAGGCTTATGATATCCTGTGACTCCTTCCTGATTGTCGTGTATTTAGCTAAACAAACCAGCAGATGACATTGCTCAGAACAATGTCACTGACACTGACAATTGTCATTGCCAATTGACACTGCCCTTGAGATGGAGGTGGTATCTAATATGAACACTGCCAGGTGTGCCCCTCCTTTTCCTTGAAACTCTCTGGAGAGCTGAGTGGTGAGATGTGCCTGCAGCTGCCCTGTGTGGGCACTGGCATCACTGCCGTATACCCAGTTTGGGAGCTCTGGCTTCATATCTCATGCTGGTTTTGTGACCTTTGCCACTTGCTGCTGGCTTCAATATCAGCATGAAGTAATTTTAAAGCTATTGTGCAGGATTTACTGGCACATTTTTTAGTTACAGTTGAGAGATTTCATTACGCCTCAGTGAACAACATAGTTCCCCAATAAGCTGGTATATGCACTTCCTTACTCATGGGCCAGAAGACAGATAGAATTGTCGACTGTGAAGCAGCTGTTACAACCAGGGATGTTTCTTCACTTTCTAAGCAGTAGAATACATAGCCTGCATCTGCAAGAGCTGGGCATAGCAATGCTGAGACTTGTCACTATCCACAATTCTAACATTAGGTGTTGAGAAATCCATCTAAATACTGTTTTTATCTCTCTTTCTTCTTCATTTATGGTAGGATTGTTATTCTCTGAATAGTTAAGTGACATCTAGTATTACTATCACTTTTGCATTTCTGACCACATATGTGTGATTTTACAACACCCTAAGTCAGGATCTCAGATGGCACAACCACCAAACTACTTTGATCACCTCCCTTGAATTAAAAAAGTTAAATTCTGGCATTAGTAAAATAGATGGGAATTTGGAGGCCAAGGCTTTACTCCAAATATCTTTGCCTGTGGAACTGGAGCTGTTGAGTCAAAATCATTCTGTCAAGGAAGTGCATCAAATTATTGTAAGTCTGCCTTATTGCGTTGTTCTGGTAACAAATGTTCTTAGTGTCAAAATGATGGTTCAGAAAACTTCAGATTGGATATCATTGTCAATAAAATCATACAAACCAGTGGTTCTTGAAATACAAGACCTTTTATTATAGGAATAGTGGAAGGTTGCCTTGTCCATGACAGGGAACCAGATGATCTGTAAGGTCCCTTCCAACTCAAACCATTCTGTGATTCCATGACTGAGGTCTTCAGGGAATTAGAGGGGCTTGCTAGGCATGGTGGCAGAGACCAGGAAAGGGTTAGACTCTGCAGAAACCAGGAAATATCTACCTAGCCAGGCTAGCCTGGAATGAGTGGAAGCTCTCACCCCAAAAGGAGTTTTTGTTGCGGTTTAATCCCGACCAGCAACTCAGCCCCACACAGCCACTGTCTCCCTCCCTCATAGTGGGACAGGGGAGAGAATCAAAAGAGAAAAAGTGAAAACTCATGGTTGAGACAAGGACAGTTTGATGGGTAAAGCAAAACTCATGCACATAAGCAAAGCAAAACAAGAAATTAATTTACCACTTCCCATGGGCAGGCAGGGGTTCAGCCATCCCCAGAAAGCCAGGCTCCATCACATGTGATGGTGACTTTGGAAGACAAACACCAGAACTCCAAATGCCTCTGCCTTCCTCCATTTTCCCCAGGTCTATATGCTGAGCATGATGTCATACGGTGCGGGATATCCTTTGGGTCAGTTGGGGTCAGCTGTCCTGGTTGCACCCCCTTCCAACCCTTGTGCACCTCCAGCCTGCTCACTGGTGGGGTGGTGTGAGAAGCAGAAAAGGCCTTGACTCTGTGCAAGCATTGCTCAGCCATAACAAAAACATCCCTGTATTATCCGCACTGTTTCCAGCACAAATCCAACATGGCTCCCCTACTAGCTACTATGAAGAAAATAGAGGCTATTCCCGTCAAAACCCGCATATGTGGGAAAAAAAATGGACTCTCTGATCCCAACCAACAGCTCTAAATCTTTAAAAGAGTTAGAGGTGAAGATCACAGAAGCACAGAATCAATTCTGTTGGAAAAGACCTGCGAGGTCATCAAGCCCAAGCTTTGACTGGACACCATGTTGTCAACTAAACAATGCCACTGAGTGCCATGTCCAGTCTTTCTTTTAACACCTCCAGGCATGGTGACTCCACCACATCCCTGGGCAGTCCATTCCAATGTTTGGCAACCCTTTCTATGAAGAAATTCCTCCTAATTTCTTAGGAGGAGAATCTCCCCTGGTGCAGCTTGGGTATATGTCCCCTTGTGCTTTAACTTGCCTGGGAGAAGAGGCTGATCCCCACCTGGCTACAGCCTCCTTTCAGGCAGTTGTAGAGAGTGAAAAGGTCACTCCCAAGCCTCCTTTTCTCCAGGCTGGACAACCCCAGCTCCCTCAGCCACTCCCCATAGAATTTACCCTCTAGACCCCTTCAGGGGTTCAGGGGAGGCTTTGTTGCCAACCCCCCCCCGAGCAAAGACGTGCCCCTGCATAAATGTTCTGGGACTGCATCAGGATTAATCATACTTGACAAATGGACTTCAAATTCTTATGTTTCAGCATCACAGAAAACATTGTTTTAGAGAGATACAAGTGCACCTAAAATGGAATGAAAGAGTATACCTAATTTTTCAACATCTGAAATTCACAACTCACTTAAAGAATTGTGTAGACTCCAGCTATGGTCAATGTAGATGAATAGAAACTTCCAAAGGGAATAGATTCTCTGAAAACTTTTTGAGAAGGCATATCCCTGAACAGTTTAGTTTAGAGTAGATCAACTCTTTTAGACAAATAAATCATTTGCCTGGAGTCCACCTTTACTGATTTAACTCCTTATTCAAGCTGAGGTTTACTGAACAGCTTAAGTGACATTCCTCTTTCATCCCAGCGTGGTTATTTTAATAAAAGTCAGCAAATAAAATGTTCTTTTCTATCTCCATCAAAAGTATCTCCTGCCCAGGAAGTGCTGGCTCAGTAAGCTCAGAGGCACATTTGGCTTAAGGAATGGAAGAAACAAAATCACAAAGTACAGGAGATAAATCTCTGCAAATGCTTCTAACATCTGAATTGACTAAGAGAAGTTAAATAACAGGAAGGTATTATAAATCTTCCCCCACTTCAGCTAAACTAATCATCTGTACACATTAAGATAGTATTTAATGAATGGCGCCCCAGGAAAAGTAAAAAATCTACTTGCTGGCAAATGCTCTGCCAATAGCAGAGTGAAGCCAAGATTACAGTGGTCTTTTAACACAGCTAACAAAAAAATCAATAGCTTTTTATTTTTATTAAATTACTATCAGTGCAGAGAATGACTGAAGTATGCTTTCCATTTACTCCATAGAATCATATCTGCAAGGAGCTTGCAAATAATTGGATACAGAACCCTTCTGATGGAGAGGTTCAGATATCTTTATTGTTAGAGGGGATGCTTAATGTACTGCCTTCCAGTGGCCCTTCAACACAGAAGGAAAAAGAATCTGAGGACTCAATAATTGACTGCTGCTTCAAAAATTAATAAAAAGCACCAAACATAGGCAGCAGTTGTAACTATGAATTGAACTGTGCTCTCAGAGGTCTTGTTCTCCTAGAGAACCTATCAGAATTTCTATTATTAAACAAAGTACGTGTAGCCTCAACAGGGGAAGTGGAGAAGGAGGAGAGTTGTCATGATAATGAATATAAAACATGTTTTATTCTAAATGCTGTTCTCTTGAAGTTCGAATGATCAGACATCATTAAACATACCCTGAAAGAGCACAGATCAACAAGATGTACATTTCCATTTTTATCAAATATTTCCACTTGTTCTTTACCACACGTGCTTTTTCTGGTCCTTTTCAAGTTTGCCTGCCAAGGAATACTCAGAGGGTGAGACAGGCTGAAGGATTGCTGAAGAATTTCCTACAAAAGAATCCTACAAGCGCACCTGTCTACCTGTGGTGATTTGGAAAATCTTTTCCAAACACAGACTATTTCAGTGGTTTTCAACCTGCCCAGAAACTGCAGCCCTGCACATTTCCTGGCATTATTGTTTGTGCTCTGAATTTACAAGTTCCTCCACAATTTTTCACACACCTCCAGGGATCCACAGACCACAGGTAAAGAAATCACTGCTTTTTACACAGCCTCATATGAGATGTGCTTCTGCTCCCAGGTGCATTCGGGGTCACTGACCCAGGAAGGCTGCCCATTCACTATGCACACTAACTGCCCAGAGCTTCACAGCAGGTAACAGGCAGCAGCAGCACTACCCAGCCTCCTGGAGCTCACCTCACACCAAACACACAGGCCAGCAGTGATAATGTCTGCGAGGCAATGCAAGGCAGCTGCGATAATCCCTCCTCAGACTCAAGCCATTCACACTTAGTAGAATGAGATGAAGCGGGGTGCACGCCGTACATAGAATTTAAGGGACTTTTTCCACCTCAAGCATCCTGAATAAGAGGGAGCTGGGAGGAAAGCTACTCAAAAACAACCACGAAAAAGGCAATTATGCAAAAATAATAATCTCAGGACAGTTTTTCCCCAACCAGAACGCTGACCTGAATATAAAAGCTCATTTCTTTTTCATAGACAAAACATCTCAAAAACTCATTTCGTGTCTCAGAAAAGTAGTAGTAGGCAGAGGCAAAAGACAGGTGAGACAAAATTTATTCAGAAGTAAAGAAAATATCATTTTCAATCCCATTTGGAAAACAATGGAACTGTGTTTTTAATAATCTCAAGGTACTATACTAAAGTACTCCTGTGCATTCACACTGCCATAGAATTATATCTGAGAAAATCCACTATGATTTAGAAAGCTACGAAAAAATTTAGTGACTTGAAAGAAATCATTACATACTGACAGTCTAAAAAGCCTGCACCAAATTAATCAGATTCATCTTCGTTGAAAATTGTATACTGTTTTGTCTATGTCATGGTACCATGATGTCACTAAAGAAATGAGAATATACCAAATGGCTAGTAACAATTGTGCCAGAAGTCTCTAAGATTTCCAGGATTAAGCAATGTTACAGGAAATAATTTCTATTTTGTTTTCTCTGTGATTATAACTTCTTTAAATATCTCACAATACTCCTTCAAGGTTTTTACTTTTCCACCCTCATCTTCATCTTCCCTTAGGAAGCATCATAGAATCATAGAACAATTAAGGCTGGAAAAGATCTCTAAGAACATTGAGTCCAACTGATAACCCAGCACAACCTTGTTCACCACCTCCAGCACAGGCTCCTCTCCACAGGTCTGCAGGTTGCTGCCAGGACCCTGCTCCAGCACAGGCCTCCCATGGGCTCACAGTCTCCTCTCAGGCATCCAGTTGCTCTGGTGTGGGTTTCCTCCACAGGCTGCAGGTGGATCTCTCCATCCCCATGCCCTCCACGGGCTGCAGGTGCATTTCTGCATTTCCGTGGATCTCCATGGGCTGCAGGGGCACAGCTGCTTCACCATGGGCTGCACCATGGGCTGCAGGAAAATCTCAGCTCCAGCATCTGGAGCACCTCCTGCCCCTCCTTCTGCACTGACCTTGGTGTCTGCAGAGCTGTTCCTCTCACATGTTCTCACTCCACTCTTCTCTGGCTGCAATTACATCTGTGCAATAACTTTTTTTGTTGTTCTTGAATCTGTTATTACAGAGGTGTTACCATCATTTCTAATTGGCCCAGCCTTTACCAGCAGCAAATCTGTCTTGGAGCTGCCAGGGATTGGCTCTGCCAGACAGGGGGGAAGTTTGTGGCAGCTTCTCACAGAAGCCACCTCTGTAGCCCCCCCACTACCAAAACCTGGCCAAACAAACACAATACACAGACCCACATCCACCCTGCTTCATTTCTTAGTCAGGTTGGTTGTTTCAGACTGACCTACTTCCTCTAAGCCATAGCAAATCTCTTTTCCCATATCTGAGAATCTAAAAATTACCGAAAATATGCCACACAAAGGACTGCAAGTGGGGGGGAAGACAAAAATGGGGCACTAGAAGGAAGCAAAAAGGGCTGGGGATTCTCGAGCTCTTGGCTTACTTCACGACTGCACAATACACCTTCAGGGGTGTTTAATCCTTTTGGGTTCCACCTATGTGCTGTGCTGGGCTGGGCTGGGAGCACACACAGAGCCCATTCCATTGTGCCACTTAATGGAAGGTGAACATGCAGCATCTCACACCTGTGCCTGCACACTACAGAATCCAGGCAATAACTTGCAAGAATATGTTGCCTGCAGAGGGACATCCTGAAGAATCAGCAGGATGCTTATCAGTGAGATGTGACCCATACCTACTTGGACAAAGACATTTCAAAGTGAGTAACCAAGCACTGGAACAGACTGTCCAGGTAGATTTCTCATCCTCAGAGAGTTTCAGTAGCTGGATGGAGAAGGCTTGAAGCTCACTGCTCTAATCAAGAAAGGGACTCTGCTTTGAGCAGGGGATCAGACCACATGGGCTCCAGAGGTTCCTTTCCTCCTGAATTATTTTCTGATTGAACACAGAAATGGACTGGTAAAGTCACAGGCTCTATGTACACCAGTAAACAACACAGTTTTAAGGAATACTTCTGGGAGGCTGAACTAAATAATCTCAATTATAATAACAGCCCCTGGCATCGCTTTGGGCTGCCCCAGTTAGCAGCCTGCCAACCCGTTCATGGGCACAGCTGGGGAGACAACACACACCTTCACACACTGTCAATGAACAGCTTGTGTGTAGCTACCTTTTCAAGGCAGCTGAAAGCATGGACAGAAATGTTTGTGTGCCAGTGGGCACTGGTGCTGGAGAAGGGTCCCGGGCACAATTGTTCACTGGTTTAGAGCAAATCCAGTGCAGGAATTACACATGTATTTCAAGGAGTCCTTCCCAAGACTTTGAAGTCCTGCAGGCTTTATTAACAATAAATAGATATTTTTGAGCTTATCACAGGATATGACAGTCCATAGATCCGTGCTTTTCTTTTTCTTTGAGCAAACACCACAGACTCAATTGCTATTCTAGAAAGGCCCAAGTTTCCCCTAAGTCCTGTAATGTATCTGCCAATCCAGGGAGGATCCAGCTGGATCTCAGCCTTGGTTCTATAGGGAATTGGTTCAAAAGACACAAAAGAATGGGAAGCACACTGCATAAAACAGAAGGAAATAAGAATATCTAAACTGAAATGCAGCAATGTGCAAGAGCACAATATGAAGCAAGAATTGTTCAGATGGGTAAACCCCTCTTTGGCTATTTGGTTCTGAAGCACAAAAAATATATATTTGCCAACATAAAGCTGAAGTGTGGCATTAGAATAGAGCAATAATTTTACTGGATCTTGTTACTGTAGACAAAAAAATGTTTTACAAGCCCATCCACCAACTTAATGAAGTTCTCTTGTGCTGTCTTGCAAAAAAGACATTTTAACTCAAAAGATACCTTTACTGAGGTGCAAAATAAAAGACAGATTTCGGCTCCAAGGAGAGAAGAGCTATTCCAGTTTCCTTGAGCAGGAAACAGCAGCCATTCTTGCTGAGAAGCAGAAATATTCATGGCATTATTCTGCAAATTGGCATTGTCAATAAGTTATATGTTTGCAAAGCAGCTGATTGCAAAATAGATTTGGCAGTGATGAAAACAAATAAACAAATCCAAATTCTCAAAAAAACAGTCAGAGTTAAAAAATTCTGTTCAAGTCTGACAACGTGTTTCATTAAACCACAACAGCAAATGTTTCAGTTCTAAGAAGAAAAGGTAAGAAAGTTAAGGAAAGAATGGACTAAATTAAAAAAGCTGCTGCTTTTATTCCCTAGCTCTGTCCCAAACTTTCTCCAAATGCTGCAGCTCTGATTTACCACTTCACCAAGGATCTTTCCTTTAATTCATATCTGCAGGAATGGTTTTGGCTTTGTTTCACAGAGCAGTGCTCAGAACACCATGCTTGTTATTGACAGCTGAGAGGACTTGCTCTGAGCGCCCCTTTTTAATAAAATTCCACTTTGTGTAAATAATTAAAGGTCCAGCAGCAGCAGTTAACACCTTTCAGGTGTGTAATCCACCAAATGAGAGAGACATCCTTCCTCAAGCTCTGCCTTTTTGAACCAAAGCTTGTTTGGTTATTTAACTAAATGGCATTACATGTCTTACTATGAGAAATAAGAGATAAACATCCCTTTCTTTCACATAAAGGGATAGAGTGAATCTCCCAGTTCTGCAGATATTTTATTCTCACATAACTGGAAACAACACATTTTGAAATTGTGTAACATTCTGTGTGAAGTAAGAAAAGAACTCCTTATCTACTACTAGGATAGTAATACCTACCACTATGGTATTGCTAAAGCTGTTCCTTTGGCGCACTTTTAGATTTTTGGATTCTACTATAGAACTGTTGAGTCTATGGTTTGGTTGGGTCATTCAACCAGGGGTAATTGGCCTTTGATGTTCAAATGAGGGTCTTCATTTTTCCAGCCAGCTGTTAACTAAAGGAAATATTTCCCTTTTCAGCCATGCCTTAAGTAACCTGTGGATGGGCTTTGCAGGTCAGGTCACTTAATTTTGCTTCTAATTTCTCATACAGCCTCAGGTTTATCCATCTCCATTACAAAACCCACAAAGACATTTTTGGTTTCCTAATCCTTAAATGCTGTTACTCCATATCACATAAATGTAATGCACCATTCAGCTTCACCAAAGTCTACGGTCACAAGGAACTTCTAATTGCATTTTTAAAAGAACAGCTTTCAAAGGAAATAAACTCGTTGAGAAGCATGAGATGTAATTGGATGACAAGATTGCAACACACTGCGCTGCAATTCAAGAAATTCCCCAACTCAGCCAATACTACCCAGTAATTAAAAATATCAATCACTTCTGCATTCCTTTGTCATGCAGGAACAGGTTGAAACTTTAGATACCTATATTCCTAGAGGTATAAACAACAATATCCATGGTAATTTTGTCTTATTTGAGTTTCCATGGAAACAGTGTTTATGGTATTGCAGTGTTATCAGGGGAAAAAAATGAGTTATAAATAATAAAGAGGCTAATGTTGTTTCCCTTGGTCTTGCTGAACAGCTCCAGGCACCGAGACAGATTAATTGGACAGAAATGGAAGACAGCAGCTGTAACACCCATGCTTGTTATCAGCTGTGCTGTATTACTGGAAAGCCCATATAGCTGCTTGTCATGGTTTAACCCCAGCTGACAACTAAGAACCACACAGCCACTTGCTCACTCTCCCTTAGTGGCTCTGCAGGGGAGAGAATTGGAAGGGTGAAAGTGAGTAAACTCATGGATTCAGACAAGAAAAATTTAATAATTTAAATAAAATAAAATAGCAATAGTAGTATGAATAGTAATAATTTTAATGAAAGGGAAATAGCAAAGAGAGAAAAGTGATGCAAGTGGAAACAATTTCTCACCCCCAGCTGACTGATGCCCAGCCAGTTCCCAAGCAGCAGCCTCCCAGCCAGGCTTCCCCCTAGTTTTGTTGCTGAACATGACACCATATGGGGTGTGATATCCCTTGGGTCAGTTAGGGTCAGCTGTCCCAGCTGTTTTCTCTTCCAAAATCATGCACTCCCCAAGCCCATTACCTGGTGGAGTGGGGAGCACAAAAGGCCTTGACTCTGTGCAAGCCCTGCTCAGCAATGACAGAAACATCCCAGCGTTACCAACACTGTTTCCATCACAAATCCCCATACTAAGTGCCAGTCCAATCATTTCTTGAGCCCTTCCAGGGGTGGTGAGTCCAGCACTTCCCTGGGCAGCCCGTCCCATTTCTTAACCACCCTTTCACTGAAGAAATTCACTCTGTTGCAACCAAAACATGCACAGTGACAGAGTTTCATAGCATGATGGTGCCAAATTACCTTTGATTAATTATAACCATTAAAGATCTAGCTTTCCTAGCAATCAAATTGGCTATGTTATTCTCGCTCTGTTAATTTGCAGAATTTTAACTTGTTTTTCCAAGAATATTCAACCTCAGTCTGCATTTTGTTCATCTAATCTACATATGTCAATGAGAAACAGATTTTTGTTTGTTTGTCCCTCTACTCTGGATTTCAGCTTTACAGAATATCACTCTTACAACTACTTCTTTTTTTTTTTTAATTTGCTAAATTCCATATAAATATATGTTATCCCAAAGCTGGCCCACTCTCCCTTGAAACAGAAATGGGTCATTCTGTAGAGGCAGTGCGTGTTTTTTATCCATTTCCATCATGCTATTTAGTAAAACTAAGTGGGCCTATGCTATTGCCCACAATGTTGGTATGTAATTGACCCAGCTGTCAGAACCCCATGACATCCTGTCAGCGCTTTCTGTGCTCTGTAATTTTGAGAACTGGAGCAATAGAAATTGCTCCTGTGAAATGCTGAAGTCATGGGCAATTGAAAGCTCTCCACAATTCACAGGAGGCATTCAGGACTGCATTCACATCACTTCAAAGAGAAGGTAGGCACCTATGTCATAAATAAGCTGAGTATTTGCCACCTAACTTTCATTTAATGCAGAGGAAATCTATAAGGAGAATTTTCAGCACTGTAGGACCCAATCCAGACAAAACAGGAGAAGAAAGGATTGTATTCCTCCTTTCCCACTGCTTTAATATTTATATATTTGTAATTCTTATCATGTTGTCAATACTTGTCCTTGCATTGTGAGGCCCACGATAAAAGTCCTTCTGTACTTCAGAAAAGGAATTTTAAGACTGGTCTCACATTTTTACAAGACTTTCCTAATGGCTGCTGTTAATTGCTTGTATGAACAAGGTCTCTCCTGAGATCTGGCAAAGTTAGCCTTTTGGGTAAAAATGCTTCCATATTCTTTGGACTCAAGAGACAAGGGCAACTTCATCTCCTTATTAGAACATTCAGCCTTGCAATTACACTGAATGCAGTTAAAGAAGTCCCTGCATCCACAGAAACAGCCATGTCCTCTAAATTTGGATCCCATTTCGAAATTTGTGATTCAGTTTCATCATCAATTGTTTTCTATAGCAACACTCCCTATGAAATTCTATAGCAACACTCCCTAGCAACACTCCTGTTTTGGTGCCATGTGTCTCAAGCAACCTGTGGATGGCCTTTCCAGTTCAGATCACTTAATTTTTGCTTAGGTGCAAAGTCTTCAGAGAAATTCCATAACAGTAACAGTTCACAAAGGAAATCCCTGCCCAAGCCTACATCGACAAATGTTGATTTACCCTCGTGAGCTTCCTTTGATAAAAAAATCTCATTTTAAAACTCAGTGCCTCAGGCATAGTATTATGTTTTGTCTTCTATATTTACTTTCAGTCTCTGGATCTAATACTTTGTCTAAGGACTGCAAATTACAGATTGTGAAAGAAAATTGATATTCTGTACATCTTAAAAAATATACAGACAGGCTTGAGACAAGCTTAAGTACATAAAAATGTCTTTGCATAATCTGTAGCTGATGGCATGCAAGAGACTCCAGCGATTTAAGTGACTTTCAGAGAAACACAAAAAGAAACAAAAGGAGAAGAAAACTCTCACTCATGCTGGTGGCAGTCACTTTCAGTGAGAAAGACTGCAAAAGAGACATAACCCTTCAGGATGTGCAAATGCAAGATGACAAGAACAGCAGCACAAAAGCAGCAGCAGCAAAGCACTCCAGTAACAGCTTTGGCGTGCCCAGGGGACAGCTTGCCCCACTGCCGGCGAAAGGCAGCCCGCAGCACCACAGGGAGAGGGAGGCAGGGTTGCAAGGGGAAGCCCCTGGGCATCTCAAAGGTTCAGGCACCTGAGGAGCTCCGAAGGGGACCTGACAGTGGCATTTCAGTTGGAAGTGAGCACTCTTTGTTGCATCACTACTGCGTGTAACCAGTACCTGACCTGAGACCGCCTTACTGGCTTTTCCTGTGGCTGACAGAAATTCCCCAGCAAGAGTTTAACAGGCAGCACTGATGCAAGAGAGATCCATACCAAGTTACAGTGATCGATTTGGCTTGCAGTAGCACACAGAGGCTTAGCAGGATCAGAACCCCATATCAGTATGTGCTGAATGAGATATAAGTGAAGACGTTCCTTCTCATTTTAGGGGCCTTTAAAGGTTCCTTTCAGCTCAAACTGTTCTGTGATTCTGTGAGAAGATAGAAACTTGTCCAGCATAGACAAGAAGAAAAGAATTTTATTTAGTTCCACAACTAAGTTATTAAAGATCAGCTGTAGCACTGTAAATTATTAATATATGCGTTCTTCCCTTCCCAGATGTACAAATTAAATGCAGTGTTCCTAAACTGTAGTTACAAATATTTGTATGTACATGCACAACTTCCTGCATTAGACAATGTCACGTTTCCTCAGAGCTAGATTAGAAGCTTTTGTTTGAAATGTCAATGCAGTGAAGGTGTGAAAATCCATGAACTGACTGGAAATAATGTACCTAACTGCAATGATCACAAGTTTTGTTAGCAGCTCACTGAAATCAATGGATTGTTACAGTTCTTTTTTTTGCCTTTAGCAAAATCCCAGCTATAGCCAAGTGAGAGATTTTTGCATTTGCAATGCGTTGATTCCGTTTCACTGGTCACAGCAAATTAAAAACATATTTATGAATTTTATTTAAAGGATAAAATCAATAATGATTCAGACTCTTGGCCTCTTCAGTTGTCAGGATTATTTTGGAGGATTATTACACTGGCAGGAGTACTTAGCAAATCTATCAAAAATATGCACAAAGCTTTCTCACCACAATTTATTTTTTAAACAGACACCAGATTTGTCCTCTTGTAGCCACATCCAGATGTCTAAATTTAGAAGCAAAAGCTCTGTATATCCTGCATCTTCTGTAAAAGGAAAGTGGAGGTAAGAAGAGCCATTTTTTGGAGTGTTTTTGTTTTTTAAAGTCAAGGCAGCTTGCTACCAACAATACCTAAATATGGATTTAGGAGTTGAAAAGACAATCACCATGAGAAGAGAGACTGGTTTCAACAACAAAGTACACCTATTTCTGCTATTCAGAACTGTGGGGTTCCAGCTCCAGCTTTAGAACCAGTGAATGAGTCTGGCCAGGTATCCTCCATGCGAAACCTGAGGTACCCTTTTCAAAAAGAAACAAGTAGCAGATGACAGGCATTTATCTATGACCTATAATAACCTGTCCAGTTACTTTTCCATCTCCATCAGACTAGCACTTTTTTATTGGGCTTACTGCCAAACCTGTGATTTAGGGCTCATGGAAGAGATTGGGAAGCAAATAGTCTATAATGTCATCAGATTAAATGTACTAAGGTGTCTTTTAGACAGACACTTTGCAATCAGTAACACCTATTTTTTTTACTTACTAAAGGTCATAAAAGTCTAAGAAGGTAGAGTTAAAATTTCTGAAACATTCAGTTAGTTGAATGCAAATGGAACAGAAAAATAGTCCTTGTATAAGGGAAACAAACGGTATCTTGTAACTTTATGATAAATATATTTTCTTTCAACAGTATGGAAAATCAGCATAGATCAATGACAGTTGTAATTATGTAAATTATTTCTATAACGTATAATATTGGGATTTGCTATCTGAGTGAAAGAAGGAAAATTGAACTTCTTTCTCCAACAGCACAGCTTATCTAGACTGTCAGTGGTAACTTGGAGCCTTCCAGCTCACAGTTCTTTTGTGATATTTTGAAGTCTGTTAAAGCTAATTGTGTTTGGAAACATTGATTTTAGGAAAGAGATGAAGTGTACCACATTAGAAACCATTTGAGCCTTGGCAAAAATATACTGCATATAGTGCAAAGGAAGTAAAGATTGACTTGTACTTGTACCCCATGGGGAAAGCATAAACACTTGTTAATTATAGAGGAAGCTAACCACCAAGGTAGCTGGGGACACAAATTCATATTTCCAAACAAAGAAAACAAAACATTCGCTTATACAAGCCAGCAGAGAAAGGGCTGCACAGACCTCTCCGCAGTAATGAGCTATCTCCCCAGGGCAGACAAACACAGACAGCAGCCCAGAGCCGCTCGGAGACGCCAGAATGAGAAACGCGGATTGACCGGAAAAGCGTAACCCTGTCTCCTCACGGCCAGCACCTCACCTAGCCCTCACAGCACCATGGTGAGGCCACACTGACACAGCCTGGCTCTGCCAGCAGACTCATGAGGTGCTGAGGTTTCCTTCAGCCCTTATACCTCTTATTATCCTCCCCAATTAGAGTCAGAGTCAAATGGAACATGGGTGGGCAAGGAAAGCTTTTCAGTAAGCCTTAACCTGTGGTCACAGGAGGACTAGGGAGCTCATTCAGTGCTGTTTGTCCACTGTGCACAGTGCAAAGGCCTTTGCCCTCATGTCAGCCAGGGTATTCTTTGGGCAGCTTGTGCTCCCAGACCGTCCTCACCCATGAAAAGTCCTGGGGCCATTGCAAGCCCCAAGGCTCTGCCCATAGCATGGCCTTGAGCACCCACCCCATTGGATTGTGAGCGCGCTCGTGTGCCTGGCTCGCCCAGACCAACCACCTGAGCAGCCTTCACAGGAGGGCAAGGACCCTGCAGGGCTCATACCCACACTGTACCCAATAAATCACATGGATGAGGCCACTGTGTCTCGGACAGGAGGAGGGTTTAGCACACGACCGCAGGTGCCCACAGGCCCCTGAGGCAGACCCAGGGACACTGTGCTTGCTGCAACAGGCATAGGGACAGAGCAGACTGAATTTGAGCTCTGCTTCATAAAAGGGAACAATAGCAACACCTTGACCTCTGCCCACGTTCATTACTTTAAAGCTGCCAAAAAAACCCCCAAGAAGTAGACATGACCCCAATTTGTATCCAAGCAGAGCAACAAAAAATAAAATCATCGCTTCCAGTGCTGTGCTCTGCATATGCAGTTGTTTCTCCATGGGTTTTTTCTTGTGACAGAAAACTCATAAGAATACAAAACAGCTTGTCTGATAGCTGCTGAAATGTTGTATTTAGTGACAACCTATGCGGCTAAGTTAGAGGCAGGAGATGGAAGAGACTGTACTGTGCTTCTTTGATTGTAATTGGAACATAAATAACTCTTTGCTCTAGTCAGATACATTCTGCGCAGTGGACATAAATTAAGATCAGAAAAATAGAAGGCTTTGAATGTATGAGGAACAAATGCTCGCCTGGTACTTCTACAACAGTAAAAGAAACAGAAATCAAACTCTGTGACAAATTATTCTATGTTGTTGTACACACTCAAGGAAAATACGGGAAGAGGTAGAGCTCTCAGGCACAATGCACAGATGTCTTTGTATAGTTATTTGTTTTCTTATTTGTATTATTCACAAAGGATTGTAGTGCATAAGATTAGTGCAGCTAGACAAAGCAAAGCCTTGCTGCATTAGCACATGACTTAGCAGGCTATCTGGGCTGCAACTGGAGTGGGTCTGATGAACTGGGTGAGTGAAAACCCATTGCAGCAGCTTACAGTGAGGCTGGCATGGTGGAAAGGACAAACCCCACAATGCATTAGCTTGGCATAACACCAGGGAAATTAGATCAGTGAAATTAGCCTGGTTTAGCATCTATGTTCAGACTAAGCCAGGCTGGGCAGTTGAGTTCAGGCAGCAAGAGATGTATTCCTCAGATACCAGTTTTTATTTAAAAAAAAAAAAAATCTGTATACCAATTGATTGAAAAAGGGATGGGAAGGGAGGGGTTAGAGACAGGAGAGAGGGATGAATGGAATGAGGGAAATAAAGAAAGGTCAAATACTAAAGAAAAAGGTTTTCAGAAGCTTACACAGATGGAAAGGATGCAAAGGTTTACTCTCAGCCCAGCTGATAAATGATATCTCAAAAGGGAAATGTAACAGGAGTGGAAAGATTATGAGTCAAAATACAAGGGCACTGTTAATAATTCATTTCATTGCCCTGTGTCTTGTTTTCAAAATTGTGAACCCTTGTCTTAACCTTCACTTTGACAGAATAAAGAAAACTGATTTCTTTTATCTGTAAAGCTCATCTATTAAAAAAGCCAACTCTGAATGAGACGACAAGTAAAAAGGTTTCCCATTCTTCTGAGCAGTGATTTGAACAGAATGAATAGGCAAACTCACAGAGGGCCTTTCATACAGCAAGCCTTAGGAAAGCCTAGAAAATTGGGGCACACATTTCACACCCCTCTACAAAGGCCTGTTTTGGTCTGGGAACACTGACAGCCATGCTGTCAAGATAAATTCCTTTTGGCAGACGGTAGCCAGCACAGACCTGAAGAGACACATAATGTCTATGAACCTCAGAATTAAACACTCTCAATATCCATCAGAAACAGAATTCTGAGCTACAGCCAGGTAAAATTGAGCAAACTCCAGGTAACTGCAAGCATCTGCAGGAAATAAGGGCCACAAATCACACACCTGATTTGTCACCTATCACCAGTGTCATACCAGCTCCCCACCATAACTTCTTATGTGAACATCATTCAGTGTGGGTTCACTGCCTTTCAAACCACAAGTGAGTGCTTGCTAAGACTACAGAGATGACATGTTTTTTAATAACAGAATTCTATAAAATAAGTAATGAGATGTAAGTGAAGTGAAAATTAGTGATGTGCCCTACAGACACTAAGGAAAAGCTGGTATGGACAGTATCACGTTTTCAGTACAGCATTTCTGAAGCATCCAGCAAGATTCTCTGAGAGACTAGAATGTTATGGTTAATGGCTTAAACATTGTTATGGAGGACATTTTGCCCATTATGGCAAAACTGTACAAAGAAGCTGTGACCACCAAATCCCATCCCTCCCTGAATATGCCTCCTGACTGGAACTTTGGACTCCCAGTTAAGCCACTTAAGGGAACTTGAGATGAAATAAAGGTGACAGCATTGGGATCCATGGAGTGGTGATATTTTCTACTTAATCTGTCTCTGTCACTCTCTCTCCCCCCTCACTTTTGTTATTTCTTTCTCTCTCTCTTTCTCTTCACCTCATAATTACTGTTAAATAAAATCCATACTATTGACTCACGCATATGATCTCCTTTGCACCTTAATTTGGGCAGAGGTGTCTCTCTAGTAATTTTAATAACTGGATCATAATAGATTCTCAGCTGACCTCGATGTGTTAGGTTTACCGACAAGGTGTTGATAGTAGGGAACTGTGCAGGGGTGGTCTCTGTAAGAAAAAAAAGGAGCTGCACCTGTGTCCCAGCCAGCTGCAGGATGGACCCAGACACAGCTGAGCCAAACAGAGATACTGACGGTATCTCTCTGATAAAATGTTTAGGAAAGGGTAAAAAATGACACACAGCAGCTGTGAGAACGAGAAGTGAGAAAAAATGGGGGTGAAACAGCTCTGCAGACACCAGGGTCAGGGGAGAAGGAGGGGAAGCAGGTGCTCCAGAGAGTGCCCTGTAAGGCTCATAGATGAGATGACCACAGGTGTCACCCTGCAGCTCGCGGAGCTGACGGTGGAGCAGACATCCACCTGCAGCCCTTAGAGGACCCCACACCTCGGCAGGTGCCCTGAAGGAAGCTTCAGTCTGTGGAGAGCCCATCCTGGAGCAGCTTTTCTGGGAAGATCTGAGGTCCATGTGGGAACTCCCTCTAGAGCAGGCCATTTCTGAAGGGCTGCACCCCGTGCAAAGGACCCGCGCTGGAGCAGTTCAGGAAGGACCGTAGCCTGTTGGAGGGACCCCACACAGAGCAGCAGAACAGCATGAAGAAGAAGGAGTGGCACAGAAGACCACAGTCCCCCGCTCCCCTTTCCCCTGCATCGTTCTGGGGGAAGGAGGTAGAAGATTTGAAAATGAAGCCATGAAGTTGAGCTGGGGAAGAAGCAGGAGAAGTTTTATTTTTGTTTCTCACTATCCTACTTAGCTATCAATTTTTAGCTGTCAATAAATTAAATTAAACATCACAAATTGAGTCTGGTTTTTGTGACAGTAAATGGTAAGTGATCTCCCTCTCCTCCTCAAAACCTACAAGCTTTTTTGTCTTCATTTGTCCCCTTGTCAATTTGAGGAGGGGGAGTGAGAGAGTGGCTGGGTGGGCACCTCACAGCCATCCAAGGTTGAATTCTACCACACAATTCTAATATAAGAACAGAAAAGAAAAGAAAAATAGGGGTTTGGGTTTGTTTTTTTTTTTAATTGACTAAGTCATAATTTAAAATTTGGTAAGAGCAGGGAAAACTGTGTGACTTTTAGTACAACACAATAGTGACTTCATTCCCCAAGTTAATTCTGACTATGCTCTTTCAACAGGCCAGGAAAGCCATTCATTCTTTGGGATATCACACAGGGAAATGAGTTTAGGCTGAGTTTAAGGACCCACCAGAAGTCACTGCTGTTAAACAAAAATAAAGCTAGCAATATATTCTCTTGATTCTAGAAATGACTTAATGGTAAAGCTTCAGACATTGCAGCTGGGGGCAGGGTTGGTTATTATTTCCCCTCTCCATTATGGCAAGAGTGTTATGAAAGCTGGGAGCTTTGCCCAGAGGAAGGACTTTGCTTTCAAGTGAACTCCATAGGTTCAGAGAATTTGAACTGAGCATAATATTTGATGCATTAATTGGAGCACTTGTCAAATGTAACATTTTCAGTGCATGATGATGTCTTCATTAATCATGATGATAGTATGTGAATAAAAGCCAAAACGGAAAGAAAAGCTGAAGAGACCAGACTGCAATTACCTTTAACCCCCCAAAGGAGGGAAGAGCTTGGTAACTGAGGCTTTAGGGCTGTGTCCTAATTTTAGATGTGCTTTTTGAGATCCTTCTAGCATTGTCTTTGGCAAGTGTGCTTCCAAAGTTACATTGTGCACCTCTGCCTGCTTTTTCATACTTGGCAGCCATACAGACAGCAGTTGAGTTAAAATTAATTTGAGTTTTTAAACAGAGGGGAGGCTGAGTCTTTTCTTCCTCCAGCAGAAATATGATTAAGTTTTCCTATTTCACTTTGTCCTACAAACAGGAGATATCCATAAATTATAGCAGCATAAAGGCTTGGCCTTCTCACATCCTGATAAAGCAGCCGTTTGAAGAATGTTTTTCATTTCTTCAGCCCATTGAAGATATACTCTGCTTTTCCCAGTGGGTTCTTTGACTCTTCAAACTCACTCTTTCCATTTAGTTGCTTACCTAATATGACATTGATATTTCCATTTATCTCATTTGTGGTAAGTGAAAGGTCTTGTCAATAGGGATTTGGCACATCTAAAAGTTTCAGTAAGAATTCTTTTCCTTTTTAATGAAATCGTTTCCTAATAGTCTTTTAAGAGTGTCACGTTGAGCTGGCAAGAAATTGTTTCTTTTAAAGGTTCAGAGACTTTTCCCAAGGTAGCTACAACTCAATCAACATAGAAAATGGTCTTACAAAATATTTTTGTAATTTCAAAGGGCTGGAGGTCTCAGTAGCTCCTTGCAGTGATATGAAGAGGTGACTCAGAACCTATAGCTGGAGTGTGCCAGATTTAATTATAAAAGAACTCAATGCAGGTCAGCAAAATTCTCTTAAAGGTTAGCTTGTTCCAATATGCTTTTTATGAAGTACTGCAACTGAAATACAACATCTTCAAAAGGCTTGAAAAGGAAGTTGCCTGCTCGAGTGAGCAGGAGCTGTGTTACAGGGAAGCAGATGCTGTAGTAGAAGCAGGGAGGTGATTAAGCCTCTGTGTTCAGCACCACCCTGGGAAAGGTCACCAAATGGTGCCATTTGGCAGTCCCAGGAGAGTGAACACTTGCATGGAAACTACTGCTGATTTACTGGGAACAAGGAGGCTGCCCACGGTGACCTTGGGCACAGCTGCAGTGGTCCTTGACTCTCAGGGAAAAGGGCCATGTCATCTCCATCCACACCCAACAGAGGAGCGGTCCCAAGGCAAAGATCAGAGAGGAGCAAAGAGCCAGGAAAATGGGAGTGGTCTCATGAGCGTCCCAGGGAAGGGGCGGCTTCCCCACATACCCCAAACTGTCTTTTCTTGTCATGCATTGTGACCTGAAAGACATTGTCACTCAACACTGTCACTGTAGCCAAAAAGATTTACTGAAAGGTTTTATGATCTATTTAAGATTGTATTCTCAGGGGAAAAATCTGCTATTCATCAAACTTCAAAATACTTTGTAGTCATTTACTGAATAATAAAGTATGGAAGCACTCTTACTTCAATTGCAAGGGCATCAACTTGAGGCACAGGAAGACCTAATGATCTTAAAAAAAGGAATCTGTTTAGGATCTTACCTGCTTCATGTGCTGATGCCCTGATGCATTCCCCGCTCCCAGCCACACTGGAGCCATTTCCTAGCATAAGAGCAGAAGCAGTTTAGCTTCTGTCCTTTGTAGGAATTTATTTCCAGAGCCAGACACAGAAGAGACCTAGAAGACTAGGGGATAATTAATTTTTATAACTTCATGGCCCTAATAAGATGTTTCACCAGGCATAAATTATTGCACCTTGCAGTTCTAGACTTCATTTACAAAGTATGAACCTAGTGATGATTTTAGCACACTGTACTAGTCCCGCTCTCATTCAGCACTCTTCCTCCTCTACTCGGAAAACCCTCAGGGAGAAAAATTTTCAGCTTCTTATGACATAAATTATCTTTCACCTGGAGGCAAAAGGAGAAAAAAAATTAAAATATTTTGACACTTTTGTAAATACATATTCGTTAACAAAATAAAATCAACCCAGACTATGGGACTATATAATCCTGGGCCTGAAAATCAGGTGTGAAAAATGCAGAAAATAATTCAGGAATGCCTTTGAACACTTGGTGTTATATGTCAGAAGCTGAGAACTCACCACGTCCCAAGCAGAGCCAGAAACCACAGAGAAGGTTGGTGACACTGCTCCCATCATCTCCAAGTTCTCATCACACAAAGGAAAGGGGAGTCCAGAAGCTGCTGCTCAAAATGGAGAATGTTTGAGGTGCCTGCTTTTTTCTGGGGGATGATGAGGAAGCTGGAAGGGGTTGTAAGGAGTGTTTTTCCTTTTTTTTTTTTTTTTATTGTTGGTAGTGGAGGTGGTGATGGTGGTAATGATGACGCTGATGATTTTTTAGTTCAATTTTTTTTCTTGGAAATAAAAGATAGAAACTAGTCTGGCACCTGTGAGGCAGCAGTTAGACATAAACAATGGTCAAAATCACCATTTTCTCTCCCCACTTTTTTTTAAGATGAAAGAGGAACTATCATAGGATCTTTATAGTGATATAAAAACATGCCTTATAGCTGATCTGACAGATGGTACTGCTGCAGCATAGTAGCTAAACTGGCTGTGCTTATACAAACAGTCAGACATGGCAAATGGTCTTTTGCATTCTTCCAACACACACAGACTGCTTCTTCTTTGACAAACTCGTATGCTAAAATAAAATATATGTCAATTTGCTGTCTGGATTTTCCATCTAATCAAATTTGGGAATAATGGCAAGTGCTTTTCCCTCAAGATAACTGAAATACCTTCATCCACTCTATGCTACAGCTCACAGAAACAGATCAGACTATATCTGAGGGATCTTTGTTCATATTCTGAGAAAATGGCATGGCGAGACATCTGGCAAACTGGAATACTTTGTACATATCGGTACTGAGTCAGTGAGGAGAACAGGAACAATCTGCTTTGTTGTGTCCCCCTTTTTCTCATTAGTGGCCAGATGCCTTCCAGAGATGTACCCAGAGAGTTCTTATTGAAACTAAGGGCTACCTGCATCCAGGGGTGGATGACCTTCCACCCCTTAACAAACTGTGGAACAAGGGATAAGGAGCCATATCTGAGTATAGCAAGCCTTGTGTGGGAAAAGTCTTAGTCCAGAATGTCTTAATTCAAAAGGCAGTGGATTAGGCAGAATTGCCTAATTTGCTCTGGGCTTGTTTGAATGCTGGAAATGTCTCAGAGATACATGTGCTCCTTATGCACATGTCCCTGCTATGGTTGGCTGCTTACCTCAATATTTAATCAGAGCTAAAACATCACTCATCCAAAGAAAGAGAGACTGGTAAAAATAACCAAACCAAACCAAACAAACAAAAAAGCACACACACAAAAAAAAAGTTACATCCCTTCTTTTTGAGTGCAGAGCAGGCAATGTTGCTACTTTCCACTTGCATTCCTACTCCTTTCCAGCTAAGATGCAAAAATAAAAGGAGAAAGAAAAGAAAAAGAAGCATTTGTGAGGGGGTCCCCATCGGGCAGGATTGGCTCCCTGAGCATCCCGGTAGTGTCAACTCAGCCTGCTCTCAAGCAGTGAAATTTTCTCACTCCTCTTTTAACACTTTCTGCAGTCTCTCAGGATTTATGCAGCAGAGGTAGGATTTAATCAAACAAATCCCCTTGCTCATTTGTCTTTCACAGGGCGATTATTTCCCAAGTATTTCCCTCCTTCTCACCACAGGCTTTTCTGCTCCCAAACATGAGCAGCAGGGCAGACTCTCACCACCATAGTTACCTGCACTTTCCCTAAGACTGCACAGCTCCCTGACATTACCTGGCTTGTATGTTCAGATGATTTTTGGCCATTTTTCCTGACAGTGTGAAGTATCTTTTTCAATGGAGATCAATAAATAACAGAGCCACTTCCAGACCCACATGGATACTTAACCTTTCCAAAAATGCCACCTTCTTCCTTTTACGTAAAGTACTTTAACCTACCCTGAAAATAGATGGATAACCAAAACCAAGCAGTATTATTTTTTCGGTCCTGCAAGCTGCTGCTTTGTGATCTACCTGTAGTTAAGACAGAAGCATTAATTAAGTTTTGCTCGGTGAGAGAATACAGGAGGCCAAGAAAAGTTAAAAGGAAGAGGGAGAGCCCTGAATAGCAGGTGGATGCAGACCTGCTGGTTAGCAGGAGTCCCTACTGCACGCAGACAAATAGAGTCTTTTGAGTACTTATAGGGCAAAAGTGTTTACAACCTGCAAAGCATCACTTTCTGCATTTGAAGAATCATGGGATTTATATTATCCATTATATCAAGACACAGCCTAAGGAACAGCCACTAGAGAAAACAGAGGGAAAAGAAATTAACTGAAATATCCCTCTGGAAATCACACTATTAACGTAAATGTCAGAGGTGATGTTTGTTCCACATGATTTCTCCAAACAACGTACAATTATGGTAAGGATTCTCAAGATAAAGCTTCTGTTTTATTTCTTTTTATCTAAAGTGATTTAGCAAGCAATTTGTGCCCTCTCTAAAATCATTCCTTACACTATATATAAATGTTTGAATGTGGTATGTTCTGTGATGTTCCACTTCCTTTAGAACTTTATAACAACTACATCTGATTCTGTCTAGTTTTCCTGGGAAACCAGAAAGAATTATTTAAAAATCCTGTTTCTAATAAACAGGATAGAGTTATTTGTAAAGAAATACAAAAGCCCCTGCTGAGAATGTGTTTCAATAAACCTGTTACATAACATGCAGAGGCTGCCTTTGGAAACAGAGCATTGGGGTAGCAGAGAACTTGGACTGCAACCATAGCAAGATATCTTCTTAAAGCCTTTTCAAGATGTAGCAGGAATGTAAACCTCAACATGACAGCAGGAAGGTACAATACATAAACAAGAAATTTAAAAGAAAGAGGTGACTCACCTTGATGCCTTTGAAATTATACTAAGTGTAATCTGTCTTCCAAAAGTGAATACCATGGTTAACTTATAAAACCTGGAGGCCTTTTGTCAATGTGAGATCTGTCTGCCATCAGATACAGCTTTCAGCAGTACGTGCCAAATGAAGCCCAATATCATTTCATAAAGGAATGAGAAATAATGTCATTACGCCATCTTTTGGAAACTAATATGAATCAATACAACAGAAAAATACTCAAGAAGCCATAGATGGTGTCCTTCAATACATGCTCTAGAAAAATTTCATGCACTATGCAGGATGAGAAACCCATTTCTGGTATCTGGACTTCTTTAATAAATACATTCACATCTTGTCTCTAGACTTTCCTCCCAAAGGCCTGGCACAACAACTCTTCATCCTGAGAACAGGGTAGCAAGAGAGTAATAGAGTAGCTATGGAGTAATATGATGCCAGCAGCCCTTTTTCAGTGGGATGACTCCTCAGTAACCAATATATTTCGGGCAGTGTCACAATCCAGTAGCAGTTCTCACTGGAAGTGGAAGCAATCAAGAGAACAGAATACAACCATGTGTTTTATGTGAATATGTCCATTTCCCAGCAGCACCATTACTTTACACATCTGATAGAGTGTCTGGGCTTAGCAGGTTATGAAGTGGATCACTTCCTTTGCCTGTGGCTGTACTTGAGAGGAAAACCAATGCCACATTTCTTGTTTGAATAGTAGCTCTTAAAGAGGCCAGATATGTCTCTGATCAGTGCAAAACTTGGTGCTTTGCCACAATGTGAAGAGTCTAAGTGTTAATGCTGCCACAAGCACTCATAGCTTCCTTGGACTTCATTTACAATAAAGAAATTCAGGGTAAGGGAGTGTTGAACACAAAAATATATGGAAAGATAATTTACCTTAGTACAAAGAGGGAGAGAAAGGTAAGCTGCTGGCATGGCTTTGAAGAGGGGTTCCCTCTGACAGGTTCAGAACCTGCCCCTGCTGTAAGACACTGCAGATCCAAAACACCTGGAAAGTAACCAGCCTTCTCCTTTCCTGCTTGCCAGGTCTGCATCCTTGAAACTGTTCCAATGGGGTTCTTCTGAGCCAGAAAAACACTCTTTAAGGAGTGTTTCACCAATTTAAAAGACCTGGAGATTAAACAAGTGCTGTTTAATTAAAATGTTGAAGCAATTTGGATGAGAAATGCTACTAAAAAGTGCTTAGAGTTGTCGCAGACTGAGAAGCGATTAGCATACTTGTACTAAAAGAAAGGTATGCTTCCAATAATGCCCTGAGTATTATTATAGCTGAGTTCCACTCGTACTGAAATTAAAAGTGTGTTCACTTTTCCTCATCAACTGATTTAAGTGTTTTAAAATTTATACGGATATGTGGTTAGCATCAGTGTTCCAGGTTTGGGAGTACTTGAGCAAGGCAAACTTGACAAACAGAATTCTGGAGAAATACATAGCAAAAAGTGAATGAAAAACAAACAAAAACTTCTTAAAATGGCAAGTTTCACTCACTTGTTTTGGTTGCACCTGGGATTCATTGATTTGGTTGCACCACGGCTCTCATTGTCACCGAAGTGTATGAGCTACACAGTGGGTGCACACCTGGAGGGAACAGAGGGCACAATTCTCATCAATGCTCACTAGGGGAAGGGATCACACTTTACAAGCACACCGTGAACATGAAAGGTCATTCAAACTCTTAACTGTGAGCTCTTTAATATGAGCTGGGTAGTATGTGAGTCAGATTAGCATTCAGTGCAGCTGCCTCTCATCCTCCTATCATCAATTCACACCCAGCCTCTTAATGCTGAAGGAAGAAAGACAAATGTTTTGATGCAATCTTCTCCAGCGAGGGCTTTGGGAAAAAGGCTTTGAGCATCTAAAAAAAAAAAATAGAGCATAGCAAAAAATTCAGAAGGAGCTCCAATTTTTCTAAGGAAGCAATTGAGTAATACCAGTGAATGTGAACTGTGAGGGACTGAGTGTTCGAGAAGTCTGCAGCAGTGGGAAGGAGAAGGAAGATAACAAAGAAGGCAGCGGACTGTGGAAAACCAAAGGGAGGACATGCAGGTATTAGAGACTCCTTATCTCTGGCATTACTGAGCCTTCTTACAGCCCCTCTGTGTGTGGGCTCCTCCAAACTCCTTCAACTACTTCTCAACAAACTCCTCACCTTCAAACACCTCCACTCCACATTATGCAATACCCCAAATTATGCCAGACACATCCTCAATTTCATACTGAAAAAACACCTCTCCACTAGGCTGCAACACAGACTTCAGACTACACTTCAGACGTTTTGAACTCAACCCACCTCCCCAGGCACAAAAGGTGAATTATGTCTATGGGGCACTACCTGTATCCCAAAGAAAACCCGGAGAAGGTATGATTACAGGCAGTTCATTCCACCAGTGAAAAACTGCAACCCATATGAATGTAATACAATTCATGCCACATGGCATTGTCATCACAAATAGCTCCCTGCCTCCTTTATTTACCAGCATTAACAGAGCATTAATGGTAAACTCCCCTCCCTGTCCCCAGGGCACATTGCCATCTGGAGAGGTCCTGCCCTTCACAGGCTGGACCCAGAGCAGGTGTGGAAGGTTTCCCCACTGAAGCAGTAGAATTGAAACCACAGAGATGTAAACCTCCAGCCAAATGACCAGGACTGACTCAAGGGGACTGACTTAGAAAGAGCCAACAGGGTGTTTCCATAATCTCTTTAGCTGTCATCAAAGCTGAACTGGGGGTAATCTCATCCCCTTTGGTAGAACTATTAGAAACAGTCCTGGTTCCTCAGCTAGTTCCCAAACTGCCTCCAGCAAGTTCGTGTCTCTGTGGGAGATTAGGACATTGTAACTTGTGAGCATTTGAAGCTTTCTCATACCTCAAGACCAATGTGAAGGGGGTGCAAGGGTGGAGAAAGCAAGGTCCAAAGGAGGATAAATTTGAAAAACAAAAAAAAAGTTAAAAAGACGCAGAAAAAGAATGTTTAGGCCCACATTCAGGCTCAAAAAAGGATACTTACCTTAAATCTTGCCTTTCAGCTACACCTGCTATGGTGTATTCCCCAGACAGGGACTATACATTGCCTGTTTCCTGTTATCTCATGTGCCTGCAAACATTAGCACAGGAAAACACATCTAAGCCCTGACACACAGGGTGTTGCAAGGCCTTCATCCAAATTTATTCCTCCACACATAGATAGAAATGCTCATAGACAGAATTCCCTGTAACTATCAAAAGCCTTGGGTGAGTCTGGTTCTTGGGTAAATTTGTTTCAAAATATAAGATCTGTGTTAATTTAATCATTGAAACTTAAACTGCTTGATCTTCATCTTGTCTAAAAAACACATGACAATAAAGGGAGGCAAAAACCAAAGTACAAATCAAAACCTAACCTGGCCAAGCACAGGGTTAGGTAACAAAGATGTTGAGGATTTTAATCAACACTTCAATCTGTGTGAAAGATGCACAGGTTTCCCAAAAGACCGCTAGGAAAGTAACCTAACTACATCTCACGTTTCAAAATACACAGAGCAGAACAGATACCCTGTTTTGTATCTGACATTGCAGCCATGTACCTAAGAAGTTCATGCAACTTGTAATAATAACAGTAATAATGAGAAATCAACAGGCCACAGTTTGTCGCTTGAATTTTGGTGTAAAAATTCATTACAGAACAAGAAAGTCCTCCTTCATTAACCACTTTGTTGTGCTTCTCCAAAGTTGAGTTTATCAGACTGATCCAATGATATATGACCCAAACACCTTAGCTTTATAATTATCAAGTTGCTAGTCTAATCCTGGCTGTGGCAATGTTAGAAAAAGAGTGTGAAGGTTTTGTAATCAAATTATTGACTGAACAGGGTTCTGAAGATGTTATATGAAGAAATACTCTTTTTGTTTTAAAATTACTTGAAGATTTTGCTGCTGAACTGAAATGGGCATAAGTAATACTTACTTAACAAAATGTTTAAAAGCATTAGGGTAATATAAAGGGGCACATAAAGCCTAAAAAGGGTATTTTCCACTTGTGGATACAAATGGTAGAAAACATGATAGCACTAATCAGTAAAAATAGATTAGATTTCACCTGCACAACAGTCATTCAAAGCCTGATTGATTGTCTGCCTAAAGAAGGAGGCTGGAGTCATTATTGGTTTAAGCTTGTTATAAGTTGCAGGCATCCATTAGAAAAATTCTATGCTTCAGGAAGGAATAGAATAGCGGGCCATGTCCCTCAGCCCTTTGGAGCCCTTCAATGTAGGACAAAACAAGTCTCCTGGCTAAGACTAATGGTAGTGCTGTGCTAGGGGACTTTTGCACAAAAGCTCAAGGTGAAAATAGAAAACAATGCATTTAAAGGCTAGAAAATCACTAACAAAGAGTAACATGCATTTCTCTAATATGTAAAATTGCACTGAGATCACTGAGACAAACAGCCTCTAGGTCAAAAAAGCCAGACAGGTCAGACAGATCCCAACAGCTGAGCTGATCTCCTTAACCAGTCTATAAGCCTAGTTTGAAAGTTGTCTATTTGCAAAAGCTGTCACTGCCAAGAAAAGCACTTTACTGACACTGCTGTCACAGTGCAGCAAGGACATGGTATGTCTGAGAAAGAGTTACTGGGACTGGGCTTCAAGGAACTTGAACTGGCTGTGCTCCTACTGCCAGCTTAAAAAAAAAGGTTGAGGAGCAATCCCTGGCACCAAAACCAAGTGGCAGTGCAAGCTCACAGCCACGCTGCCAGCACCTACATGAGTTTGGTAGAGCCAGCTGGAAAGGTCCAAAGCAGAGCTGGAGCGAGAGGTAACCATCACACGGAGATCCAGTGCTCAGGGTCACTTTAATTTAATTGTAGAGACATAGCCATCACCATAATACTCCACAATGCAATATCTGGCTAAACAATGTGTGTTATTTGTTTTATGGGCCTTGGAGATGGCCCTTTAGACAGCCAGTTTACCAGCTGTAATGTACATCACACAACATTATCCCTCTTCAAAGAGACGAGAGACTCATTACTTACACTTATTACTAAAGTCTGATCTGGAAGTCTTTTTTTCTTCTTAACTCTGATGTTCCTGTCCAACCTAATGTTGCATGGTACTTCTGAAGTCATGACATAAATTAATAATAATGTTCTGTGGCCATAATCTGACTCCCAGCACACCATTTCCCCAGATACTATTATGTAAAAGTATTTTGTTATTTATAGTTAGGCAACTCCATCCACTTCTACAATTTGAATTAAGAATGGTCTAAATAATTAGACCATTACTGTTTCCCTAATGATCTAATCTGTTTCAAGTGTAAACACAAGGGGAATAAAACAGGTCAGTCTTGTTTTCATTGATTTTTAATGAAAAAAACATGAAATATCCTCTAACCTACTTTGTACCTTCCTTTTTCAGATCAATAGGAAATCAGTAATAGTTTTGCTTTCAGCAAACAGGGATTGTGTTCATTAAAATATTTTGCTGCTCCAACCTTGATCTTACTGAATACATTAAGAAGTAGGTCACCTGGCAGGTCTTTTCTTTTTCTTTTTAATTGAAATCAATGAAGCTGACCCTGGCAGGTAAAACTAATTAGATCATTAAAGAAGTAGCAATATTTTAAATTATGAGATATCTTCTATTCGACTTGGAGTTCTTTCTAAAGGAAATTAGTTTAAAGCCAGTATAAGGGAGAAGTTCCTGAAAAAAATTCTATGAACTTTGAGGCAGGACTTCAGATTCAGACTTTCATAGTCAGTGGCATTGCAACAAAGCTGAGTATGACTCTAGCACCTCTTCTCCACTCATGCAAGCAGAGGAAAATCCACAAACACAAGCAGTTATTCTGCCTCCTGTATTTGAGGATTAAACCTCTTGTGACTGAAGTTAAGAGTGGCACATCTATGGACTAGGCAGTCTGTCAGCTCTTGTGTCCTTCAAAATGTCTCAGGTCCCATGAAAAAACTGCAACTTCTGTATGAGCTTTAGACTGAGTGAACCAACAGGTAATGTAAAAATCTGACCATCACAGTGGCAGTGGCTTGTTTTATATATTAACAAAAATAGTCCAGCCAATTCTTGCCCATCAAGAAAATTTGTGTCAGTCACCTAAGTGATCATTTAGATACAGAGAAGATAATCAAATGTATGAAAATCATAACAAGCAGGCTAATTCTCAGATCTTGAGGCAATACATGAAATTCATTCAGATCATGAGACACTGGATAAAATTCAGCCTTAAAAAAATTACCTCATTATCCTTACACAAAAAACTTTCAAGCAGTTCTGTACAAGGACTGAAATGAACTCTGATGTTAGCTTACATTGCTGAATAACTGCAATAGCTTTCCATCCATTCTGATGCCCTGAAGGAATAAATGCATATAACTCAGTTCAACTTTATGCATAAAATGTAAACAATCAACATCATTATTTGAAAGTGAAGGGATTTTCACAATTTTTGAAAAGAGACTGCAATTGCACACTCAGTTAAGCAAAATTAGCTCATCTTTCAGGAGAATAGTTATTAGTGGAATGAAAAGCATTGTGCTAAGTAAACAGCTATAATAACATTGGCACAAAACCCAAACACATTTCAAAAAGAAATAGATATTAAAAAATAAAATAGAGATAGATTATGGCTAATTTTGGAAGTATATTTTTGTTATTACTTACAAAGAATAAATAGTCATAGTGTAGATAAAGCAAAGGAAAACACACACACACACACGGCAGAAATGTGTTCAAAGTAAATACATTATTAAAAATAAGCCAGAAGAAAAACTGTAGAAAATACGTAATAAGGTAGTTGTTATGAAGAGGTTGCAAACATGGTGTACATATGTTCCATATTGCGTGACTGAAGGAGAGCATCTCTCTCAAGGAGCTGTTTTCCTAGAGCAACATAATTAATTTGGGATTTAACAGCAGAATTCAGGCATTCGAATGTAAGTTCTGAGTCCCATAAAACCAAAGTTTGTGTGATGTGGAATAGGACCTCTGAGAGTCCATCACCTCTCTGAAGTGGCCCCTAGGCCAGTTGGTACCCCCAGGAGCATTTCAAATGGCACTATACACCTTTGTGTGGGCAACTGAAACCAGTGCAGAAAGGTAACACTGAACACTTTGGGAGGCATTTGGCCTAGAGTGTGTGTTTTATAAATATTTATTTAGAATTATTATTAATGGGTGTCTAAGCTCCCATTTCAGTCCATGGCAACCTAATCAAGGCAAATGGAGACTCAAGAGTAGCTGATCCTAAAGCAGACATCTATGTGTGGATAGCTCAGTGTGTCCCAGACTCCAGAGGATATGATTTCTGTGACAGTACCGGCCATATAAATTAATAGGAAGTGTAAAAAAAAGAGATTGCATACACAGATTTGAAACTCTCCACTCTACTGGGATATTTTTACTTGGTATTATTGACAAGTTTGTTTGGGAAAGGAAGATGAGGGGAACTGTACCTTTAGAAAGTCTTGACCTAGCCCAGGTAGAAATATCTGTAGTATCCAGAAGCCCATTAGCTCTCATCAGAAAACACATCATATTACAAAAAAGACTCAGATGTCCAGCTGAATCACATCCCAAAGCTTTCTCTGAAGAAATGCAGTTGCTGCTGGTGTGGAGCTAATTCAAAGCCTATGAAAGTACATCAACGTTAGTAATCCAAGAGGAGAAAGGGAAATAAATCTCTAAATACTATACTTAAAACACCACGCAGAGTTATGGCTTCCCACAAATGTTTAACAAAAGGCATCAATAATAAATGTCTCTTCATTTCTACTCACATCTGACTCTGTAAGGTTTTATTTTGGAAAATTAAATCTACCTACTCCATGGCGGTGGATTGCTCTCTGGTGATCAGTGAACAAACTTGGCAGGCAGTGGTCACTGGGGCATGCCAGGGCTGGGATTGCTCTCTGATGTGTGAATACCCTTACTCAGACAGGGAAGAAGTGCCTAAAATGTCAGAAGACATATTGCATAACAAGCCTAAGTCTTTCCTTGGGAGCAAGCATGAAATTCCCACTGAAGGCAGAGTTATATGGGCATTTGACTATCCAAGGTCTGAATGTAGCCCAAGACTCTCCACAAGTCTTAACCAATGGTTGTAGGAGACCTTACACTTCAGAGTACAAAACTCAGCTCCTAAGACTTTTTCTCATTTCTGGTCCCCAGAAATATATCCATTTGTTTCCATAATGCATTTTGTCCCCAGCTGCAATTTTGAAACTCCATCTGACTTGCCTTCCACTTTAGGTGACATCCTGCCGCAGTGACCGCTCAGCTGTCCGGGAGCCGAGCAGGCGGCATGCCATGGAGTGCCCGGACTGCAGCTGTGGGATCCCCTGCTGGGATTCACCAGGGCTGAGGCGGGACCGACTCAGGCGGTGGCCGAGAATGGAAGGGTTGCTCTGAAGGCTCAGAGAGGAGCAGGAGGCAGTCGCTGGTGAATGCGGCGACGAGGGTAAAAGAGCGAGAGGGGTCTCCAGTATGGGGTTCCAAGGCTTTATTTGATGGTGGTGCACTCAAAGAGCTCCAGGGACCGAAGACAAACAAAATGGAGGGACAAGGGGTTATATAGGGGGAGGTACAAGGGGCGGAGAGGCAACCAAATACCAATAGGATGAGGGCTAGGAGGCGGAGAGGGCAAGGAGTGACAAGGGATGAACCAATGAGGAAGGCAAGGGGAGGAACAAGAGAAGAGGGGACCAATGGGGTACAGAGTAACATAGAAGATCCTAGAACATAACCATATAAGGGACAAAGGATACATATTCAAAGTTTCATACATAAAACAGGGTGGGGAAACAGCAAACCAACCAGAACTAAGGGATTTACATGTTAACACAAGGCCTAGTGGGAAGTCACCCTAAACGGGGGAGGGCTCAGGCTCCAACACTCTCCAAATTCACAAAAGCGTACAGCAGCAACATCCTGGATGTGCAAGTGCTTCAACATCTCTCTCAGGCTCCAAAGTGTGGGTTTAAGCAATTCTAGGATTTGAATTCTTCATGTGTAAGGCTAATGTGATGCTCTTTATTCAGAAATATGCTCTGTTTTCAAAATGACTCAGAGTGCGTCAAACAATTCAATTTCAGGTTAGACAACAATGTTGCCTATTATTTGTATTAACAATTAACATTTATTTATGGAAGGCATAGAAGACCCAACAAGGTAAAAGGCCCTTTATTCTAAAACAAGGCATTCATCTTTTTATTGTTCAAGATGTATTTTTGGGTGTTTTACTGTTTAAGGAATAGTGGAAAACCAATTTCTCAGTCTGTGCCAACGGGAAATAATCACATTATGTATTCCAGTTTATGAGGAACCCCAAGCTTGTTTCTTGTTTATGCTAGAGTGTCGTGGTTTAGAAAACAGTATTCTCCACTTTCGTGCTCTAACTAAAACCACGCACTGTTCGCTCCCCACTGCCCCATCCCCTGCGTGCGGCTGGAGGGGAGAGTTGGAGGCACAGTAGGCAAAGGTCACCGACTGAGATGAGAACAATTTACTGGAAACAGCAATGAGACAAGAAAATGAACAGTACCAGCAACAATAATAATTTTTAAAAGTGTACAAGAGAGAGGCGAGTGACTCACATGCAAACGGTCAGAATTAGGGTTACCCAACCACTCTCTCCAACATATTTACTTGACAGGAAGGAACTCCTTTTCCCTGGAAGAGACTCCTTTCCTCTACCCCTGGCAATCACGTGAGGTGGTATAGAACAACCTCCAGGTCCTAGCCATGCTCCCTCCTGGCTACTGCGAAAATCAACCCTGTCCTTGCTGGAACCAGGACACAGTGACAGGTACTGTGATAAGGCTACAGAAACTGTGGAAATGACAATGAGAGCTCTGCAACTGCCTTTGTGCTGGAAGATCCTTGCCCAAGAACACTCGTGTAACAGCCTGTAATGAACTATTCTCCACTTCTTCCTTTCAGCATGCAGATACTTTAGGATCTCTCTGATAGGTAACTTTATTAAAGGCATTGCCTGAAACCATGGTCCTCATTAATTACCAATAATTCTGATCTGCCCAGAGGAAAAAATATACATGCAAAGACCTTTTTCACAGCTAGATAAAAGAACTGCCTTGTCCTCTCATAGGCTAAAGTGCCTTTAATCTAACTAGAGACACAGCAAAAAACTAGGAGCTGCTTCTGAATCACTCAATTTCACATGAGTAGCTAATTTGGTTTTGACATATAGATGATAAAAGACAAAGTTTGTATTTAAGGGTGTAAAAAAGAAACTGTCTTTGTTCGTATTTCAGACTGCTGCAATATTGATCTATGGCATGAAGATGCTAATAAGCATTACTGAGCATTCATTTTTTGTTCCTTCCTATCAGCATGTGTTGCACTATATATCATCACCTCTTAGATGTGCTCTTATATTTTTCATCCTTACCAGTAACTTATGCTTTTACTGTGTTTCTACCTTTTGGCGCAGAGCAGTGGAACCCAACAGCCTGCCCATAACATTAACATACATTAAATAAGCTGTCCCATGCGCTGTGAATGCATCCCATCACCACTCTACTGCACAGAATTCTGACATGTGAAGACTGATGCATATTCTAACCTTAAATGTGTGTCTCAGACACCGCAAAATCAGGCCAAAAGACTTACTCTGATCTAGGGCTAGAGTTCAGTGGTGTAGGTAAGCACCTGTTTCAGAAGAAAATTCAAGGTACCAACTTTATTCCAAATGTTCAACGGGGCAAAATTATAAGATGAAAAGCAGTTCTTGATGCAGTTGAATATAACTTTGCTTACTTTAAACAAAGCACCTCAATCTTTGGTAGAGAAGTTACTGGAAACTATCCAGTGTCTGAATCCTGAAAAGGGCAGGAGATATGTCCAGGCAAGTTGACTCTCTGAAACCAGGTTTGGCACAGCTGCCAGGGCAAAAACAAACAGTAAAGCAAAGCAGAATGACTGGTTTTCAGTCTTGTCACAAGTTGCACCTTGAAACACCTGGTAGGATTTCCAGACTTGACACCCACTGTGAAAAAGAACTAAACAGCAGAAGCTGAGCCTGATAGGTTACAGCCCTGTCTTCCTTGTTTCCATACTGATTGCTGCAGTAGACTAGGACATTGTCTCACAGTCTCACTACCTCCTCCTGGTCTCACAAAAGTGGTCCATGCCCACCAGAGACAGAATTCACACAACACCCCAGCACTTGGGTATTCATGTACACACAGGCATCACTGAACCCTTGCTGTCTTCAAGTTTAGGTGCATACACATGAAACTACGTTTCATCATTTGTCTCAGGGATACATCATCAGTTCATCCCTAACTGGACACTTGCAGTCTTAGACTGCAAAAAGCAGGCTGGTCTTATATATATTTGGAGTCATGACACCGGTGATTTTCTTAATAGGAGAGCAGAGCCTAGAGGGATAAAGATAAGTAGCCTTTGATTCTGAGAGATTTAATAGAAACAGACTTGTCTGCTGTGAAAAATTCAAAGGTTGAAAATTTGTTTTGAAACCCTAGCCCCATGGAAATCTATATTTTCCATTAGCTAGAATAAAGTCTCTGTTTTGTTTCTAGAAGTCAGCTGTAGCTCTCGTTGGATTGCCCAGAGATATTTCCTCATCAGATATGTCCACAGTTCCAATGATAAAAACCGGAGTTTTTACCCCTGGGCCCCTCTTTATCCTTGTCCTGCATAGCCACTGCTGGTTGCAGTCAAAGGCAGAGTACAGGAGTAGACAGCCCTTTAGCCTGAACTGAATGTTTCTGTGTTCTTAGAAGACAAAAATGCTGCATGTTCCTTAACACACCATTAACTCACAGGAATAGTTTTCTTGCATCAGCACAGATGGATTACCCTTGTCCAACTGATTCTAATCACACTACAAAGTCACAATCCATTTAATGGGTCTTCTCTGGTACTCTGCTTATGCATGTTATCTTTTAAGCCTTCAGACATCTCCTGTGGTTCTTGATACTACATTATGCTGAGCTACTCTGATCTTTCACTGAGGATGGTTTGGGAACTTGTCTTTCTGGACTCACAGGGGGAATTGTAGGACTGCATTAGTGGACCATTAGCTCTTGAGAGTGACTCAGCCAACATAAATGGAAGTGGCATCTGAGCCTAACTGGACAGATTAATTAATCTAAATATGAAGCCTCAGAACACTTAGATGAGAGCTAAGGGTGGGAGGAGGTTAGCATCCAAGGACTCAAAATCTCACTGGACATTAATAAGGCACTAACAGTTTGAAAATGTGGGAACAGAAGGAAATCTGTTTTCTCCTCTAAACAGAAAATGCGGCAATGGAAGGAAATGCGTGGATCACAGTGATGAAACCCATAAACGCCACAGGCACCCATACTATCCAATCCTTTTCCTGCTCTGTTCTATCTAAAAAGTAATTAACTCGCTCCCATCATTTCTCCAGGAAGGCATTTACAGGCCTTCATTGCTTCTAATTTCCAGCCTATATTTATTCATAGCCCCTAAATACATGGGAATTAAAATGTCAGTGCTGAGAGTTGTGACTGGCAGCAACTTGGAAACAAAAGGTCTTTTACTGGTGTCTGGGGATCCATTGGCAGATCCACATCATCATCTGTGAGCAAAATATCTCACAAACGGCGTGGATGACGAAGTCAGTGACGGTTGTGGTTTAAACCCAGCTGGAAATTAAACACCACACAGCCACTCACCCAGTCCCCCCTTCTCTCCACCCTCACCCAAGTGGAATGCGGATGAGAATCAAACTAAAACTTGTAGGTTGAGATAAGAACAGTTTAATAATTGAAAATAAAGTAAAATAGAGTAATAATGGTAAATGAAAACAATGATAGTAAAAAGGGAAAAACAAGTGATGCACATTATTGCTCACTGCCCACTGACCAATGCCAGACCCTCACTTCCAAACCCAGATAGGTCCCCCTTCCAGGTAACTCCCCGATTTTATATACTGAGGACGATGTTCTATGGTGGGGAATATCCATTTAGTCAGTTTGGGATACCTATCCCAGCTATGCTGCCTCCAGTTTCTTTTACACACTTCCTCACTGGCAGAGAATGAGCCAAGGAAAAAAGGTCCTTGATTTAGGATAAACACAACTCAGCAAAACCCAAAACATCAGTGTGTTATCAACACCATTCTCATTCTGAAACCAAAACACAGCACTGCAACAGACACTGAGAGGAAATTAACTGTACCCTAGCTGAAACTAGGACAGTAACACACCTGGTGCCTGATTTCCAGAGATCTATGCAGAGACATATACTTAAAAGTTTATCAGTTGAGGAGTCTTCCTAGAAGAATTTAACTGCAGTTGAAACCCAGTGCATGTTTTATCAGAGAATTAATAAGGCAAACCTCTTGCTCAGGAGCTGTCTCTCCTTCAGGTGTTTTGCATGAAGAGAAACCCATCAGCCAGGGCAGCAGTCTGGCAGTTCTTGCTTTAGCCAGGTCTGACACATTAGGGCTGCAGAAGGGGAAAAGGCAGGAGACAGTACCTCTGACTTTACCATGGACAGCCAAGAAACAGCAGCCCCAGTCCCGGTGCAATGTTTCTCAGATTGGTGTCTTTAGTAAACACTGCGAGCTGGAGCTTTCCCAAAGCCTTGCTGCAGTCTAAAATCAGCCTGGAAAAAATCAGATGTAACACTCTGATATCAAGGAGTATCAGCCCAAGTTCACACGTTCACACTTCCCTGGCTGGGAACTGGGTGAGGCCTGCCTGTCTCTTTATGCCCCCAGTTTGTGAGCAAGATCAGGTGTCCAGACATGGGTGCCACAAACTGCTGAGGCCATCCAAATGTATTGTAATGTCCAGCAGTGGGGCAAAGCAAAGGACCATGCTGAGTTTGCAGCCTCCAAAGCTCAAAACACAATCTGTCTTTCCTTCTCCAAAGCAAGAGGGCTCCCAGGAAGAGGAAAACAGACTCGAGCCTGGGAGAGAGGCAGATTTACACTCATACCGGGACAAAGCCAAGGGTTCCACAGGGACATGGTGACTGTGCTGGGATATAGCCCTGGGGGCATACGACCCTCAAAGGCTCTTGAGTTTTCCACCCTTTCTGAAGGCACAAGCTGGTTTGTTCATTCCTTACCCTGTACACTTCATGCACCTGAATGGTCCTAACTGTTCCATTTGTGAAAAAATTACAAGTGCAAACCGAGCATTTACCTTATGCTGCCACTTGATGTGATATAATGTGACATACGGTGCCAGCTGTAGTCACAACCCATATCCTAAAATAACTTAATAGAATATGTCATGACAAGAAATAATAGGAAATTATGCATGACAAATTAATACCTAAAAAAAGCAGTAGCAGCTGGATGTGCAACCCCTTCGTCAACAGTTCTCATAGCATGCTTGTTGGAAGTTTCCCATCCAAACAATAAGAGGCACTGCACATCAACTCCCTTTGCAGTACACCAAACCACGGCAAATCCCTTAGCTTTACACCACAAATCCTTGGCTTCTGGAGCTTTGACTTTTTAATTGGCAAGATACAGTGTGATCCTCTTACCAAGCATTTTCACAGTTCACCTCTCGTGGTTGAGAGCACCAACACGCCAGCTTCGATCTTGGTACGGATATTCCAATGGCTGCCAGGTTCTGCCTGATTTCAGGAAGTTAATTTGAAGATCTGTCCATGCATTCCTTCACCCAAGGCGTGTTTCAGGAGTACTTGAAGTGTCTGCACTGTAAGATTAGGTTCTGCTTTACCTTGCTTTTTGTCAGTCTGCTTAGACTTGGTGTATGAAGGGTACTTTTTAGAAGATATAACACTTTAAAGGGTACCTAATGCAAGCAGAGGCTCTTTCCTGACACTGGCATTTCCCATCTCACTCGTTTCACCTGAGTCAGCTGGACAACACAGAAGGCTGCAAAGAGCGCAGGATTATGCTTCCCATACAACGAAATGTGCTGCTATTAGATTTTGGAAAGATAAAACGCTTTATACATGCACCAAAGCCAATAACCAGTTCCATAAGCAACTTTTTTTCCAGGCAAAAGAAGTGTTTGTACAGTTGCAGAAGTGAACGTACTGGTCCACACTTTAATGGATCAACTGCCTGTTAACACAGGAATGATAATGGCACATATTGCAGCAAACACTGCGGTCTTAGGCCACTTGCTTTGGTTTAGATCAAATAAACTACACATATTTTGTTTTCTAGCTGAACTGCACTACTATGGTTGTTTAAACCTAAGAGGTCGAAAATGTGTTATTAATTACAAGCTATTTTAATAAAGAAGCATTTTAGAATGAGGGGGTTTTATATAAATATGTATAAATATACACATATTCTACTGAGTAAATATGAAAAATAAACAATTTTCTGCTGATGCAAATAGCATCATTGTGGAAATTTATTCTTCAATCACATATTCTTTTTATCCATCATGTGTTTCAGATGATTTGGAGTGCAGAGTCATGTACCTCTGTCATCAGCGAGCTTTGAAATTTCACTATCAATAATCATGTTGGTTGACAAGAAAGAATGCATCCAGGCTTCAGAATGATGTTTATTTCCCACAAGGCTTTTAATCTCCTTAGTAAGAATCTGAATCTCTCTGATATTTAGGGAACTGGAAAAGTCAGTTCACTTGGATTCCATTCCCTTTCATTGACTACCTTAGCTTTTTCACCTACTGATTATTCCCTAGTGTTACTTTTTAGAGTCACAGATATTATTCACACTGGCATGACTAACATTCCGTTCCTGTATCTCTCTCCTGTGTCTGGCATATTTGCCCTACATCCAGAAGTGCCCTCTGTTTGAGTTATGTGCAGAGCACTTGGCCTCTGGAGTTCAGGGCAATAAACATTGCCACGTGCTAAGAAAAACCAATCTCCAAGTCACTCCCGCTGAGACACGATGTGAGTGACTTTAAACCACACATGCAAATATATGCATATATACACTTAGAAAGGTAACCTTGAAGAGGAGGCAGAAAAAGGAGCTGCTTTTTCATTCCACAGTATGTACAAGGTTTGTGGCAAACAGATCAGTCATCTTAAGCCTTCACACACTAAGCATTTTTCTACGTAAAAGCCTTTCTGAACGTAGGAAAATCAGAGAACCTGCCTGATCCTTTTATGGAACTTCGCTTTCAGTTTTGGGAAAGGAACCACAAATTCTGGATCTTTACCTACAGCACTCGAGAGCTACGATGTCTATAAAATACAGAACAAAACAAAACAAAATTTACTGAGAATCAAATATCATAAAAAGTTGAATAATGCAAGCTTTCTGTGAAAATGGTCTATCCACTGTTCATCACATGACACTCAAACAGGCTTCAGCCACCAAAGATTAGGCCAAAATACTGAGAAATAAAATGTTATCTAAGCCAGATTCAGAATTGTGAAGACAAGTTGAGAATCGTCAAATACTTCAGAAAAATGCTATCAGCTGGCATATTGAACTTTCCACTTCATACCTTCAAGGATAACAAATAGCCTGTCACGTTACCTCCTGCAATGTAATTAGCATTAATAGCTACACAAAGTAAGCAATTACTTTAAAAATGTGATGGACGCAAGTACAGTTTCTTTACAATAACAACCAAGAGTTTCTCTCTAAAACCACAGCCATTCATCTTGAATGACTCATGTAATATTGCTTCTACACTTCAACCAGCATAGGATGCTGATTCAACCCCAACAATGCCTTTGCTTTCACAAAAATAAAATCCTCAGAGGCAGTTTTCCAAAACAAATATTCTTAATCCTCCTTATAACGTGAAACAGGATGACAATACCATCACACAAAAAGTTTTAAATGTAGGGATTTAATTCTTGGTCTGTGGAAAACTTTGGTCTCTGCTCTTTTTCTTTCATAAATATAAATGTTTGTGACAACCTTGGGAAATCAACTTTCCTTTGGGAATTATCATTGACTTCCAGTATACATGTCTTGGCAGAGATGCTAAATAAGGGTTTAAAATCAAACAACAATTTAACAAAAGTATAGCCTTTCTTTTTTGTTACAAATTTAGAAACATTTGCATTGCATTTTCCAGTGTTTTCAAGCTTAGCTCTCAAAGAAAAAAATAAATAAATTGATTATACTGCATCGAAAAGTAATCAGTTTTTAGCAACATGAAAGAGATACTGATAATAAAGCTTAAAGACATAATAGAATATTTTTTACAATATTCAGAATTGCTTCTTTGAAGCAACAAGCTCTGCAATGTACACATGTATAACTGGTCTAAAGCACAAACTCACTGGAACAAATCATTTCATTTTGAGAAAACAGCAAAAACTCCATTAGCAGTATGTATACACATGGTAGGAATGTCCTGGCTGCACTTTCATTTCAGAAGGCTCAATTAGAACGAAAAAACTAGCTGTGGAAATGAACAGTGAAATACTGATACTGTAAACATTAATCTGTTGTGATGTTTGAGCAAGTAGGATGCAAAAACTATGCTGGAAGATAGGAGGGATCAGCTGGGACAGGAAATTCATCCTTTTAAGAGGGTAGAGAATCTCCATGGGCATCCATTCAGCAACCTCTTTAGATAGGTATTCTGTGAGTTCTAATAGTGAGAACTTCAGAAGACTTCAAATTGTCTATTTGCTTCATTGAATTAAAAACTGAAGAAGACATAAAAACTTCTGCAACAATCCTACAATAGAAATAAAATGCAGGAATCTCTATTTTATCATGAGGTGAATACCCACTGTCTCAACAAAACTGGAAGAACAGCAGTAGCTTAAGATAATGCCCTTACTCTGTTTCCTTTGCTGTTTTGTCTAACTGGTGGATGTAAAATCTGCATGGACCAGAGACTGCTGGGGTGTTAATAGTTCTTGTTATTTTCCATGCTTTTTGCTTAGTAGTTTACAGATTTTCCCACTTCTTTTCAACAATTTCTCATAATATTTAAAATTACGTCTTTATAAAATTAGTATATAATTAATCTAAAACATTCCACATATTCATATGAAGGTAAGTGCAAAAAATATGCTTATAGAATTATGTCTAACACATTCAAGAAAAAAAGAAGGTAAGCATAGTGTAATCTTTCTGATAATAATCCTCTTATTCCCCAGACTCCTTGTGTTTGAATAACCAAAGACAAGATTTTGAACAGTCTGTCACACACAAAATGTTACAATAGAATAGAGAATCAAAAGAGAGAGAATTTAATCTTTTTACTACTGTGGAAAAACCCACTGATGCTTCCAAAGGGGCTCTGTAAGGAATGACGAAACAGACAGCAGAGGGTCAGAGAACAAGGTTGGAAGAAACGTCTAAGATCATCAAGTCCAGCTGTTAACAGAGCATTGCCAAGTCCACCACTAAACCATGTCCTGAAGCACTACATCTGCATTTTGCTAAAACTTCCAGGGAGAGTGACTCCACCACTTCCCTGGGTATCCTGTTTCAGTGCTTGACCACCCATCTTAGTGATGAAGTTTTTCTAGTATTTAATCTAAACCTCTTCTGGAGTATCCTGTCCATCCTTTCCTCTCTGCCAGGACACAGCAGACTTGAACCTTGAAGACAACAGGGTAATCTCAAGAATAAATTGTGACCTTTTTATTCAAATATTCACTGGTGGTGTGTGCACATAGTTTGCATTTCTCTCAAAACACGCTGTCAAATATGCTCCAAGCACTGCAACCTCCAAGGCTTCAGTGAAACACTTCGGAAAGCTGCACTGCATCTGTGCAGGTCATGTTTGCAATGATCTGCTACATCTGCCATCGGTAAATCCACAGACCTGTCTGGTGTTTGCTGTAATGTTGATTGTGCAGAGGCTGCCCTACACATAAAGTGAGGTTTGATTCTTTCATGGTCGTTTGACTGCAGGATTAAAACTTGTGCAGCTGTGAAGTCACTACAGTTCTCCCTGCAGCAGAAGTGTATGCCTGTGAGTGACTACCCTGAGACGACAGGTTTCACAGGAACTCCTGATTGTGCTGAGATAGCATGCTCTAAAATAAGATGGCTTTTATTATTTTGGATGCGGTATAAAAACTTTATAAAAATTTTAATTTGTAAATATTCTGGACTCTATTCTTTCTGTAATTTTTCACGTCTCAGACCATATGCTTTTTGCTGTATATCTCACTACACTGTGCATCTGGTTGCAGAGCATTGCTTGGTCACATTCAGCACATACATCACTAAATAACAAGGTGATTTTCTACATCAGTTTTCCCCATCTTGCCCTTATTCAGTCCAACATCTTGTGCCATCTTGCATTTATTGCTACCAAATCACAGAACAATTTCTTTGAGTTTTAAAAGAATTTGTACACTCAGCTTCCTCATATATTTTGTGAGACTTTTCCCTAGTTTATCAAGGTAGTTTGGATTTCTAATTCTTTCAGAGTGATTTCTGTGCCTGAAAGGTACACTCTTATTTTTTCATTGAAGTCATTCATGAAAATACTGAACAGCATCACTCCATTGAAGTATTTACTCTGCACAGTCCCCTGGTGTGACAGGGAATGACAATGACCAAGCTTTCTCTTGATGTGGCATGCTCTGCAGTTCTCCTTTCACTTTGCAGTAGTTTCAGCTAATTCAGATTTCTTTAGTTTCTTTATGATACTATTAAAAGAATATGATATGGAAGCATCAGAGATCTTCCTAACGTCCTGGTAATTTTCTGTTTCCTGCTTGTTGCCAAAAACAAGGTTAAATTGTGTGGCCTGATCTTAGGTTGCTGGAAGATAGACATCGTGCTTGTTCGTGTGTCAGAGCTTACTCAGGAAAAGTTACTACAGATTTCTGGTTGCCTCAGCCAAATTTGCTGCTGCTGTTGTTCTATAATCGTGAGATAATGAGATGTTGAGTGCTCTCGGCGAAACAAAAGATGTCCTGCATTTCCTGGCTTTGAACAAGCTGCCTGCAGTCAGACAGGAGCAATCAGCAGAGCTACAGACTCCCCATGCTCACACCCAGAGAGGTCTCTTCTGGAACTCCCCACATTAATGAATCGCACAGCTCACTACCTGCCCACTGACAGGTGCCTTACAACTCTGAACAGCCTAAAGCAAGCAACAGAAACCAATGAAAACTTCAGGTCCAGCAATGCTATTGTTCAGATCCCAGTAACAGCCAACTTTTGCAGCTCCCTTCTCAAGTTCTTGAGAGAACAAAACCTAGACGTTTTGAAACTTCCTGCTGAACAGCTCTCCTGTGGAGAAACAAATCAGAATTTTAAAAATCTAATTTTCTTCTCTCTCTCTCAAATGAGACAGATACAGGAAGCTCTTCCTGTGGAGATACAGGCAGACGAGGAATCTTCCACCATTGACTGGGGAGCCTGGAAGTCCAAAGACCTCTACAAATTCCCAAAGATTCTGAAGTCAGAAATTCTGATCCTAGGGCTTCCAGGGTACTGGGAGGTGGCAGTTTTTCATCTGGGTATCTGCAAATACTAAACCATATGCTTAAAATCCAAATCACTAATGCTTTTCCAGCTGCTGGATGACTTAAATAACCATTTAGTGACAAAAGATTTCAAAGAAAATTACTGAATATTTCTCATGCGACATTCACAGCAATTCTTTCCACTAGTTAAGAACTAGTGGAAGGGTGAGGATTTTTTTTCCAGAGAGCACTGGTCAAAATTTACATTAAAAAAAAAAATTAACTAGAATAAAACCAATGGACAAAGGAACATGTTTGTTAAAAAAACATTATTTCAAAAAACCACATAAATTAATTTGAATAGTTTCCATTTCCCATTACTTTCTGAGTTAGAGCATATTGTTTCAAATATGATTAAAATCATACTTGCTTTGTGTGACTCACTTTGCTTAGCTATATAAGATATGCAAACTACCATTCTATTAAGTTACAGTTAGAAAACATATTTTACATTATAATATCTTGATATTATCTGATTAGAACAATTAAATGGTTCTGAATAATTTTTCTCATTCTGTGGGAAGATGGTAAATGATATTTTTGTTTGACTGTCAAGTAAGACAAATTTGAAAGTGTCAAAGCTAAATTCATAATCTTACCAGCTCTGAGGAGAGGGGAGGAATGTGCACACAGAAAGTATAAATGATTGTATTTCCATCCAAATGAAATGCTTATTTATCCAACACAAGTGAGCAAAATCCATGACTTAAACATCTAAATTTTGTTTACATTCTTTCAACAGCTAGTACAGCTGGAGAGCAGCCGCTTACACATGTTTGCACATTTCCTACCTATATTTGTTTCTACTATTTCCTATAAGGTTTGCAAATCCTTTGTTATAAATATCTCTTTCCATGCTTTGTTCTACATTTCATGCCAGTAAATGATATTTGCAGACATACAGAAGCTTCCAGGTAAAAGCAACTGTCCCGGTTTTAGACCTAGGGCTAAATTCTGGGCTTCTCTCTTCTACCCAAAAAACAGGGGCATAGATCTTTGGAGAGAGTAAACAACGTTGTTCTGTTCATTTTAGAAAATCTTGAGGATCTAAACTTCCACGGCCCTTACAGAACACTGGGATAAGCTGGGATAAACTCAATGTCATTATTATGTGAGGGAGAATTAGTCTGAAAACTATAAAATAATCAAGGCTTTAGCAATATTTCAATTTTTAGAAATAATAGCAATTGCTACAATAGAATGAAATATATCATGCTAATACATAATTATAAGCACTGCTATTCAATACTGATATTTCTTCCTTGGCTGTAGAGACTTCTTTCAAAAACTATTGTGGAGGTAATTCCATTTGTACAGAGAAAAAGCCTTTCTCTTACAAAATAACCTTAAGAGAAAAAGAAGGAATATATATTTGAGTATCATCTTGAGATGAAGCTGGGCTATCACCTGCATACGTATCCATACATAAATGGAGAAGCACTCCTAGTTCTCAATATTTACATACAGCCTGGCTGCTCAAAAGATAAATAAATAAATATAACCTCTAAGTACCATGGGGAGTCAATTGCTCAGCTGTGTTAAAAATAGCCTCCTGACTTTTCTCCTGTCAGAGCAGATTTGTTTATAAGGATGTGAGACACAAGCACGCAATGAAACACAATCTAGATAATCCATTTATTAGGATAGGCAATTATTTGAACAGCCTGAATGAATAAGGAGATTCTTAAAAGGACTGTTTCCAAGAGATCAGTGCATAAATGGGCACCTACTGTTACAGCAGCCTTTAAGGAAGCTTAGAGAGACCTTAACCTTGACAGAAATTCAGTTACTAGTGGCATGCCTGAAGGTAAAGAAGGCCTGTCTAAAGAGACATGATACTTTACTTATCCTTGCCTTACCTCTTCTTCATGGAAAAAGGTGTACAGTGTGATAGGGTATCTCTAAATGACAGGAGTAAAGAACAAAAAGCTGATGATAAAATTAACATAAATGAATTCTGGCTCTCCTCCATATACCCCACCTAACTCACTGATAGTAATTAACAATGAAAATTAGGTACATGCTCAATTTCCATGAGATGATAGGCGCTGTTTGCTGACTGTCTCTGTGAAGTTAGAGGCATTAGAGGATTCTGTCACTGAGTATCAGTGAACTTGAGTCTAGAAGTCTCTATATAGAAATTTTCATAAAGATTTCTATTCAGCTGAGGTCTCAACAATAAAACCAACAGCTGAATGCTTTAAAGTCTGATTTCAAACTGAAAGACACCGCAGCACTGCCAGCATATTTATTCAGCTTTAATAACGGCTGCTGGTTAATGATTCTGCTGATAAAGTAGAGCAAATACACAGTACCCTTCTCCTCCTGATAAGAATGCAGAAATATCTATATGTGATTTTGTAAACAGATAATCTTTAAAAAGAGATTTTTACCTGGAGCTGGCAAACAATATTTGATAACAAAAGCACCAAAAAGAAATATATGGGAAGGCTTTTAAAAAGGAAATGAAAACTCCGAGGAATTTAGATACTTAAGTAACATCAGTCCTCGTTATACTGGTGATAGGCATGATCTAAAATAGACAGTCACGTATCTGATTAGATATTTTCACACTCCTTTAACTAAATATTTGTTTTGGACAAATATGCAGAGTATTTGGGCTGGAATCTGCATCCTAATCCAGGAGTCCTTGTGTTCTGGCTAATACACACTAGTAACCAAGAAGGGCTCGTGCCTGAGAAAGCCTGCTCAGCTCTGACAGCTCATCTGGCACCGTGTGCGCTGTCTGTGCTGTCTCTACCCACGATCTTTGTCCTGCCAGTATTCCTTCACAGCTAGGTGCTGCAAACATTTGCTAAGAAATCACGAATAAGCCCTTTGCAGAGCATATGCAACAAATCAAAAGCTTTGGGGATGTGTCTGTTCTACCCTTTAGATGGTGTGTGCATGCACACTGAGCCCGTGCTCTCAGGACGTGGGGATTTAAGCTCCACTAGCTCACACATTACACTCAGAGGCTGTCTGATGTCTACGGCAAGTTTTAGCTTTGCTGTCCTTACAGAGCACAGGCATCCAGCATGTGTGCTCAAGATGCATCTGGAGCTTACCAGATATATGCCAGTCTGGACAAATATGCAAATGCTTCCAAATTCCTGCCTGAAAAATAGGAGGGTAGGCCTTCAGTGCTCACAGTGTGTCGACTCTGAGGCTTGCTATGAGTTTTCTGTGAAACAAACACAAATGTCTGTGGGTCATCCAGCTAACCCTTGAGAGCCAGGGGGATGACCAGCTCTTCCAAGCTGGACAGGATAATACTCAAGAGGGACATAGGGACAGAGAAAAGTAAAACAGACCTCAGAATTTGTCAGTCCATATCTGGGTCCACACTGAAATCTGACTTCCCAGTCTCACCCCTCTAAATTACAGTAGCCCTTCTGAAAAACAGAGATGGTTACAGCTGTGCACAGACAGAGCCAGGAGCAATACAGACACTTGCAGAACCTGAGAAATCCATTTCCTCCGGCCAGCTTTAGGTTTAACAACTTCCCCAGCTCCTCTAGAGAAGAACATCACCGTACTGGGCCAGTCAGGTAATGCATATCATGAGCTGCTGGCAAGAGATGAGCTCTTCTGTCCAAAGGGCACAAAAGTTTTTTGCTTTTCCAGTCTCAACACTCAAGGCAGAAAAAAGCATCTGGAGGCAAGAGGCTGTTCAGCTGCTCACTGAGCAGAGACAAGATGCCCTCTCACAGGGGGACAGCAGGCAGAAAGCAAGAGGAAGCCACCTAAGCCACAGGCCATGCAGCAATCTGCTATCAGCATTTAGACACCTATCAAGTGCTTTACAAATGTACTTTATCCCTACTCAACCTCTCTTCAGCTCCATTTCCCCATGCTTCTTCAAGTCAGTGGCTGAGCTGGAAAATCTATTTCTTGCTGGCTTCAGACTTTACCAGGAATACAGGTGCTACTTTAGTAGCTCCCTGTAGATGCTCTTCATGCCTAGCAACAATAAACTTATTTTTTGTTTTGTTTTGTTTGAGAGCAGATTAATTGTAGAGAACTCCAAGTAATAGAAAAGGCAAGTGGAAAATGCCCAGCTTCAAATTTTAAGGCAAAAGTATAATCCATGTTCATCTGTATTTTCTTTGCTCTGCTATCAGTACCAGATTATTATCTACTGCCCCTTCCGCCAGAGAAGTAAGAATTAAACTTGATTTTATTCCACCATCCTGAGGAACACATTTCTGCCAGGTATTTAGCTAAACCCTGCTTAAAACATATAAAATCAGTGGGGCTCCTTCATACTCCACCCAGAGAGAGTTTGGTTTAGCTTTTTCCTTCCCTCTGGTGACTCTGATGTCCTTTTCAGCTGGCAGCACTATGCATGAGAAGCATTTGTCTGAAAGGCTCCAATAAAACATGAGCATTTAGGCTGAGTCCTCTAGGGAAGAGTTCCATAGTGGTTTTGACAATTTCCATAAAAATTTGTGAGTGTCACATTTTGAGTGAACTTCGCCTCAAAATATCATTTTTTGTAGGAACTATGGATGGTAAATGCAAAGCAGACAGCACTCTGATTCAGTCTGGACAAAGTTCAGACAGAAGGTGAAGGAAATGAACTCTATGTGCTGAGAGGAAAATCGTCACCATCTTCTAGGTGGCATTACAGCACTGCACGAGCAGGCACCAGAGCTGCACAGAGAGATTTACCTGAGGCAAAATGAAACTGCTTGTCTAGCCCAAGAGAAATTCAAACACTGAGCAACAGGGTAACCAGTAAGAAGGAATTTGTACCTGCTGAAATGCTGTTGAAGTTACTATTTTTAAAATTTCCTTTCACCTCTCCGTAGGACAGTTAAAGACTGCTGAGGTGATGTGATCTCACATAACTCCAGACATTAACACTGGTTTAACCTGGGGGCCTTCACCATCTGTTTTAGATATTTCCTTCAGGTTTGGGAGAATTGCTCACCTTTGTCCTTTGACCACAGAGGGCTGGACAATCAGCACTGATACAGAAGACTGTTGTCAGCTGAACTCCCCTGCAGCTGTCAAGGGACACTTTTTAACCTGGAACTGCCTTTTCAAACAAAATTAACACTCCTTTTCTCTCTGCAGTTAAGAGGAATTAAACTTCAGCCAACTGAGCTAATCCTTTCTCTTTCTCCTTTTTGCCATGGATGAAGTAAGAGGTAGCCAGTTTCCAAGTCAGGAGTAGAAAAGAGCTGTAAAACAACGTAAAGCAGGAAAGAGAAAAGGAGAAAGCACTTGAAACAGTGCAGAGAGGGATTTGTCCCGGTGTTGATGCTGAAGGTACCACGCTGGTTCAGCTCCAGCAGACTAAGTGTCAGGCTGAGGGAGATGATAGCCAAAGTAGAGCTATCCCAGGAAAAGGTAAAACATGGAAATTGTTAACAGATTTATTAACTTTTGGGATCCACAACACACACCTGAGCTAAATATTTAGGTGCTTTTCGTGATCAATGGAGGAAATAGACGAAAGATTATTTTACATTAAAGGCCATGAAAGACCAGGAGGACTATGAAAAAGACAAATTGTTTAAAGAGGAGGTATAGAAAAAGTGGCAAAAAATCCGAGATGAATATGAGGAGAAACTTGCCTGAAGCTGACATCCAGTGGGCTAAGTCTCCCAAAATGGAAAGGGCTTCACTTGAGCTCCATGAAACTTCACTTTATGTAAAGAGCTGAATTAAGACTTATTAAATACCAATAAAACACTGAATTGTTTTTCAAAACAAATTAAAAATAACAAAACAAAACAAAATCTTTCTAGGATAAGTATTTATATTCCTATATTGTGGTTCTAACATCTGCATGTCTTTTGCAAACTGCATTTTAAAAAAAAAATATTCAAGAACATTTTCATTGACTGCAAAAGGGTTTAGATTTACTCAGAATGTAAAGGCATCTATTCCAACCTATGTCTCTATAGGCTAAAATCCAGTGGCCTGGTTTTAAACTGAGCAAAATGCCTGCATTTTCCATCAGGTTCAATGAGGGTAATACAAAAGACAGAATAAAGATTGAATGAAAAATTGCTCTATGGGTTTGTCTCCTGTGACATTTAAGGCAGTCAGTGTTATTTTCTCCTTGTCTGCTGAATTTTGGCAGGTATACCAAAGGTGTCTGCACTAACTGGGACAGCCTCAAATGAAGGTGCTTAGAAATTACTGCTGTGACTACTGCCCAGGCCTGTGTCCGGCAGCAGGGTCTACGGGAGAGTGAGACTTACACAAACAGCACCCCGTGGTTACTCCACACTCTGCCTGTGCCAGGGAGCAGGCAGCTCAAAGGAAGATACCCAACCTATTGCAAGATTTGGATAGAGGCAGGGGTCTGTGTGAACTTACACAGAAACCCGGCTTTGATGGGGAGTCTATGTCAGGCTCCTCGAGAAGCCTTACTGAATGCCTGTTTATAAACCATGGAAGGACTGAAGAGACCAGAAAAGCTGAGATGATTTCCATCTGCTCAGCCCCTCTGTGATCTTTCTGTACCACAGAAAGAAACCAGTGAAAAAGAAGGACAGGGAAGCAAAGTGGGGGTGAGAACTAGAATAGAGCAAAGGGTTGAGAAACGAAGAAAAATTTCAGCCCTGTGTTTACATTTGGCAAAACAGTGAAAGAAGGGCTGAAGTGGATCTGTCTCTGTCTCTCTGACACAATCTTGTTACTGTGTTCTGGATTCCTGGTTTTGACACCCCCCTTCACCTTGCATTAGCTTTGATTAACAACCCCAAGCCACAGCTCTCCTGATCCCAAGTTTAACAGCCCTCTGGGGTTAAATGGGGTTGGCACAGCTTGGTGAGACTGAGCTGGGCTGCTTGTTTGGTTTATGTCAGCTCTTTGTCCTAAGGGTATTCTTCATCAGAGCATCTCATTTTCCATAAATTGTTCTTTTAAATGCTTGAGTGATCGCTCAAAGTTGGTCATACGACCAATCATGCACAACAGCTACACCAAAAGTCCAGGGAACAGAGCATTCATTCTCTGGCATCTTATAAAATAGATACAGTTACAAATAGACATGGGCTATTTCACAGCCAGGGTGGGCTTTTTATTTTCTAACCAAGGATGGACTCTCTACTGGTGAAAATAGCAGCAAGAGGGATTTACCCAATAGTCCTTGGACATTTGCAGTGCACACTTTTAATCTGACCCAGTTATGCCTGTTTCCTCCATTGATCATCAAAGGCATTTAACACTTAGCTCAAGTTCACATTTTAGATACCAAAGGTTAATAGTCTCAAAAAGTCACTGCCCAAAATTTTACAGCTGATCAGGCTGCATAAACAGCACTGCAGGATAACTGCTGCTAATGGACCCAGCCCTGCTTCTGTATTTTCAGACCTCCTTTTCTCCTTCTGGAAACCCAAAGTAATCTGTCCCTCATCAGCTCTGCCCCCATGCCAGCGATTCTCAGCAAATTACCAAAACCAGCCCTTACCCCTTTAACAGCCACTCAGTGCAAACCAAACTCAAGTTGCACTGTTTGGCTGCTGAGACACTGGATTAAAAGTGAAATTGAGGGAATAAATTCGTTGTGACATTTGACTGGGAAGATTAGATTCCCAGAGTCTGAATACAGAATTTGTGGACCATGAAAGTGATACCCTGATGAGGTAAGAAAGGACTTCTGGGTTGCTTTTGGCTGTTTTCTCCTCTTGCAGCAGAAACTCAGTCAAATTTCTTCAGCCTCCCACTGTTTTTTTAATGATTATAAATACTTTCTAGCAGTAACAATACCATTTTTTTCTCCCTGAGATTTCATCTGGAAACTGGAAGTACGTGCTGTTTCTTCTTATCTCATTTGCTGATTTTTCTGGAGCATTTCAAGCCTATGTGGATTTGGATGAGTGGGTGTGCAGGGACTGGAGGAAAATTTTCAGGACACATATGTTTTTGCAGTTCCTTTGACTGGCACTTGCTGGAAATCTGGGTTCTTCACTGTGTGCATACACTGAGCAAAAAGAGCTGGGACATACAAGAGGAAATTTTCATGCAATTAAAACGTACCAATTACTGAGACAATTGAAAATTAAAATTCCCCAGGGTATGGTATTGGGAAGACTGTCAGAGTGCATACAGCTTTGAGGAGCAGCAAAGATGCTCTCCAAGGAGGAATCAGATAAAAGAGTTGAGCATGAAAAGTATTCACAAAGGCGTCCCTGATCACGACAGCCATTGCACAGGAGATGGATCAAATCCATATTATAACTGAAGGAAAACCTGCAGAGGGAGCTCAGAATTTCCTCAGCATCGGGGGATTTTCCCTAGGGAGGAATTTAGCATAAACAGCCTTTGTAAAGGAGGTGGAGATGCTACCCAAGACAGCATGAACAAATTCACCTGAGAGATGCTGTATAAATATTTGAAATGCAAGAAAACTTAACATGAGAACTGTCTCAGACATAAAGGAATACCCCAGGCTCCCCTGGCCAGGCAGCAGGCAAAGTCACAGATCTGCGGTGAAATGAAAACAAGGGTCCCTGCACGAAATAACACTGATCAACGACTGGTGAGCGATGCAAAGCCATCCAAAATCTGTCTTTGCTAAATCACAGACCCCATACTGAGGTGATGAACCTCAGAAGGAGAGCCTTTCTGATGGAGGCTGTTTTGTTGGAAACAGAGAACCCACACAGAAGAGAGATGTAGGAAGCCAATCAGATGGGAAAAACCCTATTCCCTGGGGGAGTCCTTGCAGAATAGAGGCCAAATTTAACCCAAAGATGATCCCTCTTTTTTTCCTGCACCAGGAATAAGGTGTTTGAGTTCACATGTAGGCATCTGAGGAGGCTGCCTGAGCGCTTTGCAGTTGGAGGGACAGGGACTGAGGAGGTAAGAGAAGGATGAAGAGTGAGATGGGCACTGACAAGTGTTGTGACACCAGGAGAAAGGAGGCAGGTGGTTCAAAATTGTGTTTTAGCTCAAGCTGGATGATTGTTGGAATAAGGAATCCAGGAGCAAGTAGCCAGCTCCCAGCAACATGGAGGCATGTTGGAGAGAGCATGCAGGTGGTGATTGGTGCCACATCCAGTTGGCGGCCAGTCACAGCTGGTGTCCCCCCAGGATTAGTATTGGGCCTGGACCTGTTTAATATCTTTATTGATTGTCTGGATGAGGGGATTGAGTGCACCAGCAGCAAATTTGCAGATGACACCAAGCTGGGAGCGAGTGTCGATCTGGTGGAGGGTGGGAGGGCTCTGCAAAGAGACCTGGACAGGCTGGATTGATGGGCTGAATCCAACAATATGAGATTTAACAAGTCCAAGTGCCGGGTCCTGCACTCTGGCCACAACAACCCCATGCAGCATTACAGGCTGGAGACACAGCAGATGGACAGCGAAAGGGGTGTGGGGGTGCTGGTCAACAGCAGCTGAGTATGAGCCAGCAGTGTGCCCAGGTGGCCAAGAAGGCCAATGGACTCCTGGCCTGTATCCGGAATAGTGTGGCCAGCAGGAGCATTGAAGACATTCTTCCCCTGTACTGGGCACTGGTGAGGCTGTACCTTGAGTGCTGTATCCAGCTGTGCGTCCCTCAGTTTAGGAAGGATGGTGAGCTGCTTGAACACATCCAGAGAAGGGCAACAAGGCTGATGAGGGGTCTAGAGCCCAACCCCTGTGAAGAGTGGTTGAGGAAGCTGGGGTTGTTTAGCCTGGAGAACAGGAGGCTCAGGAGAGACCTTATCACTCTCTACAAGTACCTGAAAGGAGGCTGTAGCCAGGTGGGGGTCAGCCTCTTCTCCCAGGCAACCAGCGACAGGATGAGAGAACGCCGTCTTAAGCTGCACCAGGGGAAGTTTAGGCTGGATGTTAGGAAAAAAATCTTCATGTGAAGAGTGATTGGGCATTGGAATGGGCTGCCCAGGGAGGTGGTGGAGTCACCATCCCTGGAGCTGTTTAAAAAAAGACTGGATGTGGCACTCAGTGCGATGGTTATTTGATAAGCTGGTGTTAGGTCACAGGTTGGACTTGATGATCTCCAGGGTCTTTTCCAGCCTAGCTAATTCTGTGATTCTGTGATTAAGTTCACCCAGCAGTTGTTTCAGGAAAAGAGTGGTGAGAAGGGAAGTGCAGACAGTTTTACAGAGGTGGGACAACACTGCCTTAGTAATGCAAGGAGTTTTGAAGGCCACGTTCTTATTTTGTTTCAACTATTTCTTCACATCCTGCTCCTGGGAATTTCCGGAAGTTGCTCATTTGGAAACTGAGTGTCTTGCATGCAGTCCATTTTCACAGGACACATTTAAGAACTCTCTGTCCTGTGCTAGAGTGAAGTGTTAATACTCCAGTATATTCCAGCACTACAATAACTCCACCCATTGTGAAGTCTAGCAGCTGTTCCTACTGAAATGAATTAATTTAATTAATTAAATGAATTAATTAATCAACAAGTAATTGGACTTGCAATCTGCCTCTTGATAAGCATTTTATATGGAGATTCAAGTAATCAGAACTACCTCCTGCATAGTTCTTAAAACCTGATAAAACATCCCTAGACTGGAGCGTTCTAGAGAAGTGAGGTGACTCCCAGGAGAGGGGTCATGGCTCTGCTGGGCAGTCACGAGCTGGTAGCGGGTGCTGACCCAGGCAGAGCAGCCTCATCACAGCTGCTGCCTCTTCACAATTCGGGGAAAAGGGAGAAAAGTGATTCTGAGCTTACTGGAGCTCTGAAAGATGGAAATGTGGGTTTCTCTGGCAGAGGGTGAGACACAGGAACTTGTTCAGGGACTTCCTGAGCACTGCAAAGAAAATGGTACATCAGGCTGAGCAGTACCCTGGACTAGCATTTTTTTTGGAAACAAGAAATCAAAGGCAGATCCTGGATTGGCAGGAGCCAGAAAGTCTCGGCCAGTGGTGTCTGCCACAAGTGAGGCCAATTGATGCAAGAAAATCTTTCTGTAAACACCAGTGAATGAGGCACAGACATGCATAAAGTCATGGCAAGCTGACAATGTGCTGATGACATTAAATATCAAAGGGAAGCAGGAGACAGCTACAGGAAATGAAATCTGAATTACCAATGTGTTTCATTGCAGCTTCCTTTAGTTTCAAACTATTCCCATGTACAGTTCAAATCTGTATACATATGTGTATATGCATATGTATATCATATGTATATATATATATATATATATTTATGTATATATAATTTCTGTCCAAGGTGAAAACCTATATCAGAAAGGTATAATCATGCATTTCACATGTAAGTTGAATTTTGTTATGCAAAGGGACCATTCTCTGTTCTGCTCACAAGAAAAGAACATCCCTGGGCTTCAAAAGCAATGGCAGAGGGGTTTTTGCACCACTCTATCTTCTGCTATCAAAGAAGACTTTCACTTATGTTCCCAAACAGTGCTGATGGTGTACCCCCTATCTTCAGAGGTAATAAGCCACATCATGTGTCTTATATAAAGAAAACCATATGTTGTTTCCAGCAGGTCATTCTGCTTTAGAGTAAAAGGTACACTTATTATTAAAACCAAAAAACAAACAAAAAATTAAACAAAATTCCCAAACACAAACGAAACAAAACAAAACAAAACAAAAGAAGCAAAACAAAATCCACAGCCAAAGAAAGTTATTAAATTCAATGACTGTGCATTTTCCATCAAAAACTTCACAAATCCTGCAGAACAACTCCCCCTCCTCAGCAGCTCTGTGCATTCAATGTGAGAAGGATTTAGAGGCGCCATACAAGCTGTCTACTTGTCAGTCTGTCACCTTCAACAGCCTGAATGAAGCAGTGTTTTGTTTCAGGTTTCTAAGGATTTAAACCTACATGTAGTCCTGAAGGCATGGATGCGAAGGGTATACATTGAAACAAACTGGGGGGTTCCTTTTTTTATATTGGCCTTGCTAGTAGATGTAAGGATTTCTTTGTCATCCTTTTAAACGCTTTACTGGAAAGAAGTCAGGACTGCCTTTCAGAATGGTATCTCCTGCAAACTGAGAGCAGCAGCTCCCTCTTCAAGGTCTTGCAAAAAGGCAAGACTTACAGTTCAAAGATTATTTTTTACCTATATCCAAACAAAATACACTTACAAAACAAATACAGAACGCTTAACATTGGCATTTACACCCAAAGCCAGCTATTGCAAACAACTTTAAAGGCTCTCAAGAATTTTACTTTTCACATAGTCCAGAGGAAGGGTGTTGGGATTTTTGGGAGTTTTTTCCTGATTTTCACCTGCAGTTGCTTAAACTTTATGAACATTTATGGTATCAAAAAAGAAAAAAATTAAAGAGCTAAGCAATTATATCCCCAATGTGACTGCTGTCTTAAGTGCAGCTCTAAAAGCATTACTCATGACAAAAACCTATTCTGAAAGCATTTACCAACTCCAAGTGAATCACAGAAAGTTTCTGCCGTTCAGCAATTAGAAAAATAAGTCCATAAGCAGAACATGAACCTCAAGGCCTGAGGCAGCATATTAAAACAGAAACACACACATACAGGCTGTTATAAAAATTAGGTAGGCTTGTTTCCAGGTCTGTAGAAGCAGCCACCTTTCTGTCAGAAGGCTGTATTTGAAGATGCAGAGAAATCGATCTGCTTAAAGCTGCAGTTTTTATAGTTTGTAATGGGATACTGAGGCCCAAGTCCTATTTGTATCTCAAGAAAAAATATCACATTCTTGCACTTAAGATGAGCCAAATATTTTCTGTGCCTAAGAGGACTGCGCTGTACCAGCAGTGGTATATTTATAGCATGCATCAAGAAAAACATTTTCTTTGTGAAATAAAACTATCAATTTTGCCTGCTAATAGCAAATGAATGACTAAAGCCCCATGTACTTCAAGGTGCTCCTCTGAGTCCTGTGGGCTGTACTGAGTGCAGGCTGGTCTGCTACCATGAGGAAAAAGATCTCTGTGCTTTTTAATGTGATATTAAAAAGGGATTTCAAGAAAGAAGGGGAAAAAAGGTCAGAAACAGTGACAAATGACACTCTCTCTGCAGAAATTTATTTCAGTCATCTCTAGAGATTTTCCATGTGCTCCAAAGCAATAGACAAAGTAATACTTCTTTCCTCTTCCTGGTATTAATGTGAATTTAAATCTTTTAAGTTCCTCCCTTCCAGCTGCTTCTTTTTAAACTTGACATATCTAGGTGTGGGTGAAAACATCTGCTCTATTTGCCAGAGACAAAAAATCCCCTGGACTCCTGACTTAGCAAAAATGAATATAGAAAAAAGACCTGAAATATGGCATTTACTGTACATGTTACTGTTTAAAGGATTTGGATTTCAAAATATATGTTTTCATCCCCTACTGAAAGAAATTTATACTTATTGTATGCCAAAAATACACATAACTAATACTATATTATGTCAGTTTAAGTATAAAGGGAATATATTAACAGTTATTTTAACTAAGTCTAATTCTTGTTAGGAGCATATTCCTATGGAATTTCTTTTTGTCTTTGTTACCATTTTTAAACTCAAAGGCCATGAAGAATTGACAAAACAGTGCCACTGTCCTGCCTTTGTTAATTAAAAAAAAGTAGTGGAAATGTGACTGGATTGTATCAGTGTACACGAAAAGGTAATCAAAGTGCAATTACAAATACTATAGACTTCCTCCAAAACATATATTTTTACCAAAAGCAAGCTTTTAAACATCATGAGGCATGTTTATTTCTTCAGCATATCCTAACTTTATATTCACAAGCAGATCATTTTAAGGAGGGGTTTACCACAGCATTCATTACACCTAAGGTAACAATAAACAAATGGAGTTGGGTGTTAACATTGCTCACTGTTGTCAACATTTTGCAAACAGGTCTCTGTTTTGTTTAAAGTGTCCTGTACTATTTGTTAATAATCATCAACTTTACCTACTGTATCAAGTGAACATTCCTCTTTCTGGTCACATTAGTTTAAAAAGTCATGTTGATATTTAAATACTTACATGGCCTTTTACAAGGACAATTCCTGCATCAAATCCTGTAACATGCACACAAAGTGCTTGTCACAAGTTTACTACTATAATAATGTCATTGTTATTATTATTGTCACTGTCAGTTTTGCTAAAAATAATGTCAGTATCAATATGAATTTATTCTTTATATTGGCACCATTTCAAATCAACCATTCATGGCCAGGATCCTCTTTCAAATGATGAAGAAGCAATGCTCTCATTACAGTTTCCAGCAAGTTTTTTCATTTAACCTTCTAACTAAGGACCTGTGTTTCAACAGCCACAAGTCATTTGGAGACTGTAACACCTTCTTATCACTCTCTCTGACCTCTCCCTCGCTTGTCATTTCCGCGCCAAAAAAAGAGGTGTGGACCACTTTTCTGAGTGTCTGGGAGCAACAGGTGGCAGAGGTACCTAGACAGTCTGTAAACATAAAATAATTACCACCTGATTGCCACTAACCTCACCTGCCTGAAAGTAATGCTGGCATCCATCTTCCTGTGTTTCACTCGGTCCCTACAGACATGTATTGATATTCACTCTTGTGGACATTTGTATGTATGCTTACACATACACGTGTGTGTTTATACAGTTGAGAGGGCACATGTTCCTTTACCAGTTCCTCAGCTCCAGAATGCCCTCAGTAGCCACATCCCACCCACGAATAAGTTTTCTGGGTTTAGAACTCATGTAGCAAGCTAAGGGCGGAGGGAAACAAGATGCATCTGAATCCCAGTGTAATTAGGCAAAGTTCAGAATTCCTACACATCACATTTACCAAGGAGCAGAGGTGTGATTAGGTTTAATCAAGAGCTTGCTTTGTTAGGCCTATCTTTTTTTAAATTTTCTAATTAACTGCAATGGGGGTGCAGGTTTTGATAAGGGTCTGAGTGATTTATATGCCATTTCTATACACATCCTTTGTATTTTAATTTAATTCAGTTTGAGAAGAGGCACCTGGACATCTCCAGTCTCTCTGTGCCCTCTGGCAGCCCCATTCCCAGGGCAAGCATGCAGCAGACATTAAGAACAGAAGAGATCTGAAGCATTCCTGAACAGCCAGGAAAGATATGAGAGAAAGACTGTTCAACAAAAACATGCTGGGCATATAAAACTTCACTAGATAATAGGATTATTGTGTAGAAACACCCCACTTCTATCTCTCAGGCTCACAGTAGCTACAATAAAAACCCTGGCAATAGCCAGTACAATGTTGGAGTTGCAGCCAGAGTGAAAGAATAACGAATAAGCATGGTGTTAAACTTAAATCGGGCTCCCAGCTGGAGTTTTGCTGTAGTCTGCCAAGCACAACAGGGAAGAAGGCAACAAGGACACCAGTCTGGAGATCAGAGAGGAGGTGTCTGTAAAGAACAAAGGATATCCAAATAGTATTGTTGGCTGCAGACACTGCACTGATAAGTCAGGCAGCATTTGGAAAGAGGAAACTCACAGGAGGAGAAGAGAAAAAAATGAAAGTGGCAGAGGGATAGAAGAGAACAAAATGGTACAAATGAAAGATAATAAGAAAAAGGCAGAGTTGTAGTGTCCTTCAGGATTTAATGAGGAGAAATGAGTGACACTAATTATAACTATTGATCAATGGGCAAAAAGATGTACAGAAAAGAGGAGAGAGAATTCTGCTGGGAGAGGTCAAATGTCCCAAGGCAGGGGATTAAGGTAACCGAGACCTACTTTAGTTTTGCAGACCCTTGGGCCAAATGGGACTAATGAAATGCTACGCTCTCTGTGGCATGACCCACATCTGTATCCAACCAAGTGGTCATGGACCACTTTATGAACCAGGTCAGAGAGTTGGCAGGAAAAGCAGAAAGAGGCAGGGAACTTCTTCACTCTTCTTCACGGTATTTCTTGGAGGAAATTATAAGGGGATGTTGCCTCTTGCACCATCTCATTTTGACCCAGACTGACATGCTGAGGGGAAAGCAAGACGTGTTCTGAATTAAAATATCCCTACAGGGATAGTAATCAGCGAGGATGATACTAAGGACAGAGACACTAAGCCCCACATAGCAAAGTGAGAAGTAAAGACTAGAATTTCTATAGAAGAGCCGGCATAGAAAAAGACTGTAGCCCATAGTTTTCCCCCAGAATAGTTTTCTTGAACTACTAGGATGTTTAGATTGACTTCCACTGGGAAAATCCTCATGTTTTTTCACAAGCCTTTCACAATTACTCATCATTCTCTGCTCTCCTAAGCTTCTAACACTTAGACATATTTAATTTATTAGCAAAATTAATTTCAACTGCTGTAAAGTAATGAGCAAAGATACACTCTCTTTCTTTATTTAGCTCATTACTGGATAAATCACTGCTGCAGGCACCAGCTAGTAAGGGATGCAGAGAACATGTGCATGCCTTGTCCTTTCATTCTACCCAGTTCAGTTGAGTAGGGCAGAGTTTGTGCTCTATACCCACTCGAGAACACTTTTTCCCATATGGATAGGATTCTACCAAAGGAAAGGAACCATCTGGAAAAAGCTAAATTTCATTGGAGAGTGGTAAACAAAGTTAAATCTTTGTGCAGAGAACTGACAACAGAGATGTCCTCAGAAGGGCTTTCCCAGGTTAAGTTCCCAACAAAGCCTTTCAAAGACACCAGCCTTGGGAACAGTCAGTCACATGCATCGTAAGTGATTCTGTGGACATCACAGGTCAGCACATCTTCAGCCTTATTTAGATGGAGCTGGCACATCATAAATCAGGAGCCAAATCACTGAGATGCTGGCTATCCGAGAGCTTTTCTCAAGCCTTTCCCTGTAATAAAGCACTCCAAGGACTGGCTTGCTCACATGCAGAATGACACAGGTTTCCAAAAGTTCAATCAAACTGAAATTCTCTGTGGTCTTGGCCTATAACAAAAGCTCCCCAGTGATGTACTGAGTAAGCATATTTTCGTAAGCACTCTGAAGCCTCCCCGTTTTTCCTGGTGTCTCTTTCAGTGGAGTCTTCAGATCTGAGGTGTCAAGTAACTCACAGCTGTCTGTCCTTGACTTACACAGACGTAAGAACTTCCCTGTTGGCTCTTCAAAAGCACCATGCAAACCAAGGACACTGAGGAGAGGTTTGTTTCTCTTCTACATTTCCCAAAAATATCAGTGAGGTATTTCCTTTATAGCCTGTGATCATAACCAGAAAAGGAGAATTATTCATGTTGAAATTGAAAGCATGCAATCTGCCTGTTTTTCAATTCTCATCTTTCTGGAAATATAGTTACATATAGTTCCATAACTACTACACCTTGAAAAGTTGTGTTAAACAAAAATATTACCTGCTATAATATCAAAAAACAATAAATTCAATCTGCTCTGTCAGCTGGGTCCACTTCTTATGAGATACTCTCATTTTCTTTTCAGTTGTTGACATCAGGATCAGCTATCACAGATGCTTCATTTTCATGTTCTATGAAGTCCTCTTCATGCATATGAGTCTTGGGGGAAGGATGCTCAAAACAGAAATGCAGTAGAAAAGTAAAAAAAAGCTAGAAGCTTTCAGCATCATTTGATAGAAATGAAACCATTGTGAAGGTTGAGCAGTTCAGTAAATTGTGACTGCAGCATCTGTGCTTTCTAGTCACATTAAAAAACCTATGCTCTATGCCATCCAGGTCCGTAAACACACAAATTACACCCTGCTATGTTGTATCAAGACCTGGAACTACTCTATGCCACCACCAAGTAGACAAAATAGATCAAGTCACCACAGAAGACAAACTCACAAACTAAAATATAATCAGACTAAAGTCTGCCAATCCATAAACAGCTGGCTTTTAGAACCTCTGTTTTCAAGAGGATACTGACAACCAACCAAATCTTGTCTTTTGAGGTGAAACAGTCTGCTTTGAATTGTTTTGGTGTGTGCTGCAAAATTAATAAATCACCATGCTATGTCACATGTCAGATAAACCACGGAGGCAAACTCAGGCTGTTTGTTCTATCACTGCTCTGCCTCTCGTTGTAACCTTGTGGACCTCTGGCAAAGACCTACACATGTGAAGGACCTTGCTACGAGAAACATAAACACCATTGCTGTTTGTAGAATGATGGTCTTCCCTGTTTGAAACATTCAGATGGAAAATGCTCTGTCACCTTCCCTGTGTAGACAACATCTTCTGCAAGAGCATTGGGAAAAATGCAATCATTTTATCTGCTTGCACCCCAGAACTTTGATCAGCACATCTCATTCTGAAGGATGTCAGTCTCCCAATTCAAAGGGAGTTAAAAGACTCAATTGTGAGTCTTGCAATGTCTGACAATAGAGCTGGATTGTTACATCAGGATACAGCTTTTAATCAGAACAAAATCAAGCTCTTGGGGTTATTGAGTACCTCAAAGAATATTGCCTGTGTTCCTGAACAGTTACAGATGATAAAAATATCTAGAAGCACAGCTAAGACATCATTACCTGTGAGCCAGTTTCACAGGCTTGACTAATTTATTCAGGATTTCTAATCTTGAGAGATGTCAATCTTATAGCTATGCTAATAAAAATCACAATGCATACTTGAAAAATATTAGAATCATATCTGTTTCCTTTAGTTATGCCCAAGCAGTTGCAAATCGAACTAAAGATATCACTCTAAATTTGCCACTAATTCCATATAAACACATAAGCATTTCTTTCCCTCTAGTCACTAGAAACCATATAGCAAATCTTTCTACATTTATTCCAAATATTTTTTCTAGACTAATCCACTAAACTATTATAATCTCTGATCATTAAAGCATTTTATTCTTGGTTCTTGGATGCTTCTCCACAAGAGTCAGGTTTGCTCGTTTTTGGAGGGTGTTAGCCTTCCTTTCACCATTGCTGTGTTGCAGCTGTGGTGGATTTATGGCCCTGTGTAGTTCAAAGGGACCTTGGCCCCATCACCGACACACCAGACACATCTGCCCTGCAAGTGCCTGAGGCTGACAGCAGCAGCCAAGTGGCCCAGGCAGGGCAGATGATATGATTCTTAAGGGAGCAACATTGAACCCACATAAAGCAAGGAAGCATCAATCAACTGATTTGACTGACTGTAATGTTGGCTTTGGAGTTCTACCTTGTCTGGCATCTTTCTCTCACAAACAGCTGAACTCCACTTCTGTCTCCCTGAATACATGACTAGATCTCTCTAATTCAAACTTCATTACCAGTGTGACATGTAACACTAACTTTCAGACAGGTAATTCACTCTGCAAAATAGCAAATTACCAAAAGTCATGAGTACAGGATGGCTTGCACTGTCTTACCTCAGTGTTTAGATCATATTTCCCACTGGCTTACAGGTTGTACTGTTAGACCATATTTCCCACTGGCTTACAGAGTACTCATTGAGAGACAAAGGAAGTCATCATTTTGAAGAACTTTCCTCTACTCAGACAATTACAAGGGTCTTTAATTATATTGTCTACAGTGTCTACCACTCTGTACTGTGAAATCACTAGTCCATCAAAAGCTGGATTTACTTAAAGATTTCAGCTCCTAGCTACCCATTGCAAATGTTGATTACGAAGCTGGGAGCTTGCACATCTTATCAAAGGTACAGAGTGAATAAAAAAAAGTTGCAGTGCAAATGAAAACTCAGTGTGCCAGGATTCCATCCCCATATAGTGTCCCAGTTTGGAGAGTTTATAATTTTAAAAAAAGAGATATTTGAAATGTTTGCAAATATGCTTCTGTCTATGCATACTTGTTCTGGAACTGCATTTGTGAATTGTTTAATCCCCTCGTCGTAAGATTTTGTAAGCACAGAGTCTCAGGGAAAACAAAGGTTCCTTTCCGCAAAAGGGTGTTCAAACCCAACTTACCATGATGGCCAATGGTATTTTATCAGTTCCCTGTGCTGCCCTGGTAATTTTTTTATCTAATGCGTCTCCTGCTGCACTTGGGTCATAAGCACTTTTGGGCAAAAACTGGTTTTATGCCTATCCTTAAAACACCAAGCACAATAGCATCTTGGTCCATTACTTAGTTCCTGGTGCAAATAATAACTGGGCTTTTAGATCTTAGATGAAAGAGGTTTTCAGTCTTTGTAAAGAATAAATTATTGTTATTTCTTTAAGCACAGAAGCATTAACAAATAGATAAAAAACCAGAAATACAAAGGCTGACAATGCTTTTTGCAGAAGCCTAGAAATAGTAAAGGAGAAATAGCTGCCTCATATTACCATTAATTATGTATCCAACTACCAGGAGGCATTTTGTCATTACAGAAATCAAAGTGCACTCAGGACAAATGACCAAACCGTGACGCTTTGTAAAGCTGGAGTCATGAAAGCTGTTCAATGCAACTGGAAAAGGCCTTATTATCTAAAGTTAGTAACAATGCTGAACAAAGAATTTCAAAAGAATCAAAACAATATTAAGGTGAGCGGATTTTTTACACAGAAGGATGATACTATTTTTAAACCTTCTGTCAAATCAAACTCAAATACTTCCAAACCCATGTTGCAGGGAATGGAAATACCATCAGGTGCTTTATACTAGCTTGATGTAAGGCTAACTGGGTTAGTTCATTGTCTCCAAGAGTCACTGGCTCTGTTATCTTGCAAATTTAAAAGAGAGAAACAGTAAAATTCTAAAGTAAGGGTAAAGCAGTGAGAAAAGCAGTACATTTTCTGTTCTCTGACAATACTATCATGCTCTTTGATTTTACTTTGGACAATAAAATGACTCTAACTCTCCAAAGCACCCCAGTAAGTTATTTCTGTTGATCCACAAAACTTAATCACAAAGTTTTCTTAGCACATATTCTGTGCTCCTCTGAATCATGGAACTATTTACATTATTCTAAGATCAATTAAATTTCTCAACACTTGAGCATCAAACTGCAGTCTAGCTCTTGCTGACAGGAAAAGAAACTACCAAAAACCCAACCTAACAAAAAACCCCACACCAACACACTAAAAAGTGGCTGATTTTGCTAGAGTTGATGATGATCCCCTTTGCCCTGGTGCACTCAGATCCAGACAGAGGCACATTGACAGCCACTGGCATAGAAATGAGTTGTTGGAGATAAGACACCTCCAGCTGGTCCTCTGGGAGGAGTTACAGGCTGGAGAAGGTGGCCTTTTCCTGCAGGAGAAGCAGAAATCTGTGGCTCCCTAGCGCCTCCTCCAGGATCTCTGAGTGGCCCCATCCTTTCCCTGCCCAGGTGGCCAAGAGGCACAGTCAGGTGAGCGGTGGGGGACGCCTGGAAGGGGACTGGAGACGCAGCAGGTCACCACAGGAGGCAGAGGACATACTGTGCTGCCTGTCAGGTCTCAGGGGGAAGTGGAAGCCCCGTATCTCAGGGGAAAATTGGAGGAGGAAGAAATTAACTTCAGGCTCCTGCCCTTATCTCTGCTCTCCAAAACTACTGTTCTTTTTCCAAGCCTCCCAAAAGCTCCCCTGGTCTCTCCAGCCTAAACCATCCATACACCTGTTTCACATACTCAGAGTTATCTAAACCCAATATATTTCCTCTTTTCTCCTCCCATTACCCACCTGGAAGCCTGTGCAAACACTGAGCTTTCCGTAGAGAGCTGAATGTCTTTAGCCCGCTCTGGCTGTGACTACAACTCAGATGAAGGCTGTACAATCATTTGGTCGTTTCCTCATCATGTGGTGGAGAGCACCTCTGCTAAAGAAGGTTTTAGAACACCCCTCTGTTCACACTTCACTCTACCCTGATCCTTTGGCTAGTCATTTCAATGAAACCTGGAGGAGAGGAAGGAGAGAAATGGCTACTGTCCCACTGATTCTATAAAGTACATTGCATTAATCTCTTCCATGGCCCCAAGGCTGTTAGGTCAAGGCTCAATCCTTTCACTGCTCATGTCCCCTGCAATACCCATGCTCTCACTGGCTGTGTCTGAGATGAACACAAGGCAGCTCAGCTAGCAGTCAGAAGGTGCCTGGGGCAGGCATCCACACCCAGGAGCTCAGGAGAAAGTGCCACACAGCCAGCTCAGTTCTGACCTACACACAGGGGGAGAATGGAGGTCAGACACTTCACCATTAAAACAGTGCTTGAAAAACCATTTTTAGACCTTGATTACCACAGGCAGACAGTTGCCTATCTGTGGCCACAACATGCTCACTAGGGTGGGTTAACTTTGGTGGGATTGAATTGGATTAGACTGGACTGGGAGCAACAGACAGAGTGTCCCACTATGCAGCACCAGTAAATTCTAGTTATCTGCTTTTCTGCTTTTAATCTATTGGTCTAACTTTCCTTGTCCTCTAATCACTTCCAATAAATTTCAGACATACTTTGCTTTAGTCTCTCCATTATGTTCTTCTTGTAGAATAAATGGATGTCATGGATATATATCTGCTACCAGACAGTGCTATGCTCGGATTTATTAATGAAGACAAAATTATGCAATAACAGCCATTTTAGATATGATATAAAAAGTTTCCTTTCTCATAGTTTAAAGATTGAATTTATTTTTTTTTGTAAACCATTTTCACTGAGCCCAAATGAAATGAATTAGTTGCAGGAAATCTATAAAGGGTCCAGAGAACTTGAAACAAGTCCTTTATTAAATTATAAAACAATTTACTTACTTTTCTTTTGTGAGAATAAGTGAGTATATTATACAGATTTCTAAAGGCTTTAAATCAGCTAAACCCCTGACACTATCAAACATGATTTGATAGTGAGTTTCTTGCACAAGACCAAGAATTGGACTCTATGATCCTGGTGTGTCCCTTACAACTCAGCATCTTCTATGATTTGGAATTTACTCTGTGATTTGACTTCCTCATTTTCTGTTGAGCATGACTCCTTCTTAATCCTCTGCTCTGCCTTCTGTGTCTCTTTCCTGTCTTTCTCTTCCCCTTTGTCATCAGAGGCATTTTTTCCACAGCAGGACTCAATATTTGAAGCCAAAATTTGCTTTTATTTTTGTTTTGTTTTCCCTCCAATCACTTCATTCTAAGCTGGCTGTTTGTTCAAATTCAAAGCATCATGCAGCCATAGATCTTAAACTTCTTGTCTTGTTATGTATTTTTCACTCTCTGTGCACTGTCAAGGATATCCATATCTTTGCTTTTCTCTTGCAAGCTCTATGGAACCTCATTCTCAAGCTCAACATTGCTCCCAGCAGTCCTGCTCCTTGCCTCCTGCAGCACCCCACTGCTGCCATGGCCGAGAGCAGAAGCACCACAAGATGAAATCCAAACCCGCGGGGCTGAGAGTAGTTTCTGAAGGTTTCAAACATCACTCTCATAATGAAAGTAAGATGTATGATGTCGTAAAAAAAAATTAGTAAAGATCTAAAGCTAAAATTAGACTTTTGGCTCCATCCCTGAAAAGCAATATTTCTTCCTGGTAAAATCAGAAGGCTGTTGAAAACTCTTTCTGTTAGCTGCTGATGAACTCAAGGAGCAAGAGGGTAGGTTTAGAAGACTTTTCCTTCTCAAATGAACCCAACAAAACTTAAGCAAGTGGCCTCTTTTACTCCAGAATTGTTGTTCAGACTCAGATTCTCCTGGGGGAATGTAGCAAACCAAAGCTGAGCTCATGTTTGTCATTTGATGATTTCACCAGGGTTTTTGATATGAAGCTTTTCCTCTGTGTCAGGGCAGAAGAAGAAGAAGCTTAGGTGGGAATATCAGGAGAATGTTCTGCTGTGGCTTGACAAGATGCAGTCTCTCCCATTGCTGAAAGTTTTCTAAATGTATGGCTAAAATAAAGATGAAATTCCTATCAAAATGTTCACAGCCCCAAAATGCACATTTCCGTGGCTCCAGCTGGGAGTAAGGACACAAGCAGAACTGTTGGCTCTTACTTTGTCATTCCTGGATTGGCATACAAAAAGATACTAAGTTTGTCCAAGAAACAGCAGGTGTTAAGTCTTCAGTTTTCACAGATAATTTTAGACTTGAAACAGTAACCAGGAAAGAAAAGCTTGAACATTTGCGTTGATTCAACAGAGAATAAATTAAATGCATTTTTTATAAAAAATGTCTGTGTTGCAGGGAAATATTTAATCCTTCGGAAAAAGAAATTAACAGAGAAATAAAAAGCAGAAGGAAATCCAAGAAAAACTTAGATCTGTGACTATCTATAAGCACATTAAGGTGCAAAAGGAATATTGAGCCCATAAGATATTTTTCATCTTTAAGGGAAAGTAATGTTATGTGTGCATGCACATATATATATAATGGGTGTATAAATACATAATGTGCTTGAAACAGGATTTTCAGAGAGCTATTATTTATGGATTTTTTACTCAGATGGAAGAAAATGCCTAAGTTCTTTTTGCAGCTTTAGTGCTTGCTTTTCCATTCTAAAAAAAGGTCCCCTAAAACACGAAGAGCAAAAGCTAATGCCTCCATATGACTCTTACAAACAGAATAGCAATATGAGCAGCTGGAAAAAAAAATATGTAAACAATGTAAATAGGACAGATACTTCAAGAACAAATAGAAATGTGAAAAAACCCTCCCAACTGTTTGCATGAGATGGTTTTATTTTTCAGGACTGGAATTTTAAGCTCATGCTCCTCTAATGGCACAAAGAATATCTGTACCCAAAAGCCCTGCCTAGATTTCTGAATGAAGCTTACCTGAAGCTGCTCTCTGACACTGAGGCCAAATGGCATGGAACAGCCTGTATCCATATTATTAAACTCTCTTACTCTGTAAAATAGGGTGGCTGCAGCTACACCACACTTGGGAGCAGTTCCTGGCCTAAGCTAGCTTCTTGGACTGTGCCTGAGAATCATTTGGGAGAGCACTACTTGGCCAAAAGCAAGCCAAAGGGCATTTCAATAATTTAACAATATAAATAATCAAGTCCAGCGATGTGCCCTGGCACTGCTTAATTTATTGGAGAAGACACAGCTGACATGGCCAGCTGCTGGCTTTATAGCACAGAGAAAAGCACAGATGGCCTTGGACTGCTGTGCTCTTGAAGCAGGGGTGCAGAAGTGTGCCACAGCATATGCAGGGCTCCACCAGGGGCCGGAGGAAGCCCGCTGGATGCAGAGCCAGCCAGGGCTCACGCTGGTAGCAAAGCTGCTGCTTTCCAGCACCGCTGTCCCCCTCCCCTGTGGGATGTGCAGGAAAACAAACCACTTTTGCTTGGTCCCAAGTTGCTGGAGGGCTGGAAGACGCTGCTGTAGCCTGCTGGGGCACTGGAAGAGGGACTCTACATGCAGCAGCCAGGGCCTGTGCCCAGGGGTTGGAGGCAAACCTGTCCATGCATGGAGACCGAGTGCCTCCATGCCCTGCTGTGCTGCTGGGGCCTACTCCAGCATAAACAAAATCTTTGGTGTCTGGCTGTTGATTTACACAAAGGTACCAATCCTTTTCTGCTGAGAAGCACAGTTCAAGCCTGGGACATGTGCTTTTTGCCAGAGTGCAGTATGCAGCCACCAGGAGGGAACAGCTGCCCCCAGGCAGGCAGTGGGGTCCAAGGGAGCTTGGATGCCAAGGGACCACTTTTCCAGGTGGCAGAGGCTTGTCAAGGAGCAGGGAGGGAGCTGCTGGGACATTTGTGTACTGCAGCAAAAAAACAGCAGCAGGCTTACAGGAGGGACTGCACTGTTTACTGCAATTTACATTTCTTAGTGCAGTTCTCAAAACAGGTGGCTTGTTTTCTCCTGAGTAGCAGTATAAGTATCTGTGCTGTGCATTTTTCAAAAATTACCTACTTTTTAATAGAATAGTTCTGTTACTGGACTGCTCTGATCATTAATTTTTAATGAATGTCTGGAAAGACAGCAATTACTTTTTGTAGGTCACTGGATAAAACCCAACTTTTTCTTCAAGAGTCTTCTTTTAAGAATTGTAATGAACTAAACCACAAACATTTAAATTACACAAATTTTTTTTAAAAAATATGCAAGGCAGCCATGCATAGACAAGTTCCCAATGTGAGATTCAAAATGCAACTCCTTTGTGTCTATCCCTCTGTTTTTGTCTGGAAGGAGATAGGCAGGAATTCAACAGCCATTCCTCATTTGCCTCACAACACTCTCGCTGCTAAGCCTCCACAGATGAGGTACATGCCATGGGCCTCAACTCCTCGTCAACCATCCAGTTAAGATTGGCATTCCAAACTCCTGGTCACCACTGAGGGCTGACCTTCATCACCCATTACTGACCCCATCCTCACATCCATCACACCCTGGACAGTTGGACTCAAACCTCCTGCTAGAAAAGTCTGCACTCCAGCAGTCCCCACTGCCAACCATCGTCTGGGACAGGCAGCATGGATGCCATGCTAGGTAAGCACAGGTCTTCAGCAGCTTGTCTCAGAGATAATCTTTACCTTGCTCCAGTGAATGGTGGGAGAAACCTTGGTTTGTGCTTCTTCCTCATTCTCATTCGTTTGCATTCACAAGCTACAGCTGTTTAGGTTACAGCTTAGCCTTCAGAGTTTGCCATCCCTCCACAGAAGGGTTAAAAGGTTTGAATGGGGAGGGATTGATGCAAACTTGTCACTATGGCATGTAGGCTGGGGCCTGAGGATTCATCTGGATCCAGGATATAGAAGTGTTTCTGAAATCAGTAATAGAGCCATGACCTTAGATAATCTGTCTGCAAAATGTGGGGCTGGTCTCAGGCCGCTGACATCTGTGGACAAACTGGCTTGCCTCGGCTGAAATAACTAGAAAATGAAACAATCCAGTGATACTTAGTGAATGAGCAACTATTACCCCACGTGTGTTGGATCTAGGCTGCATTCAAGCCTGTGGAAGTTATAAAGGCATCGTGGATGTAGGTGTCTGTGTCCTGAGAACTTCATGGGGATCCTCCACAGCAAAAAACTGTGGGGTGATTACACCTCCCCGACGTCCTGACCACTGGAACAGACCAACACCAAGGTAAGTCAACTGGAAAGAAGCAAAAGTCCAAACACCCAAGTGCTCAAGCCATTCTCTGGAGTTCCAGGATGATTTCCTGTGACAGATCCTGGGGATTTGCTAGCTGGGATGTCTGCATTCACTTAAGGCAAAAGCGCTGCTCTCACCTAAGCAGTTAGTTTTCAGTTTGGGACTGTGTTCCTGAGAGTGCACCTGGAAGTTTCTGCCACTATATCTTTTTAACACTATCTTTTTTACACTTTTTTACACTATCTTTTTAACCAAGCTCATTGATCATCCTAGCAGAAGCACATTACTGCAATTCCTGAAAATCTCCTACAAATAAAAATCCTGCTGACATGACCTCTAGGAGTAAGGACAAGAGGGTGATATTTTTATATGAAATAACCATGACAATTTATTGTGAAAATTTGAATCTGCATACACAATGCCACTGAAAGATCAAAAGTAGTGAATTTTTGATACAGTTCATTTCACAATAGTAGAAAAAGAGGAGGCAATTATTTAGATTGGTCCGATCCCTCTCAGTCGCACCAGAGCACAGTTTTCCTTAAAATAGGCTGTATTCCTCGGAATCTGAATAAACACAGGCCCATAAACATGTTATTACATTTGCTGAAAAAGGAACAGAAGAAGCAGTCTAATCTGATCATATTACCAACACAGAGTAAGTGTCTCATAAACTGTGAAACAGGAAAAGGTAAACTCCATGAATTTCCTCTCTGCTAACCCAGTTTGCTTTTAGCAACTGTAGAAAATAAAATTAAAGAATACAAATGTTTTTGAGATTGATAACATAAACAGTCTCTTGCTCCAAATGAATCTGAAAAGCACAGACACTGTTTCTTCCTCTCTACAGATAGAAATAATTTTGTTCCTTCTCTACTCAGAATTAAAGATCCCAGCAGCCCTAGTAACTGGACTACTGAAAGTCTGAGGCCAACCATATAAAGGTCTGAGAGACGTCCCAAAAGCCCAGACCAAACAGTTTAAGAGGGAAGCATTCTTCTTCACTCCTTGACTACCATTTTCTTGTTGCTGAGGAAAGAGGCAAACCTTCTAACTCCCAATGTGATATCTTTGTACATTAAGTAGTTAGAATAAAGGCTAAATTCAAAACTAAATCACTTGAGTAGAAATTCAGGACCTAATTTACAGTAATATTAGGCCCCTGGCTCCTATTCTCTTCAGTTCATAAATGCAGATTGGCTAGAGGGACTGCAAAACACAAAGCAATAACATAAAATAAACTATTAAAGCAAAGGACACCATGTTCCTTTGATTCTCACACACACCCACGCGCACACCCCCACACATACACAAAAGCTCCTCAGGAGTAAGAATTCTGAAATGTGAGAAGACCAGTGTACAACAAGGCTGTAAAATAGACTTCTTGCCTTTTTATATACATGTCCTGTGTCATTAAGCAGCTTTTTCTGAAAAAAGGCCATGGCATCTACATGCCTTTTTTTTTTTTTTCCTGCTGGAGAGGTAATTGCCTTTTCAATAGAAGTAATTTCAAGCCTTTTGCTATACACTGAGTGACACACTGGACAAGTAATTTTGTGTTCCCACAACAGCAAATTAGAAAGGCAGCAGAACAGTACAGTAACCACAGGACAAACCTTTTAATTATTGCATAGAAAGCACAAAAAACAATACAATGTCCAGCTATTGATTCCACAGTGGAACCTATTTCACCTCAAACTCTCTTGCAACAGTCCATGTCTACATCACTTTTGAAAGGATTGCAAAGGTCTAGCAAGTTAATCAAGAAAGTTATTAAGGTTTCATTTTACAGTGAACTATTAAAAAAATTAGACTGTTTTTCCATTCGGAAATAATTCCATGATTATGTCAGAGGCCTGATTTGCCCTTTAAGGTTTTTCTGCCTTAACCAGCTCTTCATTCAGTCATCCAAATTCAGTTGTGAGTCCCATTCACCAAAGCCTCAGCTCAAGGGGTAAAGTTATTCCTGGATAGCACCTGCCTTCTCATAGCACAGTTACACAGTTACAGTAACATATCAAAATGATGGCATTCCTGTGTAAATGGGGAATTTGCACTCACAGAAAAACAGCTTACACCAGTACCATTATGGTTTCAATTTTTAATTCTTCTTAATAAAAGCATAGCAGTCCAGAAGCCACAGTGAATGTCCTCTCACCTTCCTCTTTAAAGTGTGAGGTGTTTTTGGACAACTCTCCTGCCAACCCACCTTTGCAACCATGTGTTTATGTCACCTGCAAAGAGAGAGGGCAGATAATCCCAGCTACATCATTTGCACAAGAATAAAGATATGGTTGTCCATGGAAAGCAAAACAAAGCTTTTGGGACCAGAAAGGCTTGGACAGTTCTAAATAGCAGAGAAAAGACTGCAGTTTTCATACTCAAAGGCAGGGGTGGAAAGGGTAAGAAAGCCTGAAGCTGTCACCTCCATACCGGATGCTACTGTGCAGAACCGGATTCAGTGCTGAGCTCGGATTGCAACATTCCCCCCATAGTAGATGCCTTGCAGCACTGAGAGGAAGAGCTGAAGAAGGCCAGCTAACACCAGTTTTATTCAAAAGCATGTGACCCCTCTTAATGGTTCTCCAGTGTTTGGCTAAATTGATTCAGCCTGCTGAGGAAGGGAAAAGGAGTTAAAGTAGCTTTATTATCGTGTGCTCCAGCTTAATTTCCCTCCTTGTCCATTCCTCTTTCCCAGAAGTGTCAAGCATATACTGTGGATGGAAATTGGATAGATCCTTTTGAAGAAGACTTTATTTTCACATTGTGCATTGGCAGTCATAAGCATACAAAACAGAAAACAAAAGGTTAACATTGGAAGCATGCATCTAAACCGTTTCCAAGTGCATGATTTTACAGGATAGGCAGAGAAGTTTTGACAGAATAAATCAAAGCACTGAAAATGGAAAAAGGAACATGCTGAAACCCATACTTCAGTACTTAGATAAAATACATACAAAATTTAAAACAAGTTTTGCAAGCAATTTACTAACTGGTTGTTCAGATTCCATGACTTCTCATAAATAAAATAACAAATATGTAAAGTAAACATCCAGATGCAGCATGTCAGTTTTCCCATCTCCAAATCCAAGTCCAAAACAAATTACTTCCCTTCTGTGCTTGGACTTGGAATTAGAAATAAGTAGAACTGGTTCACTTTTGGCTCAAGGGATTGGCTTTCAACTGGCTTGCTGAGTTAGAGAGCAGCAATAAGCTTCCTGTTTGTAGAATATAATCTTAAACTTGGCACTTGCTGTCCCTGCAGTCCTCTGGCACAATGGCATCTATTCAGACTGCCTACTTTACTTGCCTAACACAAGTGCTGAACATCTCAACACTGGATGCCTGTTCACAGCAGGCATCATTAATAAGATAACTCAGAGTACCCAGATTAGGGCTACTTAGCCAGTGGAAAGAGCCAGGCCTGAAAGAAGACTCGTGAAGAATGATTCAAAGCACTAAGAGGATGCCAACTTCCCCCTGGGGCCTTGAAGGCCCTTAGCAATGATGAAATAATCCTGAAAGTTTCCTTGGGACTGCCACTGTGTAGCTGAATAGACAATTGTCTGAAGGAGAGGAGAAGGTGCACTCCCAGGAGGTGTTCCTCTGGAAGTTTTGCATTGTTTGTTATCTCCATGCACTCAGACAGAGGAGCCCTCTCCTGTGGGTGCCACATCACCGATGTGTCTGCTCCCTGTGTGCCCCGGCGGAGCAGAGCCTGGCTCGGGCTGAGACAGACCTGATGGCTTGCGGCCCAAACACGGAGTCCCTGGCTAACTGAGCCCACTGCTCTTTTTTCCCAGGGATGTGCTATTTGTTACCTCCTTAGAGGTCGTCTAGCAGAGCCCGTTTTCACACCATCCCACATACCACAGCAGCACAGCTGATACATTTCCCTAAGCAATTAGGTAGGTAAGTGAAGTAGACAACATCACAGTCCCCGCTGCAAACCCGGAGCTGATGCACTGCTCACAGCACAATTAAACTTTGTTTTGATACATCCTATAGCATATGTGTGTCTACAGCTATATATGCACACCATAAAATACAAATATATGTGCTATATATTTATACAATATATAATATGTAGATTAAACATTATGTCATACGTTACAAATTATTGCATTCATTATAAGTATTTATATGTTCTATAAAAGTAATATATATAAACTGAATTCTTACCCATTCTGAAAAATAATAATTTGAAGTTGCTTTCAGACTTTCTGGGCTGCACTCTTTAAAGCACCTGACACTTCAAGAAAACCTTGATCCCACCCTCCAGAATGGGATCAATAAATTTAATGGTGGACTTTGATAAAATATAGTGTTGCAGTGAAAATCTCATCAAGAGCTGGAATGATGTAAAGCAATCAGTTAAACTGAACTTCTACTTCCTCTGCTTCCATTTTTAAGCATGAATAAATGTAATATAAATGTAGAACAACCATAATTCTTGTGGCATCTGCAATCCCATCTTTCTACTTTCTGATCAAATTTGTTGCATTTTGTGACTTTCATTTGGTTTTCCCAGTATTGCTAATCTTATTCAGTGCAACGTACTGGCACTGTACATTAAAAATTTGTAAAATGTACAAATAAATTTCATTCATAGTTACAAGTCACGCTAAAGCTAAGCTGCAGTGCCAAATAATAGCCTGTAAATATCAAAGTGAATTGTACTCTGTTAGTATAGGCAAATATAGAAAAATTTAACTGCAATCAGTGGATACTCCAAGGTTACATCATCACTTGCAAGTACAGAATGTGGATTAACACCTAATGTTAGTAAGCTTTAGCAGTATTCTGCCCATTTAATGAAGTCACAAACACTTTTCAGGTTGCTGTCAGCATGACAGAAAGAGAAGACTGGAACTTACAGCCCTTTTCTTCAAGGGTAAAGTATGCAAAATGTGACCTTATATTCTCTGTCCTGTGTCAGTCCTCTTATCTTCACTCACTGCATCTTTTCTAGAACTTCTCTTAACGTTTCTATCTTCCCATGAAATATCACCTTCTTCCCTTGCAAAGTTGGGGTTTTTTCAGAAAAAAAAATCAGAACATCTGTGTCAGTATCAAAGTTGTTTTGTACGACTTGATGGTTTTGGGCCACAGGTTATGTTCTCTTGTAGGAAGCTACTTGCTTGGTGTCAGCCTCATCAGCAAACACAAAAATTCCCAAATGCCCAGATGTCATAAATGTCTGCTTGTCAGGTACAAACATCCCACAGATCTGGCCATAATCATTTGTGGACTCAATGTCTTCTAGGCACCATAAATAAAATTCACTGTACCAAAGACAAGAACCAGAAGTCAGTAAGAAAAATCAAGATGATACAGAATTTAGCTTTGCACCTGCTTAGTGGCACAAATTGCTTTGCCCTCAATAAATAGCAAGTCTACTGCAGAGAGAAGGCTATAACTTCTAAAATCATGCTATTCAAATTAGAGAGGTGGTAAACAGAGAAAATTATATTTGAACATTAATTCATAAATGTAAGATGATTGGCAGTTGCTATTTACTCTTCCATCTATAAGGCATCACTGTTGTTCAAAGGTGTGTGCAGCAGCTGAGCTGAGGTAAGGTGAAAGTCTGGTCGTTACAGAGTCAGTTGAAATGCGCAGCTCGTACTCCAAGATATAAAATACTGTGAATTCTATTCTGCCTGTAGGCTCACTGATTTGCCTCTTCAGCCGTTCCCAGCTGAGGCATGAATCACCCTGTTGCTGGGGATCATTGATGCATACTTTGTGCCAAGACATGTACACCTCAGTGTCAGTGCCCTGTGTCTATGATCTCTGCTTGCTCACAAGTAACCACCAAGTCTTTCAATTATTCCACCTCACAGCTGTCTTTCCTCATCCAAGCTTTTAATGGGTTCATCACAGAAAAGCATTGCCCAGACTAATATTAATCTTCAGTGCCACAGAGGTCTGAAATTTGATTGTTGTGGAAATTCCTCTGGCTTTGCGGTGTTTAAATTCTCAGCCACAGTCCCATGCTAACGTGGAAGTTACTGTGTCTTGAATAGGTTTGTGTCTTCTCAGAACAATGTTAGATTAGAGCTTAACACTTTGGTGTCACTCAGCTTCTTGTCACATGCACCTTTTTTTGCAAAATTAAATCCAGCTTTATCTAGTACATACTAATGAGTCCAAGCTTCTCCTGTTTACATGTCAGGAGTTTCCTAAGGCTACTGTTATGGGTTGGAAAGTCTACTGTGTATTTTGTTCAAAAGAAAGAATAAAAAAAACAGAGTGGAAAATTAAATCCATCAGTAAAAAGACAAAACTAAGAAAATTCCCCTAGCCCTCCAAATAATTGCTTGCTTATTCAGGCCTTGAATGTTGCTAGCAGACTACATACTGATAAAACCAATTTTGGACTATTTAGACTTGAGCAAAAACTCTGTGAGTTTAGGAAGTCAGCATGAAAATCACTGGCATAATGACAAGCTCCAGCAATAAGAAAATTCAATTAAATCATTATACAGAAACAAGCACTGATGGAGTTTTCACGGCTTTAATGAGGCCAGTATGGAGTTCACGACCCTCTATGAAAGTGTGTTTAACGATGATGGGCTGGGCCACTGCGTGCCATTATTTATTTAAAGTCCTAAAAGGGAGCTTGTCTTTCACTCTGGATGAGTGTAATCAGCATTAAAAAACGTTAGCCTAAATAAAAGATATGTCTCTGCCTTTTCCAGCCTCCCCTTTACTAGCAACAGAGAAGAAAGGAAAAATATGAGGTTTGCAGCATTCTCATATACTGAGAACCAGGCAACTGTTGGTGAATGAAGAGCAAAGTTCAGCTCTATCCATGGGTCATGGCAATACTTTAAGGGATGTGGGAAAATGATTATTTTCTTACTTCAACAATTGCTAAAGAAGTTGTCAAAGTAGAAATAGAACAGGTGAACTGGGGTTAGGGTGTACAAGAAGAAGAGCTATGTCTGTGGGAAAAGAAACAGAGCAGGAAGTTCCTGAGTTTAGAAGTAGAGCATGACCAAATAAATCCAACATATAACTGATGAGGCGTTTAATGGTGGAGAGCAGAAAATCAGAAAGGTCATACCTATTCTTGTAAATCAGACAGCACCAAGGCACATTTCAGGTTTAACACTGCTAGGCTCCATTCTTTGCCCCATTAAATTGCTAGTGATCTCTGGTATAGTTCAGGAGCATTTCAGCTAACATTATCCAAAAGTTTCCAGTTATGGTTCAAAAGCCAGTAGGGATAATCAGCTGGCACACAGCAGCTTGGATTAGAGAGGAGGGTGGATGCAGTGCCCCATGTCATGCGGCAACACCACCAGGCAGCGCTGGCAGGCAGTTCCCATTAACTGATGTCGATATAGCTGGAAGCTCCATCTCTACTGCTCCAGTCATAAGAGTTGTACCTGGCCTCATTTCTGCTCCTGAAGAAAGACAGCAAGAGGTGATTAATTTCTGCCCCAAGCCACTGTTTGAGAGTGCAAGACGCCGGCATTTATTGCAGTGCTGAGTTCTGGGTGTATGGTCAGAGTTTTTACAAGAAATGTAATCAAAACCAGAAAAAATGTCAGCTGAACTTGTCACGGGACTATTTGCATGGTCATCTTTATTTCATCTGGTTTATTTCAGATCAGCTGTTGAGAACACTAAGTACTTTGGACTCCATATGGAGTCCTCAAGTCAAAATTTTATTAAGATAAAATTGAACTCCCTCTTTAGGGAGTACACAAAATGAAATCCAACACCAAGAAAGAAAGAGAATTACTTGCTTCTGTACCCATGGGAGAAGTGAAATGCTATTAAAAAAATGCACAGTGGGTAAACACAGCTCCTCACATTCTCTCTCAAATTGCATTTTAGAAATATTTTATTAGGGTTACTACCACTCTTACAGTTGTTGTGCAGAGCTGGGGAGAAAACTCTCCTTGGCTTTCAAGAAGTTGTGCTCTGCAGCCTTCAGAGGATCTTTTTTGATTTTTGAACTCTCAGTGTCTCCACCTACTGCTCTTCCACAGGCAGACAGGACCCTTGGTTGAGTGTTTATTGAACAGACATATGTTATCCTGCTACACAAATACTGTTCTATTGACATTTCCTATGCTAAATAAGCCTTTCTTTGGCTGTTTAAAATTCACCATGCAATAGTCAGTGTTTGTAGAAAGGTGCTAAATAGAGAGAAGGAAGAAAAAAGAAAGGGAGAAAAATGCTTCAGGCAAAGTTTTCTATCACCTTCTTCTTACTGTAATTATCACCAGAAAGCATAGCAAAAAATGGTTCAGAGCACAATGGTTTATTTAATGTGATAAAGTAATAAAGGTCTGATTCTCTGATATTCATCAGTATTAGTAGGAAGAAAGTCAACTCCTCAGTATCCTACACTCTCCTCCACCCTGTGTAAATGACACCACAATAGAGTGGGGACTGATGCCCTTGGGGACATTAACTACACACTACAGTGTAGTCCTACTACACTGATCCAGCCAGTTTCCAATGTTCCCACTTCCACGGAAGCACTCAGCTGTGCTGTTTTCATCAGCATCTCTGTTCTCAAATGCCTCCATGCTCCAGGGGACAGTTTGCAGCCAAGGCAGTTTGCTCAGGAGGATGCTGTATATTGTGCTGACCATGGCCTCTACTCCCTCTTTAAAGAGCAGAGAGAAACATCTGTGGAATAAGCCTGATTTCCTGAGGAGCTAGAAGTTATAGAAGTTATTACTAAGAGAAGCAAGGCAAGAACAGAGGAAAAAAGTAGGATAGGTCCAGGAGGGGACATAGGAGAAAACAAGCCCTGAGTTGCTGTGCTTTTTATAGATGTAGAGGGATTGCCATTTAAATGTTGATGTTTACCAAAGTAAATCAAATATTTATTAAGAAAATCGCCTGCTTGGATGGAAAATTGGAGCTCTTCAGAACCAATGATGTGTTTACCTGGAGCAAATGGAGATTTATTTTCACACACTATAAACAAAAGTAAAACCCAGACCTTGACAGAGCACACTCAGAGCAATTCCTCTGCACTGCAACATTCTGAAATAACCCAGGTATTCCAACACTTGATATCTAACAGAGCTCAGCTTCCCATTTGCACTTCTAAATAAGCTGCAACCACTGCCATAGGTAATGCCAATAAAACAGGTGGTGCTGCACAATATTCTGATGGGGATGATTTCTGCTTTGTTTCACTGCTCTGCAGCAGATTATCTTGCAAGTGTTTGCTGCAATGCCTGATTATGCCTGATTGAAACACCAAAAAATCTACCAGCATGTTCTTGCCAGGAACTGTAATCATTTTATCAAATTGCAATGGGTTTTTTAATCCACAAAAAGGAATCATGCCATTTTAGTCTGAAATGCCTTTACTAGAAAAAAACATAAAAAACCAAAAACACCCACAAAAACTTCTGTGACAGAAACTCCTCATGTTTGTTTGCTTTGAAACAGTTGGACTTTATGAATTCTTCCCCAGTAATATCTCAGTTGCACAGAAACTCTTTAGAAAACACAAGGCAGAACACAGAGAAAATCAAATGATAATTGCATCAATGTCTTCTTCATCTTTATGCAGACCAGAAGCGGTTCCCACAGATATTTTGTGAAAATTTTCCCCCCAGCTAGTTAGGTGCAGAGTCATTTTGGGTTTTTTGACTATTTGTGAGAGTCCTTGAATTTGATGTAGGAACGCACAGTGATGCACTTCTCAGAGAAGGCTTAGTTGAGGGTAATTAAATATTAGCAATATATCACACAGTTTTCAAGCACTTGAGCAGCAGGTTAAATATAATAAGGCTTTGAAAAACAGAGATTTCTTTTTTTACAGCTTTCCTTCTTTGATGTCATTATTTCTTGTAGCTTCATGTGCAGCTTATTTGTGACGTGTTGGAACACGATCATGAAAGCTCTGTTGTTCATGGTCAAGGAAACAGCTGTGAACAGATGGAATATTTTATGACCATTCTTGTTGCAGGGTCATACAAGAATTTGTTTGAATGACCATCAGAGCTGAAAATTTTCTCATGTCAATGTGAGTTGAAAGATACTTTGTCTTTGACGTACAGTAGCCTACACAAGGACTGGACAGTTTAGAAAAGTACAAAGAGATAGCAGTGAGATTCGCAGTTTAAAGAAATTAAACCTCTGAAATTCAGTCGTCAATGTATATCAAAAAAAGTTTTGATGAAAGCTAGCATGCTACTTTTTTTGCAGCTATAGCAACAACTTTAAAGAGGCGATCACTGCATTTCCAAAGTTATGCAGTATTTGTCTCAGGGTCCCCTTCCTCTTTCCTTGTGTTAGGTTGTCTACCTTCCTGCTTCCACCTCCTTTATAAATATAGTTACCTTTATTCAGGTTTATGCTTCTGCCCCTCCAAACTGCTAGTCTCTCCCTGCCCTCTCAAATGTAGCAACTATTATCTCTTTTTTTCCAAACAAATCCTTACAGTTCAAGCTGTGCCGACCCTGTCCATCCCAGCTCTCTGCATCCCTGTCAGGACTGCAGCTTCCTGGCACTTTGCCTCACCCAGGTCTTAACATCTTCTCACATTTTAGCCAGCTCCCTCTACATCTACCCAGATCACTCAAAAAACCACTCTTTTCCAGATATCACTGGGGCTTATCCCTTCCTGCTTCCATTCCTGGTGTGCCCTACTAGCTGCACCAGCATCCCCCAGCAGAAATGTGCCCTTGCCACCACTGCCCTACACCTGTGATGACCCTCACAGCCCCACTCACATCCTGAACATTTTAAATAGAACTGGTATTTACAATTATTTTTAAAAGTCTTACCATTTAATATACTTTATATTATTATCTTCCAAGCTCTGTCATCAAAATTCCTGAAGTAGCAGAGGGAGGAAATATTAAGAGAAAATTCTGGCTGTGCATCAGCACAACCCAACTAGATTTGTGCTCCTTCTATTTTTCTTGTTTAATGAAGGTTGATGAAATGTGGCCCAGTTGTATACACGTGAAAACTGTATCTCATCAGTTGATAACTATCATAAATGTGTCAAAGAGTGTCACTTGTATTAATGTGCTAAGGAAAGACTTCTATAATCATTACAAGATAATGAAGACATTGTGATCTCAGTTAAATCTATTCTAGGAAGATATAATGAGCCAAAATTCATCTAAACTAAAAAATTTGAAGGCTATGTGTCTTGAGAGTTTGAAAAATGTAATGTCTTACGAGCAATGCCCATACAATGTAACACAATGAATTTTGAATATTGTTTAGATGCCAAGAAAAGGCAGAGCATTCTACTTTAAAATGAAAAATACCAAGTTACAGATTTCTGTAAATTCTAGAGCAATGAGAATAGTAACCAGATAAATGAGAGGAAAGGAATGAAAGGGGAAGAAATTAATCTCTTAAAACTTTATGATACAATGATTTCCATGTAAGTTTTCTGGTTTTACCAGCACTTTTATTGGAAGAGTTTAAGGAATTCTGGGAAGATGTTGCAAAACCTGTGTGGATACTGAAGTGCTGCTAGCAGAGGGATTTTCTATCTTGCACTAATTCTGTGAGAATTTTCCTTTACTATGCAAGCTACGTAAACAGTAAGATAGGCTTTGTAAATAGCATTCACACCTGCTGTTTTCCACTTATGTTTTCGGTACAGTAACATAATATTTTTAAATGGGTGTCTAGGACTTAGACCAATCACCCTGGAAGAAGTGTGAACACTGTCCAGTCACTTTATGGAGCTAGGATATATAACTGTTATTGTAAATTAATAAATAATTCATTCTCTCGCTGCATTGCTGTGCTGCCGCATCCTTTGGTGCCTGCTAACACTACCAACAAACCTGTACAGCACTTTTTCACCTAGGAAGGCATGCTGCAATAAAGACTCTAGGAAGAACATGCTTACAGGGAAGGCAGAGCAGCACCCTAGAATTCTGCTTTTGAAACTCAACTTTGGGGCCTCCATATTGTGACCACAGGAGATGGTCTAGCAGAAGCACTGCCTCACTTGGAACAACCTCACACAACAAGGCGTGAGTTTCCCTTGGCCACTTTCACATCCCACTATTTCCAGAAACAATGGTTGAGAGCAGTAAAAGGTCCTTTGGAAGCAGTAGGACTGCCCACCTCCAGGCTGGACTGATGGCCTGGAGGTAGCAGCCCTGTGCATTATCACTGCTCAGCATAGTGAGGGTGTTCATCACAGTGATCATCACTACCCCATGTTCACTGCAGCTGCCCCCAGTCTCCTGTAATGGCACGAAAGGATGTCAAAGTGGCAGACTTTCTTCTAGTCAACAAAGTGATCAGAGGTACCCTTAGGCCGCACAGCCCCTGAAACTCCCGGATACAAAGATAACGAAAGTACGTAGGGCAGGCTGTATCCTGTTAACAACCCACAGGGCTGGAACTAGACTGATGCATCAAAAATTATTTATTTCCAAGCAAGCAGCTGCATGTGGTAAGACAAACTGTTCTGAGGATCATCTCATACTCAAATAACTCAGACCTTGGCACACAGCACCAACAGTTGCCATCTCCTACTGCTGCCCTGCAAATATGCTGTTACACTGCTGCCTTTTCCTCCTCTCATGCTCACACTTGCAAGTAAACAGGCTGCTCCTCTTGCTTTCTCATGACCTGTCCTCAGGGCTGGCTCACCCATACAACTTCTGAAGCAGGCAGAGTAAATGACATCAGCTCAGAGTAACTGCAGCTGGAAAAGTATTACCTTACTTGAGGATTAATGCAGTACAGCAAAAATGCTATGGAAACTGTCATAATTTTAGGTGATGACAGCATGGCCTCCATATTGTTCAAAATAAGAACAGGTCCTAGCTGTTCTGAAAAAGGATAAAACATAGAAATATGGTTGCATTCATTCATGAAAATATCTTCTGAAAACCTAATACCATTACATCAATAGTAATAAAATAAGCCTTGGTAATTTTGTACAAGCTAAGCCAGCCAAAAAGATTCTGAGAGGATTTTCACTGTTTGTACTCTCATAAATTGTTACTTCCTGGGAATACTATTCTAAATACAGCAAAAAAAAATCATGACTAAGGAGTTTTATAATGTCCCCACAAAACTGTAAGATAACAATGCAAGTGCAGAAGCTTTTTTTCTTTTTTTAAAGTGTATCACAGAATGCTGATGTGTAGACTAGAATTATGTTCTCAGGAATAAATCTCTGGAACTACCTCTGGATCTATCTATTTATGTCATATTGCATCCATTACAGCAGCATTTGAACACTTTCCAACTACTTACAGTACAAATAATAATCTCTGTCTCCTTTTCCACAGTAGGGCAGTGCTCATATTCATGGTTGGTTTGTGTAGCTGGTGTCTGTATAGTGTGTATGGCAGCTTGATGCTGTCTCTGGATGCAACATACAATAAGTATAATAAGAAATAACTGAAGTGAAGCAGTAGCTGGTTTGTCTGGTAAGACTGTGTGTACACTTGAGCCAGGGAAATTGAATGGACAAGTATTGCATTTGCTTTTCAAAGCAAGTATTATTTATCACATCAGCATGTCTCTCATTTTGTAGAGGCAGATTATCATCTCTACTGCTGAAGATTTCTTGTCACACTGGTTCAATCCCATGTGCAACTCCTTTCTTCTAAGATAAACCCTCCATGAAGTAGTGGTAGTGAGATTTTGATTTTCACAGTCATTTAATAAAAAGTACTTCATTATTCATTCTATAGGAGACCCTCTGGAAATAGCAAGCTCTCTTTTAACAGGGAGATGCTTCAGCAGTAAATCATAGGATACCAAACAGGGAAGATAAAACTTGTGAAGAACTTTTTAATTAAGAGAATGGATGAACAATTCATAATTAATTATTTGGGAATTAATGCCACCTCAATTTATCATCAAACATTTGCAAAGGCAATACCTGCACTTGTATGCCTTTTACAGTCTTTATAGTCTTTAGGGTCCCTACTGAATGCCGGCCCAATCCAATACAGTATGACAGATGTAGTCAGGTCATTAGTTCTTTGTTGACTGCTCTGCAGGAATTGTATGAAGGATGATGTCAGTAATCAATTAAATGCTCAGTTCTTTATGGATAAAAGGACCAGGAAATTAAAACTTTGTGTCTATTTACTATTTCAGTGCGACTGGCTGTAAATTGTTATGCAGTGATCTGTGGAATCTCTGTAGGTACAATTTGAAAATAGTTTGATATTATGAATTCCCTGTGTTTAATTCATGAAGATTGCAATTTCATTTCACATACAGAGTTTTCCTTCTCTCGCCATTGGTTGTTTTATCTCCTCATTTTTACTTTGTACTGAAATTCTCAAGGATGGTGATTCAGGGCTAATAGCTGAGCAGGGATGCCATCTTTCTGCCAGCATGTGTCATATAATCTGTTATGGAGACATTGGGCAGCTATTCACTGCTAATTTTGTCACTCACAAAACCACACATGCAGCATCTCAGGAGCTTTACCAAGGTCCTTCCTCTACCCAGGTCACTATGTGCACCACCACAGACATCACTTCTGCCCACGTGGTGGGACTGTGCTCGTGCATCAGGTGTCCTAAGCAACGTCTCACACACATCTCAGACCACAGCAAGAAGACCCTGAGCATGTCAGCTGCAATAAATACTTTTCATACAGTCTCACAATGGAAAAGCCCACTGAATCTTCAGAAGGGAGAATGTTAGGGAAGAGGCTATGAGCTCCCAGAGCAATTCATCCAGTCCAGTTCAGGCGCTCCCCATCTCCAGGCTAACCCTACAAGAGAAGGAGTCAATACGCAAACCACAGAATGTCTGAACTCTTCCAGTCATTACAATTTTTTCATCCTCTGTTCACATGAACATTTCATGGGCCAGAATGTTCATTAACACTCTGTTCAGCTGCTTTCCTAAACCTGAATTTAAAGAGAGAAGTAACCAAGCAGGGAATTATTGAGTGGGGATATGGATGATCTAAGAAGGCCAATAAATGTTTTAATTGACACAGAGCATTTTGGTCCATGTATAGAAACAGAAATTAGTCCAGGAGAGGAGGCAGAAAGACAGTTACATGCCAGAACAGAGATGCTGAATGAAAGGAGATACCATTGCTGCAGAAAGAGGACTCTGGGCACTCCAAGCCCAAGGCCAGTTCCAAAGGAGAAAACTGGATAATGTGCCAAGGTTTCATAGATGAAGTTTATCAGAGACCAAGGAAACAATACCAGAATTACTCAAGTGGCAGAAAGCTTAAAAGGACACAGGATCAACAGGAGCCATCCCAGCAGTGTGACATATATCCAGCTTCTTTAAAAGTTCACATTTTTCTATTCTTCAAGGATCCTCAGAATGTCTCAGTCAAATACAACCCTGATAATGAGACCCAGAAACAGCAACTAATGAAATCTCAAATGAAAGTGCACTTGCTTCCAGTGTTATAAAACCAGTTTCTGTACAAAGACATTTAATTTAGATATGCCAAAATATTTTGAGAGTTTCCAACACTATTCTATGCCAGTATTTGCCATACCTGAGGTTCTCATGCAACTTTTATTCAGAGAGAATAAAACTTTGAATTTTATTCAATGAGAAGAGAAAGGTTAAGTAAAGCCTTCAGGATCTGTGGGAATTCGTGCCTCACAAATCAACAGTATCTACATGTTACATGTAGGCCACTCCTTTGGGCTTGCATGCATAACCCAAATCCAGAGCACTGGCTCAGCCAACTCTAGAACTAGATAGGGCTGCTGGAGATTTGCTGTAGAACAAATCTTGTATGTCCAAGGTGCCATGGTGTTCCTATACACAAATAAATCAGCAGTATCCCCACAAACAGTGCATCCAACCCAAGTAAACCTCAATAGCAGAGGTCTTCCTGCGCATTTACCATGCAATGCATAAACAAGTACTTCTGACATTTCCAAGACTCAGATTTCACATCTCCTGCCCAGAAGCAGAAATCAGCTTCCCATAGATCACCAACAGTCAGATCCCACGGCTAAGAGCTGAGAATATACTGAAGGCAAGTTTGATGTGACTCACCTCCCTCAGCCCTCACATACGTTTTTTTGAGAAAAGTTGTTTCCCTTGTTATACCCTCATTCCTAGGGAGCCATTCACTGTGGTGGGTCATCAGCTACTTCTGCACAAGGACAAACTACACTGAGAGAGCAATAACCAATGTTTCCATGCAAACACCAGCCCAGGAGAGCATTCTCACTGAAATAACATAGTGCAGGTAGTTATACAGAGGAGCTGGGTCCAATTCATGACTAGAAAAAGGAAGTAAAACAAACTGATGATGCTCAAAATACTTAATTTTTTTTTAATTAGTCATTCCTACTGCACCAAACATGCTATTTGGTCCCCTAAACTGTTTTTTTTCTCTATGTTGGCCAAAATATTTGTGTCTGGAGCACTGCAGTATCCCTGGCTAAGCCAGTAGAATGGTTTGCCAAATAATGTCTGTGAACACATACAAAAGCTGGAATGAAAAACAAAATGTTGATGCTGGCCTATAAACGGGAGTCAGGCTTTCAAGGTCAGCGAGAGGTAAGTGGTTTGCTTGTTCTCATGGGGGTAAGTATTAAGCCTCTGAGGCTTAGAAGGGAATTAAGCCCAGATGTTTAATTTTCTAAGGAAGTGATGTACTCAGCAAGCTATTTGATAAACAGAGGGGGTGCATTCATTTCATTGCCACCTAAAAGAAAAAGAGATGTGTTCTTTTTGGGAAAACAGCTTCAGATAAAGATCTCTCCATGCAGCAGTTTCTTCACTTTGTTCTCACCTACCTTTAAATACGCAGCAGAAGTACCTAATCTTGTATCTATGTTTGGTCTAAGGTCACTGGAGGCAGCCAGAGAGCTTAGCTCCGAAGCTAGATGGGATCTCTGTCTCCTGGAGATGCAGGACTTCAACGACAATAAAGGAAGTACAGGCACCAGAGCTGGAAGGTTGATAGAGACTGATAGAATAAATACAGGTAGCAGTACAAAGGTTTTTCAGGTAACTCCCTGGGACACAAAACTGCCTTCCTGGTCTGAACAGAAAACCACAGAAATGGTTTTCAGCTGTGGATCCCACCTTGTGAATTAAGGACCTAAAAGTCATGCACGTCTTCTACTACATCTCTTTTTTTCCCCACTCCTCCCTGTTAGTCAGCTCCTTAGTCAGCTTCAAGTTTCACAGGTCTAATGTCAATCCCTAAAGAACTACCCTGGAAAACCTTAAGATCCCTGATACTAACAAGCCACATGTAGCTCCTTGGCTACAGGCTACTTATGAGCAGTTCAGAAGTTACTCTTACATCAAAGCTGTGCCTCCCAGGGCTGCACTGGGTTATCTAAATCCTTGGCTGCTAGAAGAAGCTGCTGACACTGACTTTGCTGGGTTGCAATCCACCTTTGCACCTAACTCAAGAGCCATTGCCATCTCCAGCCCTCGTGTCCAGAATATGCTGAAGCTTTTAGAGCAGTGTAACAGGTATCTTGTCATTCTCAGTCTGAGAGGAATGCATTTGCAGGGTCAGGCAGCCCTCTTACTTGGAGCAGGTGAACATGAGTACACACCCAATCTATATGCTGCACTCCTTCCCAGTGCATGTCTAGTGACAGTTCAAAGTCCCTGTGACTAAAGCCATTGATAGCAGAGGATATAGATAACACCTCATGAAAGACCTCCTGTAGCAGGGAAATTGGTCAGCATGCTGTGGTCTGCCCCAGGATCTGGGTGCAGTTGTGTGTAGAATTATTATCACCCACTGTACTGAGCACGGCCATTTACAATTGTGGAAATTCAAAGGGTCGCAGAAACACCCCCAGTGAGGCAGTCTGCAATAACAGCTCACGGTGAGAGCGAGCTACGGTCACAAACAAGCAGCCATCATTAACAGCCGTGAACACAACAGGTAGGTATAAGAAATAACTGAAGGAAGGAAGAAGAGAGGAAAGATGGAGGGCAATGCTAATAAATCAAGCAGCTACATGACAAAGTACATAACTGAGTGATTTTAATTGGATTCAAGGTGTTATTCAGCTCTTCTGGGACTAACCTCTGGCCAATCAAAGGCTGATTTTTAAGGTTATGCAGAAGTTAACACACGCACAATAATGGAGAAAACTGACCCCAAGCCACAGGACTTGTACAAGCACTTTCCACACACAGATGCCTTTTCATTTTGGTGGAATCTGCTTACATGTACTTCTCAGGCAGTTCATGATATTTCAAAAACCAATGAAAACATTCAGTGCACAAATAAAACAAATAAAATCCTACAAATTCTTTTAAGAAGACAGCTGTATATCCCTAACCTGCCATGTTTATCAAAGCAGAGGGGAAAACAAAAAAACAAAAAAGCAAGCAAATAAACAAAAAAAAAAAAAAACCCTGACCAATGCTGTATTAAAATGCGGAATGTTATTTATTCATTACTGATCATAAGTAATTTGAAAATTCTTACAACAATAACAGACAACTGAGTGGATTAAATACTAGTCTGGGGAATTAACTTGGATATCATGCATTTTGTGGACTAGATTCTAGCAACTAGGGGAGGTGGTATTTCAGTATGTGTTCATCTCATATGCATTTGGGAACTTTCTAAGTTAGTAATGTTACAAAAACTGAAGAAGGGGAATAATGAAGATAGGTACAGTGCAGTTTGATTCAGCACTCTTTCTTGGGGCTACTTTCAGGCAGGAGAAGCTGATGTCAGACACTTCGTACGCAGTAGAACTTAAGCCAGGAGAATTGCCGAATGGGTGGAAGCTATCCAGCCCAGACAGAACAACAGGATTTATCAGGAGACCCAGTCCCATCCCTCACTGCTCTGGTCACAGCCATTTGGCTACACAACTCTTACCTGATCCAACCAAGGCAGAGTCTCTCCCTGGGTAAAGGAATCGAAACTTGGCCACATCTTCTGATCTCTTTACAGTCTTCAATCTTACCATTGCCTCTTCACGTTACCTGCCGACTGCCTGAATGTAAAGCACTTCTGGCATGAGTAGTCTCATTTAATTTTCTCAATTAAAAATAATAATGACAAATGTGAAACAATTACATTTTTTTCATATAAAAGAAACAGTACAATGCCATCTGTATTTCCTAATAAAAATGGCTAAATGCTCTTGTTGTATAATAATGCCAAAAAAACCAATGACGTGAAATAAATCCAATTACTAAAGACCAAAAGAATAAAATTCAAAGAAAGATGAAAATTTAAGATTGTAACATTTTATTGTATGTGCATACTGAATACAATTACCACATAAAATTCTGATCTAAGTCATGGAAAGCTGCTATGCCACATATTCCAGTGTTAAGTGTCCAGGAACGTAAATTCAAGAGTTAGCTGAATATTCAGTTTTCTTTTGCCTTTCAGACTCTGGAAATCTGCACGGTTCGAGATTCTTTTGTTAGCTTTCAAGGAAAAGTTAGGCTGTGCCATCTGAAAGGCGAGAGGAGACAGCATATTTTAGCAAGCCAGAGGTACACGAGTCAGGGCTATTTGGCAGATATTTCACTCCTCCAGAGCAACCCTGTGCCACTGTTAAGAGAGAAGGCTCTGCTTTACCACTTACAATGCTGCCATCTATTGACGTCGGTGGGCTTTTATCTCATGATCCGTGGTATTATTTTCCTTTAGCAACTTTTTGCACTTCTATTGTTTTTCTCGGCGGTATTTATCTGGCTAAACGTACACACCTGCAATAACAGCACCATGTGAGAATTGCCTCAGGCTTCCTTGAAAATCAGTGGAAGAAAAAAGCACTTCTGGGGTGTGATTCATTTCTACCCAAAGTAGATAACCAACATATACCAGATGAACAGCACTCAAAAAGCATTACTGTGCTTTGCCCGTGGCTATTATGGTATCTGAAGAGTGACTAGCTCAGGTGTAGAGATCAGCACAGAAAGACAGCAAAAGGAATACTACCCCCTGTCCCAGTGGGGAAAGTTTTTAGAGGTGCTGCTGATATTTAATTCATTAACATGTATCCATGTACAATGAGGCCACAGGAGCTACAGAGGAGAGCTATTAGCTACACCTAACTTTGGATAAAAGTATTGGTTTTTGGACGAGAAGTCCAGATCCACTTCATATTTTCTTAGGCAGTAAAATTGTCCTTAAGATATTTTACCTCTCCCCAGCTGTGCCCCTGGTAGCCTGCTCCTCAGAACAGAAAGCCAGAGGTAAGTAAGAGAAGTCTCACATGTAGTTTCCCACATGCAAACACAGCCACACACTCCCTCCCACCCCCCCAAAAGGGGTATCTTTTCCTGTAAATTTTATCAACTTTAGTTCACATTATACAGGACATAGACCTAAGACGGATTTGTTTTAACACAAACAAAGAATTTACATAATGATTGAAAATCTGCTACAAATAATGTAACGTGATTTTGTCTTAGTAAAGAACAAGCAGAGTCAGTAATTGCAACATCTTGGACAATCTGCAGTTCTAAAGGTGACTTAATTTTTAACACAGTAGAGCAACACTTCAGTAACACAATCTTTGCAAAATAATGGTCTGGATAAAAATTTGCACAAGTTGTGCAGAACCACACACTTGGGTGTGACAGATGTAGGATTCTTGAACAGCGGAACAAGAAAAATAGGTTACTGCCTCCTTTCAAGCTTCCAGTCATTGCCACTGTGTGCTGGAAACTACCTCCCCTTCAGATCTGATGCCCAGAACGTTTTTTCAGCTTATGTAAGTGTGTTGCAGATTTAAACTTTCTACACCTTTTTTTTACAAACCTCCGGTCATTAAACTCATAGCTTCTTAAAGAATAAGTAGATGAAATTAATTGTCTGATTAATGAATCTGAGTAGCTGACAAATGTTCTCTAAGACTTGACAACTGCAAATGCTGTTTCTTATGAAGAAACCTCTGTACTCTAATAGGCAGTCTAGTCCAACATTTCATTTTCTTGCCAGGAAACACTTCCCAGAAAACAGTATCCTTATTTTCAGCCTATTGGAGCAACACTGAAAGCTGCAAGGAACACAGTCATGGAAGAAAGTAGTTCAAGAAGGACGTGCTACATTATGGGACACCATGGACAAAACTGATCAATAAAACCAAAGCTCCCCTGTGATGCTTCTGGCCCCCAGACCATGAGAAAAGATCTCATGTTGGAATCAATAGGAGCTATGCTTTCATCACCAAAGCATTAGCTTTGAGAAAGAAATTGTAGGAGTATTCACTTCATTCTAGACTCAGTTTATATTTTTTATGTTTCGTGGGTGTGGAAGAAATGTATTTACCAATCAAAAAATAATTAGAGAATTAGGTCTCACCTTAGAGAAGGTGAGACATTCTCTACTGTTGGGTTGTTGGAGGGACCACGTAAGGGGATTTCCTTTAGAAGCAAACCTTGCCAGGGTGCCCCTTCTCCTCTGATAAGGTAGATTTTAAACTCATTAAAAATCTACACAGTCCTCCAAGGAAAACACAGCTCAGACATCAGCAGATATTTTGTGAAGTGAACGATTCAGAAGTGGTCCAGGGAAAGTGATCAGGTGAAACACAGAGGAAGAAATTGGTTTTCAGCAGAAGTTCTGATTTCACTGTTTAAAAAGTGCATATAATCAAAGCTTTATTTAATGTGATGTTTATGTAGATCCCATAAGATAACTTTTCCTGTGCTTCCAGACAATAACTGTGCAAGTGTAAATATGCATAAGTAAGGCAGAGAGAAGGAAATAAGCAAGAAGCAGTGAACCAGGACATTGTACATTTTGTAAGTAAGACTACCCAAAAGAGTAGTATTTTAAAGTGAAATATTACAAAACTAAGAACAGCCTGATTGTGTTTTCAAAATCTACATAGCAGCATCAGCAAGACATTACTTGAAGTCTTTGCCTGAGACTGATAACTTTAACAAAGCCAACACATATGCCATACCTTGGTGCAGGTTGCCCTGATGCCTTTCTCCCATACAAAGTGCAGCAGTTCAGCAAGAAAGCATGCCTTCATTTTAATATACATGTAACAAAATTACATAGCAACAGAATTTACTCCAACTAAAGATCTGCGCAGTCCATCACCACTTTTTCTGAGAGTGGCCCATGTCAGTGTCCTCAGGAATGAACAGGGCAAACATAGAGCAACTCTTTCTTAGTGCACCAGGACTTCCTAAGCCAGAGCTGTGTCTTGATGACTAATAGATACTCCATTTATGACTTGCCTGATTATTTTTTTAACCTACTGACTCTCCAAGATAACCTCAATGGGCTGCTGTCCACAGCCATCAGCCATCAGCTTGCCACATGTAAAAGCAGATACCAATGTGTGAGCATAAAGCAACACAAATCTACCTCTAGGAATACACAGATCAGAGCAAGAAAAGCTGGAAGCGTCTCTGAGTGCACATCAGACAAAGCAGGCCGGTAACTGTATAAAACACTTCTTTCTTGGAGACAAGGAAGCTCTCTATGAGTTTTTTGGCCATACACAGGGAAAAACACTTGTGATGCAGGGGCTGAATGGGACCACAATTAAAATCCACTGCAGTGTCTAGACTTCTCAGCTCTGCACAGACACCTGACTCCCATAGGAAACCACACAGTGACATAGTAGCTGGAAGAAAAGAATACAAAGATGATGGACAAGCCACTAGCATTTTAGAAGGGGTGACTTAATGGTCTTAATATGCTGAACATATATTTACATCCCACCATTTTTACCACTTTTAAAGAAGATCTTGTGAACTATTAAATCTGATGCCCGTATCAGGCAAATTAGTAGAAATTATTTTTAAAAATGACTTCAGTAGATATATGGGAAATAATGTAGAAATCTGCTATATGAATGAGACTCACTGTGAAATTTTGTTTCACAAGGGGGTTTTTAATTAAAGCAGGTAACAAAGGGAAGTTGTCTCAATATGAGCTGCTAAGATTTTCAGCAGGCAAGCAGCTAGAGCAGTAAGCACACCAGGAGAGCTGAAAAACAGGAATAATGGGTGGATTTCTTGTACCGGAAGTATTAATTAAAAACATGGAAAGTAGAGAAGACAAATAGCCTTAGTAGAGAGAGGGGAGCCCTTCCTGCCAGGATCAGTAGCAGGAGCAGTACCTGTGTGTTAAAGCCTGTCCATGAGTTGTCTAGAGAAAGGCACAGATGATGGGGTAGCACAGTCTGCTGAGGATACTGGGCTATTCAGTATGGTACAGCTGAGGGGTTTATTGACCATGAAGAAACACACAACAACATTGTGGCACCAGGTAATAGCTGGCAAATTTAATATAGAGAGTGTAAAATGATACACAAGGGAAAAAGCAATCCCTGCTCTGCCAGCTGTGACAGGTCCCCAAGGGGCTGTTCACACACAGTCCCGTGAAAATACTAGCTCAGTACAGAACGTGAACAGAAAGCTAAGAAATTAATTATGGAAAAAATAATAACCAGAGAGTAAAGTATGGCAGTGCCACACCACCACCACCGCAGCGTACGTGCCTTTTGAGTAACACTTCAGTTTGGTGAGCACTGTGTGCGCTCTGGGACTGGAGATGGCAACCAGGGCTCAGGTGGAACGGCAAGAACTCAGAACTTGCTGGAGTAGGGAAATGAAGCTGGTGAAGGATGTGGAGCGCAAGTGCTGTGAGGAGCTGGAGGTGTTCAGCCTGGAGAAAAGGAGGCTCAGGGGAGACCTTACCGCTCTCCACAACTCCCTGAAACGAGGCTGTAGTGAGGTCTCTTCTTGGTCTCTTTTCCCAGGTAACAAGTGACAGGACGAGAAGAGATAATGTTAAGCTGTGCCAGGGGAGGTTTAGGTCGGACATTAGATAGAAGTTTTTCACAGAAAGGGTGATTAGACATTGGAATAGACTGCCCCGGGAGGTGGTTAAGGAAAGACTAGACGTGGCACTCAGTGCCACGGTTTAACTGACAAAGTGGTGTTCGGTCATAAGTTGGACTCGATGATCTGGCAGGTCTTTCCCAACCTAATTGATCCTGTGAGTCTGTGAGTTCGTAGAGCCGGCTCCGTGAGGGGCCGGCGGCTCCACGGGGCGGCTGCGGGGAGCGGGGCCCCGGCGCCGCCTCCCCACAGCACCACGAGATGGCGCCGCGGGCCCGGGGAGCGCCGGGCGGAAGCGGCGGGGGAAGCCGCGCTGGCCCCGCCGGAACGGAGCGAGGGAGCGCAGGAGGCGGCTCTGCGCGGCTGCCCTCGCCCGCCGGAGCCTCAGGCTGCCCGGGTGGGTGCGGGGATGGCGGTGCCCCCGCGCAGGCTGCGGCCTCGGCCTCCTGCCCGGGGAAGGGGCCGGGCTGAGGGCGGTGGCAGCCGGGGCGAAACGGCGGCGGGAGCGGGAACGGGAACGGGAACCCGAAGGGCTCGGGAGGGAGATGGGGGAGCCCGGGCGCCTGGCGGGGCCACGGGTGGTGGTTGTGGCAGCAGGTGGTGGTGGTGGTGGCACCGGTACGGGCGCGGGGCTTTGCTGTTTCTCTGCAATTTGTCAGCCCCGGGCCTGAGGCGGCGGTGAGGGAGCTCGGGCGAGAGCGGCGCTCTGTGCGCTGGGGCCAGGGGCAGCCGGGGCACGAGGCCTGTGCTCCTGCCAACCCTTGGATGTAATTCTGTGCCGTTTGCAGAGCCGAGAGCTGCTCATCGCTTCTGCGAGCATTTTAAGTCACTTGCCGAAGTCTGGGCACGACATCTGTGCGACCAGGAAATTACTTATGCCTGCAAAAGCTGTACTGGAGAAGTTTTATCCTCTTCCTTGTTTATGACTAAACTGACCAGCTGTATATGAAACATAAGCTAACTGATAATTGTACAGCTTTTAGCACTTCATTTTTTCCCTCTGATTTTTTGCTACAATAGCTTTTGGCCTGGAGCTCAGAGAAAACAACGCTCTTTTGGGGAGCCACAGTGGATTACACTGCCTCGGTTTCTGCTCAGGCCAAAAGAGCTGTAATACATATGCCTACGTTTGAGAACATTATTTTGCATTATGTTAATTTGTTTCCCTTCCATTCACAGGAGTTGCTACTGTTGTTTTAAGGACATTGATGTGGACATCATAGTGATAGGTGGGTCTTCATAGCTCCTTCCCAATTCCTGTTGGGATGAGAAGCAGCTGAACTGTATCCTAAGTGCTGGACAAGTCTTGTATTTACAGTCATTCACAAACCAGAATGCAGTGTATAGTGTTGGGAATTTTTACTCCTTCTTTTGAAGAGAAATAACTTTTGCTGTGCAAGCAATCATAGGCTTGTGTTTCTGCATGACTGTAACTAGGGCACTTCGGTATTAAAGTTAACGTCATATCAACGCGCAGTGTTAATCTGAAGCACAGAATGTCAGACCACTTTTCAGACATTTCCCTCTTCTGGTGATAATTCTGCACCAAGAGTAAGCATCAAAAGTATGAAATGAAATCGTGCTTATGGGAGAATGCACAATATTGATGTTGTGTTCACATTTTTTTAGCTAGTAATGTGCTAGGGTGAGTTCAAAATATACAGCACAAAATTATGTTTAATCCCTTAAACTGTGAAATTTAGTGCCAGGGGATTTATTGGAAACAGGTATTACTCATGGTAGTTTTGGCTTTAAATGCCAAAACCAGTTTGGAGATGAAAAAATGTCTGAACTACCACTTGCTGAAATCAGGACAAATGTACCTGGAAGAGTAATTCCTGTATAAATATGTTAGTGTCACATTTTACTGAGTATCTCTTAACCATTGCCAGAGAGTGGATACTGAGTTAGGGCAGCTCTGGCCTGACTGAAGACACTTCCAACTGCAGGGACAACAGCAGCAGTGGGCAGAGGGGCTGGTCAGCTGTCTGTTGTTAAGGACACTTCCAATTCAAACATAGTTGGCTTTTTCAGGAAAGCTTCGTATAAATGTGTTTTGTTGAAACCTGCTGAATTTATTGAAATTCCACCTTCCTTTAATAACATATGATGTTTTTACCATAATATCATGCAACAGGTTAGTTAATCTTGTGTCAATGGATGTTGTGAGTAGTGGAACCCTCACTGACCCTGCACTGGGCTTGGGGCTGTCCCTGTTACCTCCGTGTGGTCACACTGTGTCCAACACACCACTAGTCAGTCCCAGAGTGGTCCCAGAGTGGGACTGACTTACCAAATTATGTTCCCCAGTGTGTTGAGGTTGTGTCTCGTGGTATGACAGACATTGTCTCAATTTCTACTGACTCCAAGGGAATTAAATGCTGTGATCAGATTATTTTCACTAATGCTCACCTGCCTCAAGGGGTAAAGGGACAGTCGACATGTTTTGATGAAAGGGAGTACATCCCTGGTTCATTATCAGCGGAGAAATATTCTAAAACTGGGAAAAGGAAGTAGAAAAAGATTTCCATCATTAATGATCAGTGTAAGCAAACAAATCTCTTTCCCATTTTAAATTGTACATTTGCCGGTGAGTTTCATATGTTCAGTTGGTTCCATATTTTATTCTTTTAAGTATAAATTATAGAAGGAGAACTATTACATTTATTTTCTGCTCCTTATCATGTTTCATATTTTATGTAGTTTGTTTTGGAAGAGTAATTCAACTGAAAATAAAACAAACTCATTTTTTAATTTAGTGTTCTCGCTTGCAGCATTTTTATGCTCTGCTTTGAATTTGTAGTTTAACGTTTCATAAATAATTTATGAAAATAATTAAAGTTTCTGTGTTTGGCAAAACAGGTTTTTTATATTTGGTAAACTAATATAGTTGGATGGTTTTGCCAGGGTTTTTCCACTCCTTCCCCTTCAGAAAGCATATGTACATGTTGTGTGTTAACAACAAAATATCAGACTTTACCAATTACCAATTTAAAAATTATTTACATCAAGCTCAATCCTGATTTCTGTTTATTCTGAATCTCTTTCAAAGAATTTTTTACCGTGTAGAAATTAGAGTGAACATGAAAATTAAACACACCTACTTTTCTGAAGTGGAAAATGAAAGAATCGGCTACCATGGGCTTAGGTTTTTTAAGTATGAGAAAATAACATTATGGCAATCTTGACAGTATTTAGATGTATATGGGAAAGAGACAAAAAGTATATGTGTACATCGTGAGAGTGGAGATAAAAGTTTTGAAGAAGGCTATGGCTGGAAATGAGATGTTTGAAATGCACAAAGAGGGATGGCACAGCAATCTTTATGTATGTGTGGGTTTTGAGTGTTACAAGTCACTGCAGTGCTGGATTTCCTTCTTTGAGCAGGCAGGAGAGAATCCAGTGACTCACACTTTGGTTGCCTAATGCCTGAATCTGCAGCCTTTGCTGGCATGAGTTGTCCCATCAGCTGCAGTGGGACTGCTCCTGTATGTGGAGCTTCTTGCAGACAGATTGGTGTTACCAAGGGTTTATGGGTTTGAGCTTAGTGTGGGCTTTGGAAAGGACAATCATTTGCTTTTGTGTTTGCTGCATGATTTGCATTTTCTTTGACCATTCCATTCTCCTTCCATGCAGTATGGCTTATCCTAAGAGACAAAAAGTTGCTCTTTAATCAATAGTGTTAAATAACGATTGTTAAATTGTTAAATAATTAATAACAATAATTATTAATAACAGCAATTATTAATAATAACAATAATTATTTTAAATAATTAATAACAATATTGTTAAATCACTGTTGTTAAAATGAGGCAGAACACAACTGGTGTATGTACTGTATTCATATGCATTTTGAAAAACCCTGGTTTTATCCTGGTATAAATCTACAACAGTTTTAAGTGCTGTCTGGGCTATATTCCAGTGTTTCTGGGAATAGCATTTGACCATATCTTAAGAGTAGCAGTAGGTATTTTAGTGGACTCCGTTTCTGTTACCTTTCACTGGCACTCACCTAAAATAAAGTTCAGTTTGAGGGTGAGAATGTCAGGAGAAATATGTGAATGAAGCAGCTAACCTATTAGTGTAATAAAATAATTGTCAGATAAGAGGAGATTAAGAATATTTCTCAGTGATACATGCTGGTAAACCACACTGGAAATGTTGGTAATTATAAATCCTGCCTGGTGGTTGTAGAGCTCTCGTTCTCCCTTTCTACCCCCAAAACCATTTTTCCCTTTTTAATTTTTTTCCTGTCCAGTTGCCCTTCTTCCTTAAGCCTTTTCCTCACATTTAAAAAATCTGGTTGCAATTTGAACTGACCTGTGTTTTCTTCATGGGAGGCAGGAGCAGATAGATGCTGGAGGGAAAAAAAAAAAAAGAAGTAAAGAGAAATAAGAGGCTGTATGTGGTCAGAAGTGTACCACAGGTTAAACAGAAACCTTACTGCATGAGTGGAATCAGGATGGTTTTAATCATTTTATGGCAATTGCTTTTTTTATACAAGTCCCTGTGCAGACACAGCTAAAAAGTAAGAACAGTTTGTTTCCTTTATGATTTTTGTTTGGCATTAACTTGGAAAATAAAGGTTGTGGAAGCATAAAGAAGGAGAAGAGCAATGTGTGTTCAGTTCCAGCATTTTAGGCTGCATTTTGTAGAAGGCTCCCTTTTAGCTTTCTTACTGTAGTGGGAAATTTTAAGGAATGGGATTTTTACTGCTGCTAATCAAAATCTATAAATAAGAGACTTCAACTCGACACAACAGAGAAGGGATATTTAACAGCTGTAGGTCATAGTACTCAAATACAACAAAAAATATATTCAGTGCCTCTGACCACCTTAATAAGTGTATTTTTATGAATTAAAAAGTTACTCTTTTCTTTTCTAGTTCACGTTGATCATCACCAGAACAAACTCCACAAGAGATGGTGAGAGATCTTTACAGGTTTCTATGTGATAACTTAGTCAAATGTTATATATAAAATGCATATAAACACTTCTGTTGAACTGTGAGTGCAGACATGTAAAAAGTAGATTTAAAAGTAGCTAAATTGCTTTGAAAATAGAATTCAGATTACAACAATGAGTGATTTGTCTACTCCTGGGAAGACTCCAGAGAAATAACAGGAGGATAACAGAGGACTCTGATCATTTGCCTTAGATTTATAGCTTTTGTTTCCTTGAGGAAATCTCTTATTTCCATTTATTCCACAGCTGAAAAAGCACAGACACAGAATTAAGTGAGACTAAAAGTGTTCCTTTCCCTTTTCCACCCCAATGTAAAACATGTCTGTAATTTCTTTTTTAACAGATGTATTTTTAAAATTCAAATGTAAGAGTAGTTTTCAAGGGTCGCTTTCAACAAAAAAAAAATCTCACAAAAAGTAGTTGGACAAGTACCAGCATCACAGTTCTGTCTGCATGAACTGGCTTTTTGTCTTCCTTTCCCCTAAATTAACAACTGGAGCTAGTCAGCCAGACAAATCAACCAACTCGATTCCAGAGCTTTCAGTAATGTCATCAAGTTCCTTTTTAGAAACATTTTAGAAGAACTGGAGATAACTTTTGAGCTTTAAAAGAATATATTGTCTTCTTTGCAGATATATAGAATGTAGGAGATACCTGCTTTTGTCAACCTTCATGGTCTTTCAGAACTGGATTTTAAAGTATTTTAGTATTTGAAGAAAAAAAATAAGCAAAATGTTTTAAAAGTAACTTGGTAATGTATCAGATTTGATAACAGGACATTCTCATCTGTCTGCAGAAGGTTGAGGAGTTGGCGTGACATTCTTAAGCAAAAGGAAGCAGTAAATAAAACATTGTTCATCCTAGCTGTTAGGTAGTTGGATGATTAAGGATGAAGAAATTCCATATGGAAGGCAGATGCTTTCCTTCTGCCCACTCATCTTGGGAAGAAATACTCCAAAATGCATGGTGTTGTTGCTGTGCAGTGTTAGACCATGAGGAGAGTAACAGTGAACTTTCATCTCCATGAGTTCTTTCTTTTCAGGAAAGATAAGTTGTCTGCACTTTTAAATCACAGAGCTGAGATACGCAGCCTCTCACAAATAGGTTGCAGTTTTTGATCAGGAGTACCTTAAGGAATGCAAGTTTGTTATGGAGGGTTTTCTTTATGTATTCTGTTACCCGAAGGTATTTTGATTCTGAGAGCACTTAGCAATGACCTTAAAAAGATACAGCATTGATCTCTTATGGAATGATGGGCTCCATTTTCCAGAAGGAAGTGTGGCATGAGAGTTGCAATTATTAGTCCAAACTCACTAGCATTTGCATTATTGTCTGAGAACTAGAAAGTGGAAACAAATGTAAGTGAACTAAATTAATCTCTGGATAGTGTTAAATGGAAAGTATTTTTTAGGTTTGAGTTTTCTGGTTTGCCTTGGGATTTCTTTTCCCCAGAGAATCCTTCTTTTAAGGGTACTAAATAGTGCCAGTGCAGATCAAGAAAACAGACTTAAAGGTTTTTTGTCCTGTATGCCCTTCAAAAAAAACCAAAACAACCAACCAAACAAAAAAACAACCTTAATAAAATTCACATTCATCTCTGAAAACCTCAGCTAGTTTTGCCATAGTTTTGAGTGTTTGCCAAAACATGGCTTAATTAAAATTTTCCAATTTAAAGTAGAGGCATTCTGTTTTAGTCCAGATAAAAGATTTTCTGTGGAAATTAAGACATGAGGGAAAGGGAGAAAGTATTTGCTATTTAGTTTACTTGTTCTAGGCTCTAGTCTACTTTATGGCGCTTTTTTTAAGATCCTCTGTTATCCTGCTTTTTGAGAGTAGAATGAGGGGGGAGATGAAATGGCTTGTATGAAGAGAGCTTAAGGCTAGAGGGACTGTGGGGCTTTGTAATCCCTGGTGAAATCTGAACAGCATGAAACATTTTTAAGGAAAACTAAGATTAGCTGGAAGACAGGAGAAGGTGTGTTACAGTATGCTGCCTTCTATAGAACTGTTTTTCTCTGTACTTTATCAGTGCCGCTTTATTGCCTTTTCATGTTTTGGTTGGTGATGGATACAAAAGGGAGATTTACTGGCAGCTTGCATTTGGCTAAATGCAGTCTTGTTTTTGATTGAGGCCATGGTGGATATACGAACTTGTCTGAATTGCTGTTTGACCTTTTCTGAGAAACTTTGGCAGGCAGATGGAGGAAATATGTTACTGGATAAAATGAATGCATTTGTTTAATACAGAGGAATTTTAATCTCTTGTGTTTTCTGTCTGTGAATTTGGAAATCAGGTATAGCTTGTAATATCTACACCTTGGAATGATTCAGTTCTTACAACTCATGTGAGTGTCTAAGGAATTGTGGAATATATCCACACAGCATGTTTCCTAAAAAGAACTGATTCCCACTGTAGTAGCATGAACACTTGGAAAATACCTTCTGGATTCTACAACTTCTCTATTTCTAGTTCTTCACTGGTAGTTGTGTTAATGCCAAAATAGTCTCTTGTAGGAGTAATGAGGTGTTGTGCACGTGCACTGTGCTCACACATGTTGTTTTTCAAATCTCCATGTTCTATCATAGGTAAAGGATGACTAAGGATTAAAAGGCAGCGTTGTGCTTGCATTTAGTTGCTCCCCGCAATCACTCTTTGTTTCTCTCTCTCTTTGTACCTCCTTTTTGGGGGGGGAGCATTGGTGCTGTGGTGTGTGGTTGATTTTTTTGTGTTCTTTCCTTCTCCCCATGTGTTTTGGCCACAGGAAGACACCGAGCCATGGTATGCTCAGAAAGTGTATGCGAGGTACTGGAGGCACTATGACTTAGCCATGCGCTGGATGCGTAGGCACCAGAAAGCCTACAGGAAAGCCATGGAGTCCTTCTATCGCCTGCCATGGCATCCGTGGCATCCTGCTGCAGCCTCTCCAAGCAGCCACTGCTCAGATTGGGATGGGAATGATCTCCCATATACCCAAAACTATTCTTCCAGCTATAGACCAGATGTCAGAGCTCCGTATCACGGGGGAGCTCAGCAGAACACAGATGCCTACCAGGAGAGGGAGGGTGCTGACGAGGACTCCGAAATGGAAGAGGATGCTGAAGGGGACTCTGAAATGGAGGAAGACTCTGAGTCTGAAGGGGAGATAGAATATGACTTGAGTAATATGGAGATCACAGAGGAGCTTCGCGAGTTTTTTGCAGAGACAGAGAGGCACCGAGAAGAACTGCGTAAGTCTATGCTTGTTCTGTGTTTTGTGGTATTTGGTGGCCATGACATTGAGTGCTGGATGGCTTCAACATTTACAGGTTTTCTAAGAATTCACAGAAACAGGCACTGCACGTGAGCAAGCTGGCCAGAATGAAATAGGAAGAACTGACGGGTGCACTTAAGTACCGCTCATTAGAAATAAGTTTCAGAAAATGTTTGAAAGTTTTTGGTGAGAGAGAGAGAGTGAAAATTGTGACTGCAAAGAGAATAACACTTTTGTCCAGAAGACAGTATTAGTCTTCAGTGCTGAGGAAAAAAGCTCCAGAATTTTTATGGTTAAATCTAGTTAATGTGCTATAATTTGGAGGGGGAACCCACAGGAAATGCTTGACTACATCACTGAACCCTAGAGTAAGCCTCAATGTATTTTATAGCATGGAGCGGCCATTTTGTTTCTTATTCTTTGGCTAACCTGACAGTAAAATTTCATGACCCTTTTCTTCTCCCCTAGCATCCTCTTCATTCTGTACTATTCCACAAGTTTTTCTTTGTTTTGCATCTTGGTCTGGACCCCAGCCCTTTGGGAGGGAATGTAAGCCAAAGCCTTAAGATTTTGCTCAGGTCTTGAACCTCTGAGGTATTGGTCATCTTTGTTTCTGTGAAATTCTTAAAAGAAGTAAAGGATTGCTCTGTACTTTATTGACAGTTCACTCGTACTGATGTCGCAGATAATTTGTTATCTGTTTTAAGAAAGCAGCATGATAAAAACTTTCCTCATATGGCTCCAGTAGGAAATACCCAGAATGAATGTTTAATAGTGCTTTCTCTGCTTCCCTGAAAGAGACAATGTTCTAAAAATGTATAATAAAGGCAATGATTGGAAGGGAAAGAAAAAGTGGTGTGAGTTCTTTGATCAGCAGGTATCAGAGGGTGAGCTGTAACAACTCAACTTCACATTTCTCATCAGTGGGATGCACAGTTGATCTAGTTAGCAGAGGAAAGTGAGTTAAGGAGCTCTGTGGTAGTGCCTGTCAGGAAAATCCACCAACACTAGAGGTTTATGTCCAAAAAGGAGACACAGGAGTCCTTCAACTTTATTCGAATAAAGGAGAGAGTCCACCAGGGCACACGCCCGCAGGTTTTCTCTCGAGGTTTCAGAGGGCACAGCCTCGCGTTTACCCTGAACTCCCGGCCGCGTGTTGCCCTCTTCCTTTCCTCACTGGCTGAGGTACAGGGAAGGTACAGCCTTCCTGAACCGCCTACCCCGTATACCCCCTTGAACCTACTGTTTTACCCCAAAGTTCAGAAGTTCAGGCTTGTGCGGAGCCTTGCCTATTTCATGAGCCAGGCTGTCTGGTCCCAGTAAGGAACCTGCTGCCCGAAGTCAGTAGAGGTATTAAGACCCATTTCAAAAATGTTAGCACCCATCAAATTGTAAAGACATTAGCACACATCTTTCCTCTCATGCCTGACATGAATCCTTTTCTTATCATGCATTTGCAGAATCAGCCTCGTGTTCTCTCTTGAAATGTTCTTTGATGAGGTACATGGTGCTCTAAGACACTGGGCTACTTCTGGGAATGCAGAACATTTTCTTTGGATTTACTTTAACTGTTATGATTAGTGGTTTTTAAAGGCTTGTGACTGATATAAGGTAGTATCCTGGAAACTGGGAAATCAGGGCTTAGAGATGTTCTCTGTTGCAAATATCCTGTATGACCTTGGTAAAGCTATTTAGTCTCTTCCTGACCCCTCACTGGCTGCTCCTGCTAAAAATACGATTTGATTCTTTATGATGAGCACGTGAATTGGGAAGAGGTTTGTGACTCAGAACACAGATTTTACTTTTGTTCCTTCCACCACAGTGGTACTTAGAGCCTTTTGGAATGATTTGGTCTCTCCTGTGTGCTGTGTAGTAACCTAGTTTTGGATGAGTATAACTCCATGCACTTCAGTGGCACTATTGCAGATCTTCATGCAAATTCAAGCAGGCTCTGGTCTTTCACTACTGCATGCCTCAGTTTCTTTAGTAGCTTCCCTGATAAAGTGAGGATAGTACTAAGCAAGCATCTGTAATTCCTCAAAGCATGAAAAAGTGAACAAGTACTCGAGTTAAATGAAATTTAAAAGTGACATAGAAATCTAGGGTGAATGGTGCTTTCTAAATGCTAATTTTGTGAGTAATTAAAAATACAGTATGATCTTGTTCGGAAATAGTTTTTTCTTGAATGGTGAGGGAAAAGGAAAATAGAATAATTTTTTTATTCTGTTGAAGTTTCTCAAAATAAGAAACATAAGCAGCAGGAGGAGGGGAAAATCATTATTTCCCTGATGGTGTGGAAATGAGGTGGTATGGAGACCGTGTTGAAGGCACTACTACTCTACTTTAAGAGGTAGTTTTATTAATTTCCCTGATTGCTCTTTATGAGCAAAATTAAATTTAGAGGTTCATTAAGCAGTCCATAATGATGCTGTATCATGTTATGTCTTTCATACTGTGTTTAAGAACAGTTGTCATTCTGTATTGATGCTTGAGAAGATTGAGATAATGCATCTGCAAAAGAAACCCACAGTTACTTGAGTCGTTTCTCTTTACTGCCTTTTCCTTTTAATCCCAAACTGCATGTCCTGAGCATGCCCACATTAGGAGCAGATTTGTAGAGAAACTTGGGTAGCATAAACCTCAGTAATGCCTGCAATTTAGGCCTCCATGTATGAAAGAGATTTGTAAGGGTGAGGCAAGCGTTTTACATGGCCTTTAAAAGGAATGTGATTGTTTGGGTGTGCTACAGTGGAATACCAATAGAGACCTTGATGATCAGTTAAAGCAAAAGCCAGTTGTTAGGGAGCATTGAGGGGAAGACTGTCTCATGTTTTCTTCCTCTGGCATCAGTAAGGGGCTCCAGGTGGAATTCACATCCTCTGACTCCTGCACCCTTGATACTCACTTGGGAGAAGATGCACAGCTTGCTCTTCTTTTAAAAGCAGAGTTTGCCAGAGTTTGATTCATGTTTATGGGCAACTTAATGAACTGTGAGTCACAAGGGAACAGAGCAACAGTGGGGCAAGTAGGAAGGGGAATTTGGCACATAAGGAAGGGGATACTAATCTTTGTGAAGTATGACCTCCATTAGTTTGGTGTTTTTCTAGCCATCCAAAATTAGGAAATACTACGCAGCATTAATGCAGCTATTTTGGACGTGTAGTGAGTCTTGATTTTTCAAATGAGATATAACTGGTTCCCACACCTGATACACAGATGTCTCATGAGCATGTAGAAGGATAATCAAATGGATTAAAAGGAATCCTAGCTGATGTCAGACTCTTCCCTTATAATGCCTGATCTAGAACTTGCTGGAGGTAAATGATCACAGACATCAGAGGATAAGATCTTGCAAACTTTACCTGTGAAAGATTTAAATAGGCCTGAGATGTAGGTGGGAATGAGATGACTCAGTCTTGGAGGTCTTTTCCAGCCTTAATGATTCTATGATTCTGTTGTTCTGTGAAAGGCATTTGAGCCTAGATAGTGACATACAAGCCTTAATACTAATTGCAAAGAGAAAAGCTTCAAAGATAAGAAAGACATTCTGTCAGACTAGCCAAAGAAGAAAATCTAAGATTTATTTCATTTCTTGGTAGCTGCCACCAACTTGAAGAAGAAGCAGAATCCTAACTTCTGTGGGATTTTTTGTTTTGTTTTCACAGTGGGCATTTGCAGTGATTGGCTGACTTGCAAAGTAAGGGCTTTGAAACTGGCAAACTTGCTGCATGATTTAACACTTCTGCAGTGATACAGTTCACAACCAACCTCTTCTAAAACAATCTCTTTTTTTGTCTTTGAAGTCACATCAGTTTCTTACTAGTTTTTATATTGTATCATGTGTTGTAGTCAATTACATGTTCCTGGAATGCCCAGAAGTGATTATGAGCAAAGTTTTGCTGAGGCTGTATGAACTCAGACATACTAATGCACTACAGACTTATCTCCTATTTTAGATAGATGGTGCATTTGGTTAAAATCCCTTACAGACAGTTTTAATTCCTCTTCATTTGTTTCTTCATATGCAATCATAATTATATAGTGATTCTCTTTTTTAGAGGGTTTTCTTGTCAGGCTAGTCTGTCGTTCTGGTTCTTCATGTAGCTGGCGATCCAAATATACTATGCATCTTGGGAATGTTTATGGTTGCATTTAAGTTTTCCCTCTGGCAGTTGAAAAGCATGAAGTTGTTTTCCTAGGTTATCATACCTGTCGGACCTAGGTATGGGAGCAGATTCTCCAGGCATCCTAGATGTAAAGGATGGAATGCAGTAAGCTGCCTTTTTTGCATTTGCTAGAATTAAAAGGGCAAAAACCAAGAAAGGATGATTCGCGAGCCTAACAGTTCTGTAAATTGTCTAATTGCACATATTTATTACACTTTTACATTTAGCCTTTGAAACACGTAGTTTGTCCTTATACGGTTTTTCTTTGTTCTCTTTTGTGTATAAGAGGAACTCTTATCAGTGCTATAGTTGAGTGAGTACAGCATTGCAAATACACTGAGAACCATTCTGTAGTAGTTAACAGGACACAGACAGAATCCTTTATTTAAAAACAAAGAAAAGCAAGGGAAAGTACCATCATGTCAGTTCATTACCAAAGGATAATAGTCTGTCATTTGTTAATGCTCTGACTAGTTTTTTCCATTAAAGCCTGTTTGTATTGCCCACGCATACCCTCCAGCTTTTCCCAAAAATAATGTCTCAAATTAAAATTTTTTATGCTAGATGGAAAATATTTTTTTAGAAATGAAAGGAAATGGTGAATGAAGATATTTGTTTCAAAACTGCAGTCTGTAGGCTTTTTCCCTCAGGTTTCTTTTTCTCTGAAAGATGATAGTTGCCACTGCCTCTTCTGTGAAGAGGAAGTAATGGAATTTTCCATGTTTTGTAACTTGTTTGAGTCATACCAGATCCATGAAGCTTTTGGTTTTGTCAAAGGCTTGCGTGCCTCTTGTAAAATAGACTTTGATTCAGAGGTTTTGCCACTGTATTTTCCTTGTTTCCTTCACTTTTGGTAAATGCTTTTCCCTGTTTTTTATCTGCCTTTTTCTTCATAAGACTGTAGCTCAAATTCTTGAACTACAGACTCCTGGTCCCCACCGTTTCTTTTTGTTTCTTCTTCCCTACCCAAAACTCTCCAAGCAATGTGGATGGTGAACTTATAAATACCTGCTCAGCTTGCCCGGCTTTAACAGCCTTGGTTGACAAACTTTCTTACAAACCAAAAAGCCTTGTTTGTCATGAACTTTAGCCACAGTCTTTAGAAGCTGAGTTGCTGAAGCTTCTGAGAAATGCCTGTGAAATAAGAGCGCTCTCTGCAATATGTGTGGGTGCTTGAGAGATGCTTTTGAAACACGTTCTTTTGTGAGCTGAAGAAGCAATGTGAGAAAGTTACCCCTTTTGTACCACATCTCTGATCCTGATAATTTAACCTTTTGTTGTGTAGCAGCAGAACCTTCTCAAGTGCACACGCTGCATCCAGCATAGAGGCAGTGTTATTTGGTACTGGAAGCAACTGGAACAACTGAGAAAATGCCTCCTTACTAGAGAAACAAGGAAAAGTGCCACAATTTTCACTGCTTTAATACTGAAAACTAATCTCTACTTGCAAAATTAGAGAGTCTGGAGAGCAATAGTTGAGCACAGTTTTACATGTTTCATGACAGACGAAGTTATCTTTATACAAAGCATACCAATTTGGAAACACAGCCAACTGTAAAGTATGTGATAGTCAAGAAAATGTCCTTGGATCCTATGCTAGAGACAGAATTTGAGCTTAGGAGGATGTGTAGCTTTGCTGTGTGAACCTATGTCTTGCTGCTGCAAGAAGTAATGAAAGAGACACATTAGAAAGCTCAACATGCTGCCAAGGAAGCTGTGCTTTGGGTATCGCTGGACCAGAGGCAGTCAGAAATGGCTATCCTCTGCTGTGTGCTCTGGAGAGTTGGGGGGGAGTTAATACATATATCTGGAAATGAATATAAAGTCTTTCTTATTTGTACGTTCCTCAGGCTGAGCCTGTTTGACAGTGTTGGCAGCCCCTGAAAGTCCTCAAGAACAAGGCCAAGCTTTTTGTTTTCTGCTAAGGGATGCTGCAGATTTCAGCTCCTAGGTAGCATCTGTGGATTCTGTGGACCAGGGTCCCATGCGTGCAGCCTGGAGAGCTGGGTGGAGCTGGAACCTGGAATGCCACTTCCCTATCTGCCAGTGGCTGTACTGGTCTTAGTTCTTTCTAAGTGTGCTGTGGAGTACTGGTATTTGAGTTACAGCAGGTTTATAGCTGGGAATGTGGGAAAATAAGTACATGTGGTTCAGTATAGTGTAGATGTTGCTTTAAAAGGAATGCCACAATGTTGAACACCTCTACTTCCTCTTACATTTGATGGAAATGGAGAATGCTGTCTTAATATGAAAATATGTATTCAACTTCAGAAGCCTGTGTCTGAAGTTGTCACCCTTTGTCTGCCTAATGTGTTTCTCTTATTGTAGTGAGACAGTACATACACTAGGGGGCTTGTTAAGAGGTTCAGTTTATTTTCTTTATAAGGGATCTTGAGTACCTCAGCAGGAAATAAGCAAAAGCCTCAAGTGGTAGAATAATGAACAATATGATCTGAGATAATTGTTCTTTACAGACCTTTTGCTTAACAGTTAACTTAAATGTCATCCCTGTGACCAAAATGCATCCTGTTGACAACATCTTTGCTGATCAAATACAGAATTTGAGCTAATCTTTCTCCCAGAAAGCTATTATCCTTAAGTTATTCATGAGTCAGTAAGAGAAGTCTGGTAATCTTGTATTGTTGTTGCCCTGGTAAATCAGTACTGTGGTAAAATTCCTTCTGTCTGGGTCTTGAGGATACGGGAATAAAAATAGGAGAGACAAGTCATTGCTCCTCTCAGCTGCTCTGTCCCTCACCATCTGAGATGCATTTGATAACTATTTCTTGGTAGCTGCTGATTGCAGAAGGATCCCATAAAAACAGGTCAGTAGCTTGCTCTGATGGATCAGCCACTGGAACTTTCTCTTTACAAAGAAAATTCATGTGGTAATTCAGTTTTAGATCACACAGAGTGTCAGGGCCTGTTTTGTGTCCACAAGGTTTCCCAGGATTGAATGTATTGCTGTGACATATCTGGGCTCTGCAAAGTTTTGGCAAAGAACCAACAGGTGGGCTCCAGGGCTGAGGCCATGTGTGGAACAAGGAATCCTTCCCTGGTCTTGTAAGAGCAAAAATTCCTTTCAGAACACTGTTATGGAAGATTGCTTCATGTGGAAACAGTTTGGTGTGGGAAGATGCAGACACTACTTACACTCAGAACCTGAGTGGTAATTTTTTGAAGGCAGGTTTGCCTGCTTGCTTATTCCATTAGCATCTGCAGCTGCTCTGAGTGGCTTCTCTAGTCTCCTCTTCATTCTTTGTCCCTGCAGGGAAGCCTGTGAAAGCAGCTGCAGCTGCTGTGGAAAAGAGCAGGTGAGACCATGCTGACAGACACAGCTCTAGGGAAGAGTGGCGTAAAAGCATCTGTGTGCTAATCACTCAGCTTGCACAGTCTGTCTTCACAGTTCATGCACTTTTCCCTTTTCCCTAAAATTCCTTGATTACTGGTTCCATCTGGGTGCGACATGCAGCATTTCTGGATCTCTAAATAATCTTACTTAGGAGAGAGCTGTGTCTCAGTTCTCTGCTGATAAACCTGAATTCACCTGCCTTTAGTGTGATACTTTCAACCTTGTAAGTGGACAGCGAGTGACATTGTGGGCTATGAAGTGTTTTCCAACACAACTTATTTTGGTATCTGCTGGGGGAGCTTTTGTTGTAGAAAGAATGTTTAAAGTTTCAAGGCATTCAGCACTGGAGTAATAGTGAAAAGCAAATACCAGAGACCAAGGTAGAAATGGATGTAATGATGATGTCTGCTTTCTACACTCATGATCTACAAAATCTGCTCAGAAGTTGCAACAGAGCATGGCAGCAAAATACCTCGAGTGTTACACATTTTAGGTCTCTCTTATAAAGCAAATTGCCTGTTCAGACAGATTTGCCTGGAGACACGTAATTTACCCCTGCTAGTTTTAATGGAGTGTTGTCAGTGCCAAGATTTCAGAGGCACCATTTGCTTTCCAGCATCTCTCGCTGTGTCTCAGTTTTATCAGAAGCATCCAGATGGAATTCACATCCTTTGTCATTAGGGAAATGTGGGTGCTGGCATGGCAGAAACTGACAGGTCAGAGACTTCCATCTGCCTGGGTCTTTTCAAAACTCATTTCCTTGGATGCTAAAAATCAAGTGAGAGAGACAGGCAGAGGTTGTTAGGCCACCCATCTCAGATTTGGGTGGCCTGTACAGACTTTGTCACAGCCTTGGGTGTGCCGCTTGGGACTAGATCTGCAAAAGCTTTTGGCATAGGTGGAATTCAGAAACAAATATCCCAAGTAATAGTCTTTGTCTTTCACATACGCATTCCAGGAAGAAAAATGCTAGTCATTTATACCCAAAGGATGAAGCATCTTAAACTCTAGGGATACAAGGGAACACTGTTTTTCCCAGTGACTGGGATGAGCACCTGTGCTACCTTGTGATGTCATTTGCTGTGAAGCTTACTCCAAGGAGTCTAGAACACCTCCTGCTCTAGGAATTTGTGTCCATTTTCTGTTTATTTTGACCTTTAATACAGGGGTGATAGCGCTTCCCTGTCGCTCAGAAAAATAGAGAAAGTTGATACGGCAACATATTGAGAAACACTTGTGCTGCAGCCCTATGAAGTACCCAGTACAGATCAATCCAGCTGTTCATCAGTGTTACAATTGTTACAGTTGTTGCTGGCCTCCAAAGTACCCCAAGCTGTTTATGTGGCTGTTGGAATTTCCCCCGATATTTTCAAGGACACGTGTCTGAAGTTGTCAGAACACTGCTCTGGGACACTGAAATCATAGAGGTAATGTAAAAAAATGAAGGCTTAATCTCAAATGGATATTTTTACTGAAATGAATAACACGGGTGTTACACCACTGAATGTTAGTGTTCAAATTTAGCTGGATAAGAATCTCCTGGGTTTCACTTCATTTGTAGTTGGTGAAGTGATTGTTGCTCCAAACGTCAGCTCTGTATTCACAGAAATTGTAGTAACTTTGCCAAGTAATGTAGGTCTCCAAAGAGCATGCTGAGCCTCAACTTTTCTGTGGTTGTTCAAATGCTAAAACCAATGCTGCTGTTCTCACTTTGTACAAGCCTTGCAGAATACCTTGATTTCTAGAAGGTCTGCAATTTCTGATGTGGTTGCTGAACAGAGCGTTGGAAGATTCATTTTAAAATTCATCAGTTGTCATTGCCTTGGGACTTTTGGCCACTGGTAAATGTAGAAGAGTCCAGACTGTGAAGATTGCATCATGTGCAACATGCTGATGGAGGAGGTGTTGAGGTGGTAGATTGCAGAGCAGCTGGCTGGCTTTGGAGGAGTGCAGGAAGAAGCATCTGCATTTTTCTGATCTCTCCATTTCTACTAGGTGATGCTGGTGACATGTAGGGATTTGTATTCCCTGCTTTTGCATCCTTCCCTTGGCATTAGGTACTGACCTCTGTCATGAGCAGGCTGTCAGACTAGATGGGCTTTTAGTCTGGTGGCTCTCCTCATGTAAAGTCTTCATCAAGTCGCTGAAATACTTCATTCATGTATGAATTACCCCGTTGAAGTGACAGAGAGGAGACAGGGACCTCCCAAGTGCTAAGAAGTACAACTTAACTTTCTGCCAGGTGGGATGCCAGCTGCCTCTTTTAAAAGAGAGTGCTCAGACTTGTGCTCTGGCACCAAACCCTGGAACTACTTCTGAAGTCGAACATTCCCATTATGTGGAAGGTACAATAGATGCACATCTGCAGGTTTCTTCTGGCGTATTTCCCCAGTGTTTTTTGTTGTGTTTTTAATACTGGACATAGCAATTACCCTCATGTGTTTAAATATATTTCATTTAATTTACTAGAGTGTTGAAATAAGCAATGAGAAATTCAGAAGGTCATAGGTAAACTTATGTTTCCAAAGCTACCCCTCAGCCCTTCCTTTCACAAATTGTGATGTGTTTCACTGATTCCTTTAGTTTGACCCTTTTTCCAGATGTCTCTTTCCAAATGCTTGGTCAGGCAGCACATGTAGTTTACTAGCAGCATGGAGAAAATGCGTATTTACTTGCTGAAATTAATTTTCTCTGGATTAGACCTTGTTATTTAATTCTGCAAGTCTGTGGTAATACTGAATTTTGGACTGAAAGATCAGTTCATAGCCTGAGTAGACTTCCTTCCAGAAAATCAGCAACATGGCTGCAGGTTGCTCTCAAAAAAATGTTTTTCAAGTGTTTTTGATAAAGTAACTTTCTCATATCAAACCATAAACCAAACTTGAATTCAGCACTGTAGTGTGTCTGGAGTCAAGAAGGAAATTTCAGTGTGAAGTTCAAATTTGTGAGTTTGATCTAGAAGACTGACACAGGCTACTTCCTTTCTTTTTTTCCTGAAAGCACCAAACTCAGTATTATTTAGCTGTCTAGCAGCTCAGAGCATCGTGAAACATGTTCTTCCAAGTGCATGTGTTTAATTTCTATTCAGGGCACACATAAAAAATTATTGTGAAACTCATGTTTCTTCAGTGTTCTGGTTTGCTTTTAAAGTAACACTTAAATTTTAATATTTCCTTGTTCAGTTTCCCCAGACTGTGCCATAAATGTATGTGAAGGCATAGTTATATGTAGATTTAAGTAATCCTTCTGTTTACTCTAGCAGTGTTGTCTTTGTCTGGTGTCAGCATTGTTGCCATCAGTGACAGATTGGAGTTGTTTTGGGGGATGGGAGTGCAGAGTCAGCTGGTCTGTATTTAATCTTATTGAAGTAGACTTGATCCTTACTAGAGGCAGCTGGCAGTGCCTGATCCTGCACTAATTTCTAAGCGGTGGTCGGTCAGCAACTTCCTATCAGTTTAATTCTGTCAGATGGCACCAGCGTGCAGACACCTTGGTGCCTCTGGTGTGAAACAGACCCCTGATTGCGCAGGGCTCACCTCTGTGTTTTCTAGCCTTCGTCAACAAATCCCTGATTATGAATTGCATTTAGAGCAATCACATTTCTAGAGCAGGCTTTCACTTGAAGTTCCACTGAGTAGCTGATGGCTTCATGTTCTTGGGGTTTAATTGTTTCAGTGCATTTTCTCGTTGGGCTAAAAATACCCTTTTTTAAGGGTTTCATTGTGGAAGGTAACAGAAGAAAATAAAAGAAAGGTGATTTGATGTTGAGATGGGCAGTAACCAGGGTAGCCTAGTGCTAATGTAAACATGGACATGAAGGCTTATATTATTTCTGTGTAGGATCCTTGGCAGTTTGTTTTGGAGACCACACAACAATCCTTCTTGGGTTTTAATCCTATTTCTAACACAGAAATCGGCTTCTTGATTCTCCAGTTTAGTTGTATTACTTTATGCCAGTTACTTAATGCAAATAACAAAATAGTGTGAGATAATTAATTCTTTAAATTATTAGATTCATTTTACAGATTAATTACAGTGAGGCATGTGGTTAATTAACTTGAGAGTGACGCATACCACTAAGTAGCAAATCTGGAAGTGGAACACCTTACTTCTAATCTTGCTTCCTCGGTTTCTATTAATTTTTATTTCAAAGGTAGTTTTTCTCCACTTGCTGTGTTGGTAAGTAGTTTTGCCCTGTTTCTACAGAGCTGTCCTCTTCAAAATGTGTAGAAAAATTGAAAGAGTGAAAGAGAAAATATTGGAATACTTCAGATTTGCAAAATCTGTTTGCTGTCTGTAAATCTGTTTGCTGTTTTTTAGATAGCCTGTTGCAGCTGAGTCTGTCTGAGGGAGTGCATTCTCTTACCTGAGATTATTTCCTGCTCTTACCAATAGGTTTCAGTTGAGCTGTGCTTCAGTGAACACATCTTGGTGCCAAAGCCAGGCTAAGCAATTCTTCTTCCTAGACATTCGCTCCTGCTCTGGTGATTCCAGAGCACTGAACTGTACTAGAACTAAATACAGTGTTTTGGGGTTTTGTTTGTTGGGGGGAGGGTTGTTTGGTTTTTGTAGGATTATTTGTGTTGCCCCTTAGACAATTGTAACATCATCCGTGAGGGGCCTGGGAGCTGGAGCATGAAGCTAAGGGAGAAGGTGAGCAGAAATTGCATACGCTGCTTTTGTAGCTGAGGAAGGAAAAATGTCCATGGAACCATGGTTTCAGACTGCCACAAGCTTGCCAAGGAATCACATCTGCTCTTACTTCAAAGCCTGTAAGAGAAAGTTTTATTTTTTCTTGAGAATATTGCATTGCTTGTAGATATATGTGGTGAAATAGTCCATTTCTTTTAACTCATTCTCTCCTCTACTAGCAGATGGAAACTTTGTCAGTGTAGATATTTGGGGCTTTAATATCCTCAGCATTTTTGGTAGTTCTGTTTCATGGTTGTCATGACTGGTGACTGAAAGCTTAACATGGCAGGCAATTACTCCCACCAAAAGTAATTTTTATTCCAAATTAGGGTTTTCCAGTCAGCTACAGCATTTGATTTTTCTGTATAGATGAGACTGCTGGCACAGTAAGATAAGGCCTACCTGTCTTTGGAGATCAGACTTACGTTAAAAATGGGAAAGTTACATGGTGTCATGGGGAATCCTTTTGTCACATCTTTTGCAAGCACAAAGTTTAAAATTTAAGAATAAGTTTAAAAAGAAGTTTATTTTCCCCAAGCCAGCTAACATCTAGAATGCGACTGTTCATTCTGCTATAAAATCATCATTCTCTTTCAGCATGTTTCCACAATTTCTGTAAGTTACTTAGTGTTCCATAGTAACCCTCCAGCAAGCAAGACCACGCTGTTTTTAGCAACCAAGAATATTTTATCTTTACAGATGTGGGGGTAAGTCAAAATTGTTTGTATCTTGTAGACTCCCACTGATGGAAATTCTTGTTCTGCAAAGCTTTGCACTTGATAAAGAATAGTACTTGAGATTCCAGCCCTCTGGAAATCAAGAGCTCTGCAGAAATTAAACTCCTTGATTATCCTGTTTACAAATCCTGATTTAAATCCCTGTTTTGGTGGAATTCCTTGAGGCAAAGATTTTGATTTTCCCCATGTTATACCCAGTTCATGAAAGTATGGGCACAATAAAATGGTCTGATTCTATCACCTCAGAAAAAAAACCTCCTATGTAGGTTTATGGTAAAGGTATTTAGCTTTTCTAGGAAGATGAAGAATCTGGCATTTTACATGGAGAAGCCTGTGTGGGCAGAACACTTAACACAGCAGATAGGCTCGTGGGAAGTGGCATTCAGAAAGAGAACTAGGAGTTTTTAATCAGTAGAAATGGGTAGTGGTTTTAACTGTTAGTGTGGGCTGCTCAAGACCAGCTCAGGTAGCATTTAAGATGAAAAAGCTCACAAAGTGCACACGCAGCAGTAACAGAAAATAATTCATCATTTAAAATAAGCAGACAAATATGTGAACAGGGTATAGGTCAGTCTGAAGTCATGGAAAACTGAAAACACATCAAGACTGGAGAAAGTGCAATATTTCCTTGAAAAATGATGTGCTAACTAAGCAAGCAACTGAAAGTCAGTAATGGCATTTAACGCTTGGGAGGAGCAAGCCCTTGGTCTCTTACCATACGTACCATTGTGTGGGGCAGCACATGGCAGGCTGCTGAGTGTGGGCACCTACAGACCTGTGGGGAAGAATGTCTGAATATGAAACATTGTCAGATGCCATATGATCACTGGTTGCAGCGAGCTGAGGGTTGGATGTAGAAATACCGAGAGCTAAAAATGGTACAAGAAACCACACAATGCTGGCTGTGAATCTTTCATTAAAAATCTGACATAGCTAATTACCCTCTCTTCTTCCATCTCCTTTTAATGTTTCAAAGTCTCTCCATGAAGACTTTAATGTAAATAAGGGAATTTATTTGGGTTTTGGTTTTGAAATTGTTTTTTTTTTCTTGGTTGGTTTTGTTGGGTTTTTTGTTTTGCTTTTAATAAGAAAAGGATAAATTTCAGGCAGGAATTTTTTTTTAATTACTATTTAAACTTCTCAAAGGATATTACAAAGAAAGAAATGTAAAATGGATCAAACTTACAAAAAGTGTGTGGCACTTTCTTTTTATAAAATAAGAGAAACAAGGCATCTGAGTTTCTATGGACCTATGGGGAAAATAGCTTGTGTCTTGAAGGGCTTAGGTCATAGTCTTACTGAAAATATGTAAGAGATCATTTTTTGTGTGCATATGAAGGCTAAAATGCAGTGAATGGCTAATACAGTAGTTACTGTTTCTCCTGCTTTTGGCAGTCCCTGAGGATGGAGGTGGTTGTCTGTATTTGTTCACTTTTCTTTTCAGCTAGTACATGCCAGATAAAAAGTAATCCATAAAAAGTGGGAAAAGTGGTGAAGGGAGAAACAGTAATCGAAAACTTTCTTTTATAAGGCCTAGAATTGCTGATGATGGCACAGGACATAGTATGCGTTAGGTAGATGTGCTGGTTTTGGCTGGGGTAGAGTTTATTTCCTTTACAGTGACTGGTATGGGGCAGTGTTTCGAATCTGCACTCAACACAGATGATGATATAGAAGTGTTTTTGTTATTGCTAAGCAGGGCTTACATAGAGCCAAGGCCTTTTCTGCTTTTCCTACTGCCACACTGGTGAGGAAGTTGGGGGTGCACGGGAGACTGGGAGGAGACACAGCTGGGACAGGTGACCTGAACTGACCAAAGGGATATTCCGACCATCTGACATCATGCTCAGAACAGAAAGTGGTGGGAAGAAGAAGGAAGCGGGGGACATTTGGAGTGATGGAGTTTGTCTTCCCAAGTCACTGTTAATGTGTGATGGGGCCCTGCCCTCATGGAGATGGCTGAACACCTGCCTACCTTGTAAAACAAACTCTAAAGAAAACCAGAGGGGAGCCTCCACCGGTGCTGCTTCAGCTCTCTGCCTGCAAGAACAAAAGGCAAAGAGTGAGAGCCATGGAGCAAGAGAGAGCTCTGCCTGAGCAACCCCAAGTTTAAAAAGACTGGCACCTGCCAGCCCCATGGTTCCATTTCCAGATCCAGGGTGTTAAAGAGACACTTCCCATTTTGGGCACAGATAGATATGGAATACAATAACATTTTAGGTTACCCAAGATACTGGGGGCAAACCATGACAGATGTGGACTTTTTTCCTTCATGGTTAAAGAATTCTATTTACTATGTTTGGAAAAAGATGTCCCAACTGGTTTTGGCCAGATAATGACTTCCCAGCAGCACTGGACTTGGTAGGAATAAGTTAATTTTGAAAAGAGCTTTGAGAGAGAAAGAGCATCTTTGAAAAAGAAATGGAACTGACCAACTGGGAAAACATCAGCAATCTTTTCCTTTGTGCAGGAACCAACCACCACTGCAGCTGCTTGCCTGTCTTGTGAACGTTTTCAAAATACTGTTCCTTGATTGGGGGAAGCTTGCCAGTAGTTGAAGCTGAATGCTGTAAAAGAAAGCCTGTTTATTTTAATCTGTGTGAAGTGGAAGGAGGAACTACTTAGAATTGTGTAAAAATTACTTGTTTTGCATTTATAACTTGGCAGCCCAATGGCTTGTGAATTTGGAATGTGAAACTGATCTGAGGATGAGCTGGGGACTTCATTGCTGCAGGCTGAGAATTAGTGTTTTGATAAACCATGCTGTCTGCTTCATGGATGACTATGTGTTGCTTGCTTCAGAGAAATTCTGGTTGTCTCAATAGGCTCAGGGTTATAGACAGTTTGTAATTTTTTTGTATTTCCATTGTCAGATTCTTGTTGTCAACTTTTTGATGAAGAGGTAGTTGTACATTTAGATCAAGTTGTACTGCTTTGTATTGTTTTTAAAGTAAACTCTGAGGTAATGGATAGAATCCAGACTGCTGGAAATTACAGCAGTTCTACTTCCCAGCCCTTGCCCCACAAAGAAAGTTTAGTGTGCATCTCAACAGGACAATACTATCTCTGTTATTGATTTCTTATGTTTGTGTTTGGCTGGAAGTGCTGCTTTTGGAAAAGCAGTAGTTCACGTGCCCATTTAGTTTCGTGACTTCTTTCCTTGGTAGTCTGTAAGAGCAAATAGTGCTGCCAGCTGTGAGGGTGCTGAAGCACAGGCACAGGTTGCCCAGAGAAGCTCTGGATGCCCCATCCCTGGCAGTGTTCAAGGGCAGGCTGGATGGAGCTCTGAGCAACTTGGTCTGGGGGACACTGTCCCTTCCCGTGGCCAGGGGGTTGGAATATGATCTTCAAGGTCCCTTCTAGCCCAAGCCATTCTGTGATTCTATCTGTGACTGTGGAGTTTGTCCCAGTTGTATCTCTGCACAAATAACTGATCTGAAACTGCAACATATTCCGCACAGCTGCAGTGGTATTACCAGCAACAGCTGTCGTGTTCTATGCTCAAATTCAGCCTTTAGTGCAAAAAACTGTGGGTCCCTGTAGCAGATTTCTGCCCTGAGCCTCTGCCTGGATTCTGGACCTGATTTATGTGTCTAAAGCTCTGTAATGCAATCACTCTGGGATTTTTTTAACCAGTAGCTATGGAATAGCAGAAGTCAGGTTAGAAAGTTAATGGCAGTACATGTGATTAGTGTAAAGTAAAACACTCCAGACATTCGTCAGGTAATTCTGAGAATGGAATTTAAATTGGTATTATTATTTTAATTGTTACAATTAGGATCTACAGATTTATGAACTACTGTGTGCTGAGAAATGGAGATTGATGCGCACTAAACTGTAATCCACTCATCCATCATAAAGCTTCTGCTAGAGATTCATTTAATTTCCAAACAGAAGAATTCATTATCTATCTCCAGAGAAATTCTTTTTTCTTGAGGATCACTATATGCAGTGAGCTACCAGAGAGCATTTTACAGCAAACAAGCAAGGAAGCAGCTGTCTCTAGCATGCAGTTGTGGAACTGAAGAATAAAAAATTTCCATGGGCAACACAGAAGTACGAGGAATTGTCTTTGTGGCCTAAGAGAGTTAACAAATATGGGTTCAATTCATTGCCTTGCCAGAGTTTTGCTGTGTAATCTACAGTGGGAGACATTTGTTTGCCAGCGTGGGCTTGTTTGGTTTTTTCTGTCTAAAACTATTCAGTATAATTTTCATCAAGTTTGTGTTTAAAAGCATGTTATGTAGTTGTGGGTAGTGTGGTGTCCCAGGAAGTTGGTTTCAGTGGGATTCAAGGTGTAGCCTGGGTGCTAATACCTTGTCCTCATAGGGCTGAGCCCTCTGTAGGCAATGTTAGTTTCTTTAATTCAGACCTTCTGGTTAAAATGGCCCGGCACCAAATAAATCTGACTCTTCCAAAAACACATATGGGCTGTAATGTATATTTCCTTGTGAATTCTGGCAGTGCAGCCTAATTCAGGGGTGTGCCCTTAAAGCAGAATCACAGAAATGGCTTTCTGGAATAGATTGCTAATAACTCCTCAAGCCCTTTGACAAGCAACACAAAACTGTGAATGGTGTTTCAAATGATAGGACAAAAGCTTTCTGTGTCTGTCAGATCAGACAAACAGATCCCAAAACTGAAGTTTCTGATCATATAGTTTAAAATATCTGTTTTCTGTAAATTACATACAGGGGATAATTCCTTTAGGAAGGCTGACAGTCAGTTGGCTGCTCGGTACAGTACTTTCCAGTATAAAAATAAACTGCAGATGTTTGACACAGAAATGTCAGGATACTTAACTTTGGGTTAGGGTTTGCAGATGTCATGTGTGTTGTGGAAGCTAAATCTCTGCCTTAGGGTGAAAGAGGGAGGAGGTACATGGCACCAAATGCTGGGAAGCATGTCCTGCGTGTGACTAATGCATCCTGACCTGTGGACACGCTGTCCTTTTTGATGTTTAAAAAAACCCGACTGCTGTCATAGTAGTGAACTGTGCCTGGTACACTGTTTTGAGGATGGTCATTTGTTATTGAGTTCAGCTGCCAGGTGATTTTCTACCTCTTGTAGAAATATCCACATAAGAGGGGAGTTTTGTATAGTACTTTGACTGCACACAGCATTGTTTGTTTCATCAGAGCAGTACCCAGGAAGTGGAGGTAAATTTGGATGTGCACAGTCAAGTTCTTGGTTCCAGTTGGGCTTACCATAGAGAATATTTATTGACAGATTGGTCCAAATGTTTCACCTCTTGAATTGTTGTAAATCCTCTTTAAAAGACCTGATGCGTGCATTTATGTTGGTGCTGTTTTGTTTGTCTTCAAAGCAATAGAGTAAGGCTGCCAGCTTTGAACTTTGCAAGTCTTGAGAAATGGCTGAGTTTGAACAGTTTATCTAAACACGATGCTTACAGCTGTGTTTCATTGAATGCACTTAATGGCCGACATGACAGACCCATTTGTTCGTTTTCACAGAGTCATAACTGATTACATTTTCTCTTGGCTATCGTTCAGCTAAAGTTGCATTGTCCTGTGCATTGTTTCCTTTCTCAGCTGCTAAGTCATTATTTTGGAAACAACTCTCCTTTTTGTTCAGATTTTTTTGGTATGGGGAGGGGGTTGGGATTTTTTGGTTGGGTTGTTTCTGTTTTCTTGGGAGGGGGAGGGAGGTTGTGTTTTGAGTTTTTGTTTTGTTTTTTGAGTGTTTTCAGGGCATATATATGTTGGGGAAAAATGGAGCAATGTTTATTTTTGCTTACTAGTACTAATACAGAGGTTTCCTACAGTTTTAGGATTCAATTCCAGGACCTTCTTCATTTCTCCCCATTTATTCCAGCCTGGCTTTATAATGACATTTAGTAGGAATTTCACTTTATGCAAAATGAGTGCAGCTGCACCCTAGAACATGTGGATTTTCACCTTTTAGACCCAGAAAAAATATGAATGTATAATATTTTTAAAAGTTAAAATAAAATGTCATTGGTTGATAGCCCAGTAAGTTACATCCCTTTATGGTTTCTTTGTCTAGGGAGGCAGCAGCAGCTGGAAGCCGAGGACCCATACGTGGAGGCTGATCAAGACCTGCACAGGAGGGTGGAGCGTTCTGTGGAGCCTCCTACAGAGAGACCTGGGGAGAGGCGCATGGCAGAAATGAAGAAACTGTATGGTGCTGAAGCTGCCAAAATCCAGGCAATGGAGGCTGCCATGCAGCTGATCTTTGATAGGAACTGTGACAAAAAACAGCCCAAATACTGGCCCATTATTCCCCTTAAGCTGTGAGCACCTGGACTGTGCTCTGAAGTGGCACACAACTATAGGGTCAGTGCCTCAGGTTGGGCTGCTGAAAGAATAAACTGCAAATTTTGGTTTGGGGCTTTGAGGGGGGGAGTCTGGCAAGGCAGCATGTATTTCTTTGGCCTTTTTTTCTTTTTTTCTTTGTCTGTCAGCAATGCTCACGGTCCATTCAACCCACATACAGTTGTCAAGTAGTAATAGGAGGGACAGGAATATCTAACCTGTCTAAAATTCACTCATTTGATACACACTTGCCTTGACTATGCTTGCAAGAAACATAACAGTGCCCATACCCAATGAACTGGGAAAACTTAAAGTGATGCAGAGAAGAAAAAGACTTTAGGAATTGTGTGCTCTTCCTGTTTAGGAATTTGAGTGATCCCATTCTTTAGTCTTATTTAATGTAGTAGTATGAGGATCTTGTTTCACACAGCATAGCTTGAAAGTGTTATGTCTGCTAATCTTGGATTTTTTTGAGAACCAGGAGCCCACTGGCCAAGATATGACTTATCAAATTACCATAGCCCAGACATTTAAATTCTTTTTTAAAGGTTTATAATAAAGCAGGAAGTTTTTCTTCCAGACTGATTCTTGTCTGGCAGGAATTTGACTCTAAAGTAACATTATATAGAAAAATGTTATAATGAAGGGGTGGGAGGATCAGGCAGAAGCCTGATGTGGTTCTGTCTGTTAGAGATCTGTTTAGCAGAAGAGAAACTTAAGAAGACATGGCACTATTGGCACCAGTGCCTACAGTAATTTTTGCCATTCTAATAAAAAGCAGCAATGGGCTTGAAGCTTTAAAGAAGGCTTATTAGTGATAGACTATATCTGAACAATATATACAGAGCTGTGGAAGCCAGGTAGCCCTGTGGGCTATATCTGTTTTAAGTGCAGCTTTCCAATGGCCAAGTTCATAGTACATGCACAAAATTTAAACATAAGTAAGTAGATGTGGACATCCATGTGCACAGAGATGTGCCTCCCTGTCTGCTCATCCATCTGCGCTGGCTGTTTGGTTCTGCTTCTGTCACTCCTTCCTTTTGACCAGTTGTGCTTGCCCCACTAATAGCTCTCCAGGTGGAGTGAGGCACGCTGGTGGTTTGTGTAAGAGAGGCCGAGCTGGCCCCTCAAAACCAGTGGCTCCTTAGAAAATGGTGCCCTAAACACTTGAAAGGATTCTCTGTGAAGCTCTGCTGGTATCAGTGTGTGCTGAAGGGCTGTAGTTTGTGTTGCAGCATTTCCATGCCAGGACAAAGGAACCTTCTGCTGGTTTAATAGTGACGTATTCATCTGCCTTCCTGGCAACAGAGGAAGGTCACAACTAAAATTTTAGTTTCAGTTCATGCCGACTGAGTGTCCAGAGTTTCTCTGTAGCATGTGTAGTTTGTAATACACCCAGCAATTGCTGTGCCCTCTGCAACAGCCAGCTGCAGCAAAGCAAGTCTGCAGTGCAGTTTGGAATATCTTTGCTTTCAGTAGTAGTTACTGTTTTTTTCAAAGCAGCATTTCCATGTCAGTTCCACCTCTTTCACTTTAGATGTGATGAGATGAAGTTAAATAGAACACTGAAATTAAAAATCCTCCAGTTTCCAAGACTTATTTCTGGTGTGATTAATCTGAAAAGCTTCAGTGAGACAGGAGAGAGAAAAGGATTATTAACAGTCCTGCATTTGTCTTCACTCGTGTTTTTGGCGGGTTTTGTCAAAAATTCAGTGTTTTGTTTGTGTTTCCTTTCATTGACGAAATAAATTTTCTTCTTAACACCTTGTAATTTACTCTTTATTTTTCATATAAACAAACTTAGAACGTATAAACATACTCAGAACGCTTCAGTTCTTAGATGGTAAAGCTCTCTTTTAGCTGCTGTATTGTTTAAGGAAGATTGAACTTAGAGCAGGAGTGGTTTTAACATATGGGGAAGCACGAGGAGTGTTGACAGGACTTTCACAGCAATGTCAGGCAATACCACACATGTATGGGTATGGTGCAAAGTGAATGGGAGGGTTTCTGCATCCACTGGGGGAAAACCCTGTCACAGATTGACATGCATAAATCTCTCTGTTCCTATTTGAAATGTTTGCAGTGTGTTAATGGTGTTTTCCCTGTGTAGTTCAGTTCAGAAAAAAAAAAGGAAGAATGGGTTGTTCTTACTTTTCAGCACAAGTTCCAGTTCTTGCTGTGGTTTATTCTGCATCCAGCTGGTTCTGCTAGCAGAAGCAGAAATTCTGGTCTCCAAAAGTATTTGTAGAGACCTCATATAAGACAAACATTGAATTCCTTTCCTACTTCACATAAAATATAAATTTATAAAAAGAAATATAGAAAAGAAATTTCCTTGCCTTCGGTTCTTTAAAGTATTTGTAAGTGAGCTTAATATGCTATGAAGTTAGAAGGAGAGAGAACTGGATGAATTGTTCCCTAGGAACTATGTCCTAAGGCCTGCAAGGGAGGAATACCCTGCTGCAGACATAGGAGTTACCGCCCAATAATCTCCTTTCAGGGCATGGGCCGTTGCTGGTAGTTGGCCAGATATCCCATTTTGCCAGTAATTCATCGAAACTTGGAAATTCTTTGTTGCAGTGCTTTTACTCCACCTTCTGTGTCATTTTACATTTCTAATAAATATATCTCATAAAAACACGTGATCATGGAGGAAATGCAGCAGCAACTGAAAAATGCCGCTTCAGTCGTCTGTAGCATTCACCTTTCTTGCACACATGTATTATGCTGCAGTCCTGAGTTGTTGGAACATGTACACTTCTTTCCCCCAAACATACAGTGTTCCTTGACTAGAATGCAGCTGTGGTGCTGCAGACTTGATTCTTCCTTGTCCAGAAGGTTGCACCTTGGCTTTCAGTTATGCCAGCTGTTGGTATAATCCTGCCCAAAGGGAATTCTTCACTTGCTGGTGGTGCTGTTTCTCATGAGCTTTTCCCAGCTCCAGTAGAAGGAATTACCCTGAAGTCACAAGTTGTCGTCCAATCAGTCTTGATGTCAGAAACTGGTTTCCTCATTTGTTAACATGCAAATCAGCCTTACTTCCAGGAGGAGAGTTTGTGATCAGTTGAAGATGCTTTGAAGATAGGAGAAAAATGTAATAAGTCTTTTCTACTGAAAGCATTCTTAAAAGAAATGAGAAAAAAATCCTTTCAGAACTGGTGCAATATAAATGTAACATAGAAATGAAGCAATGATGTGTTTCCTCCCAAAAGAAAAAGTGCTTACTTTTATGCATTGGTGATGTTGCCAAGAGCTCTTGTTCTGTTAGAATTATTTCCCCGTAAAGCAGCTGACAGCTCAGTGTGCCTGTGTGTACAGGTGACCTGAGAAGAGAATCAACCATTTTGATGAGCATCATTTTGTCAATCAACATTACGGGTAAGTATTCATCCTTTTTGACAGGGGTCTTGTTAATGGCTGGCTGCAAACATCTCACATTTGGGAAAAGCTTTAATAAAAAGCAACCTAAATTTCTGTAACAGTCTTTTTGAAGCATAAACATTACATAGCACATACAGATTTGGTCACTTGTGTTTCTTTGTAAAAGCTTCTCATTCATTACATGAAATATGCTCTAAGTATTGGTGTCTTCATCTCTTGTTGCACTAATAGCAGCTTAGCTCTTGGAGTAGAAATTGAGAGAAGCAAGACACAGAATCAGCTGCTTGAATTTCGAGTTTTAAGTGTGATTTTTGGCATGCTGGTGTGCTGGTTTGAGGCAAATTTGGAGGAAAATGTCCTCTGATAGAAGGTAGGCCACAGCCGCCCCTCCCCCACCAGGTTCAGGAAAGAAATCTTCCTCAGAGGAAAGTGAAAGAGATGAACAAAACTATTTATTTAACAAGCACACAGGAAAAGAATAATAATGCCAAACAAGAAAATCGCTCGCTGTGGAGAGAAACCTGGGAAGATTTGAAAGTCCTTCTGTGGGTGTGATCTCTCTCCTCTTCAGAGCTGGGGTTCGGCACACACGCTGTCCTGGTGTTGTAGCACAGTTCCAGAAGAAAAGAAGAAGGAGAAAAAAAACTAAGTCCCAGAGAAAAAAAAGGTTGAACTCTCCGTCTCTGTCTCTGAAGAAACAGAGCTGAAAAAGCTGGCCAAAAAAAAAACCAAGAAGAGCGCTTCCTCCTGCTCTGCTCCCCACAGAAACACACAGAGAGTAGATAGAGTGACCTTACAACACAGAACTGCTTTGAAAAGGTTCGTCTGGCTCTTTTTTTTTTTCTCTCGCACCCAGTTTTAAAGGCACAGAAAGGCACAGGATTCATATCTGGGCTATATGGGATACAACATCATAAAAGTCACCCCAAGGCAGCTGGGCTGAACATTTTGGCTGGAAGAATTAGAGAGGGGCCAAGATTATTGCCCAAAATGTGAAATACAGTCTGTCAAAAGGAAACATCCCAACTCTGTTTTCCTTCTGGTGCCTTAAAAGTGCAAGCTCCTGGAAAATGTATTATTTGATAAATAATGAATTCGTGCTGTGACAAAAATCTTTCTTCATGTTTGTGTTCTAATCAGTCAGCTGCCTGCCTTGTCTAACCTGTTGTCTCCTGTGCTCCTGCATAGATAGTCCAAAGGATATAAATTCTTATGAGCTCTTTTCTAGGTAGAATAGCAGCCTGTGAGGGAGTCTCAGCTGTTTCTGAAGGGTGGTTATAGCCAGAGTGAGTTCAAGGCTTCACATCTCTTCCTATGGTCTCACATGGCTGGAATTGCTGAGCTGGCACACAGTGACACGTGCAGAGGAGCTCAGCGTGGGTAGGTGACAGACCAGGTCTTGGAGACCTGGCTATCATAGCAGAGGAATTGCTTGGACTCCATTCTTTGGAGTTGGTTGTTCAGGCATCAGCCTCAACTATTAATTTCGACAGGCCAGGAACGGTGCAGTCTTGCTTGGCCAAAAGTGGAGAAAGACTTGCTTCTCTTGAGCTTGCAGGGAGTAATTGAGATTCTCTGTGCATGGATTTTATTACACAGTCACAGAAGAAATTTTTTCCCCTTTAATCATGAATCATTTTCTTCTAAGAAGGCAAGCAAGCAAAGTGCGAACATACATAGTTTTTGAAAAGAAAATACTTTTCAGCCTAATGATGCCAATACCAGTGCTGGTTCCCTAAACTACATTGAGATCTTTTGCCTGCAAAGCCTTTTGAAAAACCAAAATACACATAACTACTATCCCCACGACTGTTGTTTATGACCATCCCAAAGACGTACCTTTGTGAGGAGGAAGGGATGAGAAAAGTGGAAAGGATTGGTAGGGATTTTTTCTAAGTAGAGTTAAGAGTGGTCCTCCTTAACTTTTAGACTTTGTTTTAAGTAAAAACAACAGTTTCTTGACTCAATAAGAAGTAAGGCAAAAGTCTATGAGGGGCTATTAAAAAATAAGTTACACCTCTGTCTTTGGATGTCTGTAATTTGGACCTTACTGATAGCTGGGAAGGGGTAACAAAATACTGTTCTATTCATGTCCCCTCGACAGCTGCCATTGGGTGTTGGCATAGGAAGATAACCAGATTTCTGATCTGTTTATAGGGATATTTACAATCTTTCCACATGCTTCTGCTGAAGATGAAGATTGAAATACCAGTCCTGAGGTTCAGCTTTCAGGTATCCCATGCATTTTTCTTTTCTAGTTACAGAAACCTCTCCTGTTTCGTCACTCAACTCCACCAAAGTTTGTCCTTGAGGTCAAACGGAGTCAAGTTGGAAGACACCTACTGCTAAGCTGTTTAATATAACCCAGTTTATTTGTTCTTTGGCCCGAGATTCAGTAAACCCTTTTGGTCTAGGCTTGTACAAGCAGCCAGCACAAAAAAGTCTGTGCATTGTATTTCATCAATTTTCATACTCAGAGCTGTGTTACTCCCATCCTTTGCATTGGACAGGAAAAGATCTCAGTGATCATGTCTGGTTTCTTCTACCTCTGGCAACCACATCATCCCATACATTTCAGAAACTAATTAGGAAATTCCATTTCCTGTCACCTCCACATCTGCTTGTTAAGACTGCAGGGCCTGCTTTTCACTTCTGAAGTGTAATAAAATACCAGGAACATCACAAATTTAAGTTGTCCTTAGTCAGAGAGTTGCAAAAAATGTAAATGCAGTTCCAGATTATGTATCTTGGGATTTTTTAAAATTAAGTAAGATCCTGTAATATCTTCCCCGTGGACAGAAGGCAGGGACTTACTGCTGTAACAAATAAATGCTTGAAGTATGTTTTTACTTAAGCAATAACGCATCAAAGGCCATGTTTCTGGTCTGCAGCATATTCCGTGAAGTGGCTGAGTAATAGCTGAATGCTCCCCTTCTGCTGTCCTTTCATGAAAAGTGGTGAGGTTGACCTAAAACTTCAGCTAGTTATGCTGCAAGGTACTTGAAACACACAAATTTTGTGAGTTTCTCCAAACAGATTAATCCTTACATGACTACAGAATATAAATCTGAAATAGACTTTAAACCAAGAGCCATCAAATGAATAATAGACTGCATAATGGGAAAGTAGTAGTATTTACTACTTTTTATCAATTTTCTCTGTATGTGTTGATGAATTAGGATTTCCGGTAATGCTAGGCCACACTGCATTAGAGACAAGAATTTACTGAGCAAAACATGACGTTTTCATTGACACCACTCTGCAACAGTTGTGTTAGCAGCATCACAGCTGGTTTGTGGTCCTGTTTTGGTGTCACTGCCCTGGGTGTTGGGGGCACACAGGGAGTCCTTCTTTGGCACCTCCCCAGAGAAGCCCTGTAGCTGGGTGTGCTCATGGCAGCTGTTTTTGTCATTATGTCCTGGCCCTGTGGTCCTCGTCACCTTTTTCTGCTGGCTGCTGGACTCGGACATGCCAGCTGTACTGTCTTGCTCTGAAAGGATGCTGAGTGTGGGATATGTGTGATGACATGATGGTCCCATGGCAACAGGCTGTGATATCATCAGTGCCAGATGGTGAATTCTTTCAGGGATACATCAGAAAGAACAGCTGTGTTGTGCTATAGAAAGTCCTTACTCCAGAGCCGCTTTACTCTATCACCACAGAAAATAGAGAAAATGACAGACAAAATTAAGTGCTCCGTTTTCCCTTCTTTGCTTTTTCTGTTGAGCAGATCCCTCTTCAGGTCACCTACAGCTCCAGTGTGTGAGAGCATAAACCTGTATCTCCAGAGTGTAAAAGTGCTTTATAGAGAACTTCTAACAAGATTAGTTACGTGCCCTTCCCAAGTGTGTTTTACCATGCAGACCTGCTTTAGAAAGATGTCCTGTGCTTTCTCTGTCAACAGCAGTTAAGTCTTGTTTGAAAGCAGAAAAAGAGCTGCCTTACTGTCTCTTCCCTTCAATAGCTCTTTTAGTCTAGCAGTGTTTCTTGCATTTTCAAGTCTAACAAAATGAAATCTGTTTCTCTGGCATGGTTATAGCTAAAGCTTTTTTGTGGTAAATACATTGATAATAATTAGCACCACTAGTGATATGTGTTACTTTGTGGAAACTGTCATTCCAGGCACAGCCTGCAGTGTGATAGTCCCCATTGGCATGAATGAATTGTTCACTTCAGACGAAGAAGATAGCACATCCTACTGGAATAAAATATACCAACTGCTTATATTGTTGAAATTTTTTAAATACCTTACTAAAAACCAGTAATTAAACAATTTTGTTTTGCTTGTTTAACTTCCTTCATGCCAGGCTTTTGAAGTCTGAATTTATGTAAAATCATTAAAATGCTAAAAAATTCAGCAGATTCTCAAGTACAATACAGATTTTTTCATTCTAGTAAGGTGCCCAAAATTATTATAATAATGGTAAAGAAAACGTGCCCAAAAATTGTGTTGTGTTTCCTGATGTTCCAACATTGTTTTAATTTCCTGGTTTCCAGGATTAAAATTTGAGGCTTCTTTTTTCATGCTTCTTAGCCAAGCAAGCTTTAAAATGTTGAGTGGCTTAGCAGCTGCACTTTCAAGGCCTGAAATACTGTCGGAATATATATGAAATGTAGGAAAAAACACCTACACAGCCTCTCCCACCACTGCCATCCCCACAAAGCTACCTGGAATTAAATGAATATGCACTGTGATGCATTTTTCTGGCCACATCCGTAACACTTTATATCTCCAAGAATCCAGCTGAGCAGTTTCCTGGGCTTCTCATTACCTCAGTTCTTTTCAGCCCACCTCTCTTCTTGCTCCCTTGTGTTCTTTTTTACAAAGACTCCTTCCTAACTGTGTCCCTCCACCCCACCACATGCTGTTCTGCAGCCTGATGATGCTCTCTCAGCTCCTACACTCCTGTCTGCCTCCCACAGGGAGGGCAAAACCCGTTGTCTGCCCACTCAGTTGCCAGCAGAGTGCATGAGGAGGACTAATGGAGATGACCAGATCTTCTGGTCAGTGCCTCTGGCACCATAAACGCTGAACGCAGAAAGTGCCAAGACCCTTCCCACAGCATTGCCCCTGACCTGTCAGTGGGTGAGTGAAGATTATTCTCTCCTCTTTTCCTACCTAAGAGACAATTTCCTCATTGCTGTGCACGTGGTGGGAATTGTGTCTCTGCCAGTTTGTTTCTACCCACTGCAGCCAATCACCCAAAACCTTTCTAAAGTCGCAGTGCAATGAACCACCACGATCCTGTTGAACACCAGGGGAAGCTTTTGTAAGACTTTCCCCTAGTGGGAGAAACAATTGCTGGATAGGTGGCTGGCCTTCACAATCCATCTGTTAAATTTATAGTGTGTCTCAACAGTACATCTCTGTCAACTGCACCTCCAATGGCAAGGAGTAACTGTAACTTGGGAGCTCAGCCATTTGGAAGACCAACCAGGCAACTGTGATCTATTCCCACCCAGCAGATGAGGACGTTGCTAAGACAGTTTTTTGATGTAAGAATGATTTGATCTCTTTTTTCTCTCTTTTCAGCCCTCTTGGCCAGCTGGCATCCCATTTTTTACTTTTCCAGCGGGCATTGGTTCAGTTTGGCGTGATCCTTCAGAGTGGGAGCAGTAGCCTATTTAGAGCTTAAAACACATAAAGACTGACTGGCTGGAACCCCAGAGAACAACCTAGCAAGAGGCTGATGAGGGCACTTAGCCAGACCATCTCTGAAACACTATTGTTAAAAGAACCTGATATGAATGTTAAGTAAACATCAAATATGCAAAACCCAGCACATGTAACATGCAGATAATAGCATAAGGTAATGGGCCCTATCTCCAAATAAATAATAGCACCCTCATAACCACAGGCAGTTTCAATATTTTCTGTTCACTTTCAGTGTCCTCTGGATGGGTCATATCTGTAACACAATAAAACTCCCACAGGCTCCAGCAGGAGCTGGATTTAGTGTTAAACCCTGGCTAAAATGAGGGGAAGAAATTTCTCTTGCACACAAACAGGCAAAATCTCTAGAATAAATGTGATCCAGGAAGTTATTACATAAAGGCATTGATAATTTCATTTGCATATAAAATAATAACAACAAGAACGGAAGCTAAATTATCCCATACATACAGAAACCCTGGGTGTTCAGGATTGGCTATTCATTATTCTCTTGTCATATAAAGCAATTCAGTCTGCAGCTGCATTTCTCTTACAAATCCAATTCAATCAAGAGAACCGAAACATCATTAGCAAACCCACTGATTTATCCACCAGTAAAGTGCTGATACAGGCTTCTGTTCCTGCTGCTAATAAATTTTCTGCATAGCACTGTTGGCTCTCTCCAGGGATCTCCCATTATTCTAATGACTACAGATTTCTAACTTAACCACTGGGATTTTTAAGCCTGAAAGTCTATCATAGTAGGGTTCAAAACCTGTGGGAGTCATAGGAAAGAAAGGACACGAGCCCATGTGCCCAGTTGCCTCAGAGATGTGTCTAGATGTAACTGCAGATGGAGCAGCACCTGGTGCCTTAGAAAATTGCTGCAGTAGGACCTTTTTTTCCCCTTTCTGAAATACAATTGCTGTCTCCTGTTTTGCTCATTACTTCCTCTCCCTATTTCCCTCAGTGGGCTTGCTTGTGGAGCTTTGCCTCCTTCTCTGTTGCTTTCCCTGGCTCCCACTTGGTTTGTTGCATTAATTGCCAGCCTGCCAGGCTCATTTATCTCTGCCTCAACCTCTCTTCTCCTACAGAATGGCAGGAAATGCTCTGAGAACCCCTGGTAGGTGTTGTCTCTGGTTCCTCCTGCGCATCGTCTACCACCAGGGCTCTGGGCAGTCACCTCCGAGCTCATCACAGCATCACCTCATTGATACTCCATATACATGAGCCCTTCCGCACTGTTTCAAGGCCTGGGCGTGCACTTCTGCTTCCTTTTCAAGGTGAGCTTCAAACAGTGAAAGCCCAAGGGGTGTTGGAAGTGATGTTGTCTTTTGGAAATAATTTTACAAGCTGCAGTTTGTGTAACTTCTTTAATGGCCTTGGATCATTTTGTCTGCCGGGTTCTTGTGATGTTTGGTTTCCCTGTGGCCCTTTTATCTTTTAAACACAAAGAAGCTATTTCCTTGGAATACTGGATGGCAGAATTAATGTTCTAGGCTATCTGGCAGTTATGCAACACTCATGTTTGGCCTGAACTTTATTTTTTTTAAAAAAAGAAGTACAAAAAGTAAGAATCCAGATCCACCTATGACAGTAGGACGTGTTTAATATAGTTTTAATAAAAGGTTTTATTACATTCCTCACTTGGAATTATATTATTTTTCTATTTGCTGAACACGATATCCAGGAGAACAAGAATCAGATAACAAGAGTTTTAAAGGAGTGGTTTTTATTTAAAAAATACAGGCGCTTCTATACATCTTATGTATGCTGTAAATAAAGGATAAAATTATTACCAATGTAAGATACTTGACACTTTCATTTACTTACTTTTTTATCTCTCCTAATTGAAGAATGGATACATATGGGTGAAGAACGGATACGTGTGGGTGACTGGTGTGTTCTGCTTTTATGTTTTAATCATGTACTTGTGCATTTGCAAAAAATTAGCTGTCTGTACTGAAAACAGGAGGAAAATGCTCTTGTTTAGAATAGGTGTTTGGATTTTTTTAGGAAAAAATCACCAGGTTTATTAGTGTAGGGAATGAGAAGTTACATTAATCTTTCAGACACACCATTTAATATCAGAACATCATCTCATTGTTATTTTTCAAGTTCCTCAGTTGCATTTATCCTGGTTGGGCTTTCTGGGAGGGCTCTCACTCATCTGAGAGAGAGTGGATTGTGCTTTTTTACTCCCGAGTGTCACATTTCTGGCAGGTCTAATGTGTTTGGCTTTCTGTGAAGTCAGGAGGGGAACCATTTCCATGATGTCAGCAGATCTGAAGCCACACCTTCCTCCCAAAACCACATCTCGCAGAGCTGATGGAGGATGTTGTGTCTTAGAGCCACTTCTGTTACCTCCCAGTGAAAAACCTGTAGGGCTGTGCCAGCTCCTGTAGCTCCCCCACAGCCCAGGACACCCATCCTCCGCAGCCTGTTGGCACTGTGGGCACTCCAAGGATGTTACATTATTGCTGGCTTACGGAGCCATTCCCATCTTTTCTCCAACATGTCACATTTTTGCCACAAACCACAGCTCTGGGTATAGCCGCTTGCCAGAACTGGATTGTGCAAAGCAGGTAGAGCAGTAAAGAGGCAGTAAAACATTCTGTGTGTGGGGAGGGAAAATCCCAACACAAAACCCAAACCAGCATTTTGGAACGTGTATTAGTAGAAAACTAAAGCTGAGTGGCCCTTTAGGAGAGAATTTAACTCAGCTTTATGATACAGTTTAAGGCACCATTCATATTTACAGAGAAGCATTAAAACCTTCTACAAGCTTGTACCTATTGACAGAAGTAAAAATGAGAACTAAAGTGAAATCAGCTGGCTGTTTCTCAGTCTCCACTGCCCAGCTAGATCAGGAAAAGTGTTAAAATGACTCCTGCAGTTTTCCTTCCCAGCTTTTTGAGTTTGATTTTTCAGTTTGCAGAAAAGGCACCTGAGAATGTTCTTAAATGCTCTCTGTGCCTGCCATCAAAGGAGTTTTCTACACTGGAAAAAGAGAGAGAGCCTTGTCTCAAAACGTACTTTTGCCAGGAATTCTGTCCTGATTAGGCTGCCTTGGAGCGCTTTCTTGGGAGGGTGCCATACTGAAGTTGTTGGATGGCAGCCATGTGTTCAACACTCTTAAAATAAAGTCTTTTCCCTTAATTTGCAGTGCAACAGAAAACTGAGGTTAAACCTATTGATGCCGCTGGAGGGTGGGCCTAACATACATATGTATGCAATTATTTTCAGCATATTGCAATGAGTATGTACATGCTCACACAGGAGTTGCTCTGGAGTTGAATACTAACGCTCCTTGGGTATGCATTTTGCCCGTCTCTGGTTTCTTCATTCACAAATTATTCCACATTCAAGTCTCCCCAGAGGTACTAATGAAAATGTTGGATAATCCATACATTTGAGTCAGCTCCTCCTAAAGACCCTAGGCTGGCCTCTTCAGCCCACATGATCGTGGCCCACAATAGGAACTTAGCAAAGCACTTCAGTAAGTGTTTATATCCAAGCCTTCTAGACTGAACTCATCATCTCAGATCAATCTCAAGTGAATTTCTGAGCCGAAATGTTTTAGAATGAGGTATGTGGAAGAATGCCTTCATAGGATTATTGTATCATGATTCCCACAGCAGGAGGTAAGACTGTTCTCTCTCTCACTTGGAGAAAGGGTTGTCAGCATTTCTACATTTCACAGATCCAGCCAGGAGGATGAAATGAGATGGGCTGCACATCAAAGGAAAGGTTGTATCCATTGTGATTTTTTCTGTATAACACTCATCTGTTTTCAGATTGTTAGTGTACTCTTCCACTTGCAAGCTTTCTGCTCTATATAATGCTTTACTGAAACCATTCATGCTCTATCAGACCTCATATTATCTCCAACACGGTTCCCTACCAGGTGTGGGTTATCTCTGTGGCATGCAGAGAGAGAAAGGCACAGAAGCAAGTGTGTGTGTCCAGAAAAAAAATAGCTTATACCATGATCTTCCCTCCGGTGCCCCCCATACCTGGATCTCTCAGGGACACTCAGAGAATATCGATGCATGTGAGTGAAAAATTCTATGCTTAGGGTAAGGTCCCTCATGTAGGCCTAAGTAAAAGCAGAGGTGCTAATCAGTATATTAATCCTTCATTTCCAGTGATATCTCCTAAATTTTTTTTTGTGCCTCTAAAATCACAAAGCAACATTGTTAATTCCACAAGTGAGTCCCACAAGGGGTATGTGAAACAGAGATGAGTCTATCTTTTAACACTGAAAATGTATTTAGAACTCCATAATTAACACCAAAATGGTAATCACTAATTTTCAGATAAAATTAACTGTGCTGCATTGGGAAAAAACATGCATTCTGTTGAATATATAATTATATATTTTTCAAAGCAATCACTGCTTATATTTACATATTGAGAAACAGTTTTTGGAAATGTGACCTGTTTGGTAATAAGAAACAGTTTTCATTTTGAAGACCATTTATTTCTTATACTATCATACCTGAATGTTAAATTCCAGGGGGAATATCTACATGTTGGCTAAACTGTATCAAACTACTTCTCATTTTTTATCTTATCCTTTCTCACTTTTCCCGCAGACTACTCAGTGCCAATGATCTGAACCATTTTGTTCAGCATTTTGCTGGACGAGCTTTGCAAACAGCTCTCTGCAGTGAGCACTAAAAAGTGGTTTTGGTAGCAGCAGTTGGAGTCTAAAGTGGATCAGCTTCACATAACAGGTATAAAAGACATAGGAGAGCATGAGTCATTCCCCTTGATCTACATGGAGATGCTGAGAGGTGACCACACAGGTCACCTCTTCTTTACACACAGATATAAAGTGCACAAAGTGTATAAAGGGATCCAGTTGTCACCTTACTTGTCTTTAACATCCACGGCCTCTGTGAACAGAAGATCACATGGGAGAGAAAAACCACAGTATGCCTCATCTGTACATGGAATCACAGAAGCTCAATACAGAGAGGATGGCTGAACCCCCCTTGAGAAAGGCCAGAGAGAACACTCACTGCAGCTAAAACCAGTTTTTATCGCTTCTGATTTCCTTAAAGCTAAAATACACTCACGTTAACATCCGAAAGGAGGCTGTTTTATGAGTCCCTGATTTTATGAGGTTTTGGAAATTTGCAGGATTTTTGCAAAAGCAGAGTAGCACCCCATAGACTCACTCTAATCCTCTGGAAAGTGGCTATGACTGCTACCCACTGCCACTGCCTGTGTAGTAGTCAGAAGTAACATCATGATTAACCATTAGCATCGCTGTTAGCAGAGGGAGCCATGGGAAGGGTCCTCACATACAGCTGATGTGGGAGCTGAGAACCCACTGAAACACACAACCCATTAGGACATCTTTTTATTAAACCACTGTCTTTAATGCCTATGACTAAACCTGAATGTTTAGTCAAAGCTAAAACATTACATGGAAACACACTGCCTTTGTTCCTCTTTTTAACTGGGAAGGTTTCCTGCCTAGGGCAATCTGTCTAGTTAGACAGCCTGAGGAAAGAGTAGGAGTGGAAAACAGAGACAAACAGGTAGCGGCAGCTATCACACCATTCTGTCTACAAAAAGGGATTTGTTTTAGAGCTAGGATGTTCTGCAGTGGAGAAGTGGGGAAACAGATGGAGCCTGGTAAATTAAAACAACAAGAAAATGAATTATATGCCATAAGCCTTCCCTTAATCCAGAAATCAGTTTCACCACTAATTGCTGGAAATGGTCAAATACTGTAAATTACGACATTTCAGACTGATGCCATGCCTTCCGTTACAACTAGCGAGACTCCCACATTCCATCTTGCCTCTTCTTGACTAATCTTAAGACTGAAGTTGAATTTTCTTCTGAACATCAAATGGCCTCCTTAAAACATCTCCAGAGAGGAACATACTGCTCCAGAATAGGTTGGGAGGTAATCCAAGCATATTGCTGCAGGGAATGAAGGTGTCTCTTGAATCACCTGGTATGATGACGTTAGTATTGGGGTAACTCTGCATATACAAAAATGTTTGCAGGTTGTTACCTAAACTATGGAAAAGGTTTTAAGCACCCAACACAGACAATGACATTAATCAATGCAGAATTCTAACCTTCGCTTTCTCTTTTGTAGATCAAATCTGCAATTGCACCCGGTCATTTTATAATCCCTTGATGATGAGATTGTTTGGATCAGTCTGGCTTCCAGCATAACTTACAGCAGGACTTTAGCCCTTCCTTACAGCTACCAGCTATAGCACCCAAGGAGCCATTCAAATACAGGGACTCACTGAAATGCTGCACACTTCAGCTTTTCTCTTCTACATTCTGTGCTAGATACAAGAGCAAGAGCATGGACTGGAATCCAGTCATAAGCCTTTCCCAAACAGGGAAATACCTGTTTCTCCAGACATCTTGGTTCTGAAACAAAATCCATTAGTTTCTATTCCTAGCAGAAATTTCAAGTATTCCTGTCTCCTTGACCTCAATTGAATATTGCAATGTAGTTTCCCGTAAGGAACCAAAACTTCTGACATCAGCTCTGTCAACTTCTCTCTTCACTTATCAGAGACTTGGTGTCTCTTGTGAATGGAAATCCTCACTGACTGCTGAGCCATAACCAATATTTGGGCAGCTGTTCTTTGCTTTACCCTTTGGAGAGAAAAATGACCAACATTTCCGAGGATGGCAGAAAGTGAGTCCTTCCTCTCAGTGCAAATGTGTTGACATGGACAACTTCTTCTGCACTCCCTTAGGAATATCTGCCTCATACTTCGGTGTAAGTGAGTAAACCCAATCTGGACAGCACTGACCACCTTCCCTTGAGGAACCTGTCCTATGGATTTCAGTAATGCAAAGTTACCCATAAGTGCAAGTACAGTCAGAATTAAGGGACATTTTTCAGCTGATTCTAATGTAAATCAAGCAGTATGCTGTAGGAACTTCAAAGAATATAAATTTCAACCAATTTTTATTTTAAAAAAGGAAATGAACTTATACCTTCACCAGCACATAGTGCTGCACACAGTGGGATGGGCTCTTGCCATTTGCCTCTTGTTCCTGCCATATTTCAGTGCTATTTAGTGCCACTCTAGTTAAGGGTCATGTGCTATTTCCATGATTAATCTAATTTTTCAAAGGTGCATAGCTCATCTACTTTAATTCCCAGTGGGATCTGGAAGCAGCTTGCTAGTTATCGGATTAGCTATGATTTTTTTCCCCTATCTTTATAAAATGGCTTACTCCATCAATCCACTTATTGCCTGTTAGAGGAGAGGCATTTACTCCCTGATCCCACGGTGCTTGCATGGTGTTGAGCCCACAGACCTTACCAGAAAAACATATACGTTCATTAATCAGTGCAAAAGCCTCAGATCATTCTGGCCCAGGAGACTGTGATTTTTATGTTAATGGAAAAGAAACCACACATTAACACTGCAACTTTATAACGAGTGCACACACTATTTTGGGAGCAGGGGCCTGTATTTCCGAAGTACAAACTAATCTCCCTGAAAATTAGTGTTCACGCTTCTGTCACTCTTTTGCCTTTGAATTTTACTAATATGTTCTTAAGCAATCGATCTCGATTTGAGGTGAATAATATAGTTACATAATGGAATAGATTAATGTGTTAATGATCATAGGAGGAAGTGAAATATATCCTTACACTTCACATAAATAACAGAAAATTAGTGTAGTATTATTGTGACAAAGACAAAGGAAATGCATGTCAAGTACCCAGTTAATGTAAATCAGCACAATCTGACTGACATTAGTCACTGTAGATGCACTTATTCTGTCTAAAGCACTGGCCTTTGCAACTGAAGCAATCAAATTGCTCTAATGGTAAAAGTCCAATTTAGGAAAGCTACTAAACTCAGAAAGCTGACTTTGCCACTCTCTTCCATATCTGTCTTCGGTGCCTGTGAAGGATCACTCCTGTGTGACACTGTCATTTTCACCTCCAACATGTCTAGGTATGGAGAAGGGACTACCGGTAATCTCCGAAGGGAGAAGCCACCCATATGCCCCCGAACTACCCAGTCTGTTACTTCCAGGGTCCCGTTTACCGAATTTTCCCAAAGCCAAGACACATTCCTCGCAGTGCTTAAAGAATGACAGAGTCCCTGCGAGCATCGTCACCCACGGCGGTGTGGCCGGAACGTCGCTCAAGCGGCAGCTCCTGCGGTGCTCTGCGACGCTGGAAAGCGGCTTGAGACGCTTCAGAAGGGGCTGTGAAGACAGGAATCACATAGCTGAGTACGGGTATCGACAGCCATGAAATGATGTTGTGTTTGAGCGCACAGCGCCCTTGCCATTGTCACAGAGAAACATTAAGGGCCAGGTGCCTCTGAAGGTCAAGGGTGCCCGCAGCTCAGGTTCCCAAGGCTTCCCAGTCGAGAGGGTCAGGGGTCCTGCCTGGACGCGGCTGCCCGTCCCTGGCAGCTGCCGCGGCCGAGCGATGTCACCCCGGAGGAGGACGGGGAGCGGCGGCCGAAACCGAGCGCCGGCTCCCGGGGGGCGGCGGGGCCGGGCGGGCGGCAGCGGCCGCGGGGGGGCGCTGTG